>JARGCV010000470.1:752500-1159046 GCA_034064705.1 Bothrops alternatus | reverse complement strand
ACAGTCTTGGTATCTCAACCAACCTGCTCTATACTGATAAGAGAAGGGTATGGTGTTGTGTGTCACCATGAGCTCCTAAAGAAAAGATGAGGTAGACACGGAAGGAAGGAAGGAAGGAAGGAAGGAAGGAAGGAAGGAAGGAAGGAAGGAAGGAAGGGAGGAAGGAAGGAAGGAAGGAAGGAAGGAAGGAAGGAAGGAAGGAAGGAAGGAACTGCCCAGCCAAAAAGGTTGGAGAGAGAATGAAAAAGGAATGGACTAGAAGACCTTCTAGGTCCCTTCCAACTCTTTTATTCTGTTGATTCTGCTTGGGTGTTGAGGCCTAGATGTCCAATCCTATCTGAGATGTGAGTCCTTTCAACCTCTCTCCTCTTGCTTTCATCCCAGCAAGGCTTTTGCCCACCCGGCCAGCTGTTCCTACAGAAATTGGGGATCAGGAAGGACGATTGGGAAAACATCAAAGTAAGGGCAGAAGTGGCCAGCTTTCACTGAGAGAGTGCCTCTCATGGTGGGCCCGCAGAAACTTGGAGCCGGCCCCAGGTACACACCAGGTAACAAAAAAGCCAGTGTGGACCTACACTGACTCACCGGTAAACCTCTGGAAACAAACATTTCAGGAAAGCGCATGCCTGCCACCAAATATTTATAGTATCGCTACAGGATTGGAGAAGGAAGAAGGAAGCAAGGATGGAACCATGGTCATTCCGATGGTCAACCCTGGAAGGGAAGCTAAGGTGACTTTCAAAGGTTTTCATCAGCCTCTCTCCAGCGCCCCCCCCCCCCAGACCTCAACCACTTCTTGCTTGAGATCAGCTAGTTAGAAGATATCCCAAAACCTACGTCTGTTATAGCAACAAGTCTCTATTTGCATCCAGACATCCAGCTATTTCTA
Organism: Bothrops alternatus; assembly: GCA_034064705.1. Classification (NCBI taxonomy): domain Eukaryota; kingdom Metazoa; phylum Chordata; class Lepidosauria; order Squamata; family Viperidae; genus Bothrops; species Bothrops alternatus. Next base: position 1,158,157 of record JARGCV010000470.1, on the reverse strand, counting down.
CTGCTAAAGTACTTGTAGAAGATGATTTTGACATACACAGCATGTGGAAATAGCATTGGATAGAAAATTGCCCCCCCCTAAAAAAAATGTCAAAAATTTCCCTTGCATCTTGAAGGTAACCACTTGGATTTGACCAGCTCTGTGCGATATGGACAACACTGAACCAAATTTGCATCAGCCACAGTAGATCTACAAATGGGGCAAAATACCACCACCAAATTGTGATTGGGGGGGGGGTGAAAAACAAACTATCCAATATATACCGGTAGTGTCAGAGGGTCAAAACAGAGCCTGTAATGGAGAGGTTGCTGATTTCCTGGCTGCAACAAATGAGGCAAAAATAATTCTATCTGTAATCTAAACATAAACTTATCATAGTTCATATTTTATTTTTCATATTTTGTATCTTTTCGCTTCTGTGCTTTTTAAATCCAAATGTGGTGTGAACGGACCGTACGACACATAATCTATTTTCATCCCACGTACTGGATGGTCCAAGGATGAGCTGAAAGTTTGGTCACTAAAAGAGCAGAGTGTGATTGTCAGCTGCAAGGCAAGAAGGTATTCCAGGTGATGGTTATGCCCCTGAGAAATAATAATAATAATAATAATAATAATAATAATAATAATAATAATAATAATAATAATAATAATAATAAGAAGAAGAAGAAGAAGAAGAAGAAGAAGAAGAAGAAGAAGAAGAAGAAGAAGAAGAAGAAGAAGAAATAAATAGAATAGAATAGAATAGAATAGAAAATATGGAATAGAATAGAATAGAATAGAATAGAATAGAATAGAATAGAATAGAATAGAATAGAATAGAATAGAATAGAATAGAGTGGAGTGGAGTGGAGTGGAGTGGAGTGGAGTGGAGTGGAGTGGAGTGGAGTGGAATAGAATAGAATAGAATAGAATAGAATAGAATAGAATAGAATAGAATGGAATGGAATGGAATGGAGTGGAGTGGAGTGGAGTGGAGTGGAGTGGAGTGGAGTGGAGTCGAGTGGAATGGAATGGAATGGAATGGAATGGAATAGAATAGAATAGAATAGAATAGAATAGAATAGAATAGAATAGAATAGAATAGAATAGAATAGTTGGAAGGGATCTTATAGGTCATCTAGTCCAACCTCCCACCCAAGCAGGAGACCCTACACCATTTCTGACAGATGGCAGCCCAGTTCCTTTCTTGAAAGCTTCCAGTGATGAAGCTCCCACAACATCTGACGGCAAAGTGTCCCATTGGTTGCTTGTTCTCACTGTCAGGAATTTTCTCCTTATTTCCAGGTTGAATCTCTCCTTGATCAGTTTCCGTCCATTATTCCTTGTCTGGCCTTCAGGTGCTTTGGAAAATAAGTTGATCCTCTTCTCTCTGCAAGACCCCCCCCCCTCAATATTGGAAGACTGCTCTCCTGTCTCCCCTGGTCCTTCTCTTCGCTAGACTAGCCATGCCCAGCTCCTATAACCGTTCTTTATATGTTTTATCCTCCATTCCCCTGATCATCTTTGTTGCTGTGGGAGACAGTGTCAAAAATAGGATGGTACCCCAATGCTAAAGAAGGGGACATCAACTGGCCCAGCTGATCTGGCCAAGGATGCTTTCTAGACATCACCAGCATGATGGAGAGACCTCTTCATGTCCATGCAGATGAACCTCCGTTTTTTCTAGTACTGCTCAGCACTGTCCTATTTTTTCAGCACGCCAGATTTTTTTTGTTAACCGTAGCCGTCAAAACCGTCCAAAGGAAAGCTTGATCTCCCCCCCCCCCCGAGACTTGACTGCAATTTTGTTTTGACTACATTCAGGTTAACTGTGTTGAAATCCAGAATCCAGGCCCACGCGGAAGAAATTCCAGAGATGTTTCCCGATGAGTTGTGTATAGAAAAGACTTGGGTTTTTTTTTTTTCCATTTTGATATTAAGGGCCACTGTGACCTAGAAACCGTCGGTGTGGATTCAAAGAGTTTTGGCAAGGCTGGCTGAGCCCAAGAAGGAATGTCCATGGCGGGTGTAAAATCTGAGGGATATTGGCGCTTTTCCTCAACAGTAATAGTGGAGGAGCTCCTCTGCCATGCCTGAAGGTCAAGAGATACTCAGACGGGTCCTCCAAGACTTTGCTACTATGTCCAGAAGTACTTAAGGGAACTGCCTCTCATAAGATAACCTTTAAAACCTTTATTGTCATTTTTTTACTGTGGGCAAAATGGCACACATCAAAAATGAAATTTAGTTGCCCGCTCCCAAAGTGAAACCCATACATGACACACACCTAAATGTACTATGAACATGTGTACAGACCCACATCCCTACATATACGTAGCAAATAAATATTAAATACTGTTCATCTTGAATACATAACGGAAGGAGGAAGCTCCCTCTCCCTTTCCTGCTCTCCCTCTCCTCCCCTTCTCCCTTCTTCCTTCCTTCCTGTTCCCTCTCCCTCCCCTCTTCTACTCTACTTCTCCTTCTCCCTTTCCTCCGTCCCTCCCCTTCTCTCCATTCTTCCCTTCTCCTTCTCCCTCTCCCTCTCCGCCTTCTCCCTCTCCCTCTCCATTACCTTCCCCTCCCCTTCTGTCCCTTCTTCTCCCTCTCCCTCTCCCCCTCCTTTCTCCCCCTCCCCTTCCCCTTCTCTCCCTTTTCCCCTCTCCCTCTCATCTTTCCATTTCCTCCCTCCCTCCCCTCTCCTCTCCTCTCCTCTCCTCTCCTCTCTTCCTCTCTCACAACCTCCCTCCCTCTCTTTCTCCCAGGATATTTCTCTAAGATCTTTTTGTCGTCGTCGTCGGTTGCCTTTTCTCTCTTTCCGTGCCCCCTCCTCAAAGCTTCCTCTGGGAACGTCACCCTCTTTCTCGAGTAGAGACCTGTTTCAGAAAAAGCCCAGGAGGTTTCACCTTTCCCACAGTGCCTCTCCTCCTGAGATAAGCAAAGTTTCGCTTGCATCCGGGTCGCTGAAGAAGATGGAAACAGCCCTAAATGTCGGCTGCTGTTTCAAGGGAAGGCAACTTAGTCCGAACATATTTCTCCATTTCCAGGCAGGATGGACGGGCAGGAGATGAACGAGTGGGTTTCGAATGGGAGACTCACTTTCCCAGGGACAGGCCTGATCACCCCGACGCCTTGGGAACATTGCAACAGGTCAATTAAATATAGGTAGTCCTTAACTTACAACGGTTCATTTAGTGGCCATTCCAAGTTACAATGGCACTGAAAAAGGGGGCCCATGTCCATTTTTCACACGTAGGACCACTGCAGCATCTCCAAGGTCATGTGATCAAAATTCAGGCTCTTGGCAGTGGCCCAGGGGTTATGTGATCCCTTTTTGAGACCTTCCGACAAGCAAAGTCAACGGGAGAATCCGGATTCCTTTACCAGCCCTGTCACTCGTTTAACAACGGAAGGGATTCACTTAACAACCGGGGCAAGAAAGGTTGTAAAATGGGGGCAAAGCTCCCTTTGTCGCAGAAATTTTGGATTCCGTCATGATCGTAAGTCAAGGATTGCCTGCAAGGTTGCTGATCATCTGATATTTTCACGGGTGTTTGTATGTAGGTCTTTGGTTATTCGGGTTTTCTCCAGCGTAGAATTTGAAGTGTCTTGACGACGTTTCGACGAAGTCCCATTCATCATCTTCAGGCTGGTGCTTTCGGCTTCGTGCTTCTAGAAGCTGAAAGCACCAGCCTGAAGATGACGAATGGGACTTCGTCGAAACGTCGCCAAGACACTTCAAATTCTACGCAGGAGAAAACCCGAATAACCAAAGACCTACATAGACAGACAGACAGACAGACAGACAGACAGACAGACAGACAGACAGACAGACAGACAGACAGACAGACAGACAGACAGATAGATAGATAGATAGATAGATAGATAGATAGATAGATAGATATAATGCCGCTTCTGATGGACGGGGCCGAAACGTTCTCAAGAACTTCCACAAAAAAAGCTTGGGAGGCCTCCTAGTCCTTCATCTCTAGCTACGTGCCTCCACGCATCCCAGCTTGATGTTAATATCTAATTATCTGGATTAATGACTGATTATTCTTCTCCCCTGTCTTTGACCTTTGGTAATACCAACATGTTTTATACTGATTTCTGGAGAGAGGGGAGGGGAGAATGGATGGCCAGAGGGGAGGAGGGGAGGATGTGATCCAAAGTGTGAAATTAACCATTCCTTTGTTATGAAGTCACCATTTGGCACGGGCCGGGGCTGCGCTTGCTTGCTTCGCAAGGACCCCTTTCCAAGCCGGTCTAGAGCGTGACCTTGCTGGCTTCAGTAATGAGAATTTCCTGCGTAAGGTGGCCTATCCAGACCCGGGGAAGGAAAACTGAAGACAGCTGCAGGGGTGTGAACTGTAAAGGCGGTGTTTCTGAGCGTGAGGAATCTCCTTGGAGAGAGAGGGAGCAATAACTCTCCAAAGCCAACCGGCTAGCTGGTTGTAACTTACCACGGAGTATCAGGATTCAGAAGCAGCTGGAAGGATTTCCACCTGGCCTACAGTGGGCTGGTGCAGATGCAACAGGGAAGTGGAATAAAAGAGTGGGAGGGGACTTTAGAGGTCGCCTAGTCCAACCCCCTGCTCAAGCAGGAAACCGTATATCAATTCAGACGAATGGTTATCCAATCTCTTCTTGAAAAGCTCCAGTGATGGAACACCACAACTTCTGGAGGCAAAAATAGTGTGGTAGAGGGCTCATCTTTCTTTCTTTCTTTCTTTCTTTCTTTCTTTCTTTCTTTCTTTCTTTCTTTCTTTCTTTCTTTCTTTCTTTCTTTCTTTCTTTCTTTCTTTCTTTCTCTTCCTTCCCCTTCTCCTTCCTTCTTTTTCCTTCCTTCCTTCCTTTCTCCCTCCCTCCCTCCCTTCCTTCCCCTTCCCCTTCCCCTCCCTTCCTTCCCTTCTTTTCTTCCCTTCCCTTCTCCTTCCTTCCTTCTCTTTCCTTCCTTCCTTCCTTCCTTCCTTTCCCTTCCCCTTCCCCTTCTCCTTCCTTCCTTCCCTTCTTTTCCTTTCCCTTCCCTTCTCCTTCCTTCCTTCCTTCCTTCTCTTTCCTTTCTTCCTTCCTTCTCTTTCCTCCCTCCTCCCTCCCTCCCTCCCTCCCTCCCTTCCTTCCTTCAAAATTACAAGGAGAAAAACTGATTATCGGGGTCCAATTACTAGAATCTGAAGGGTTGACTTGCTTCTTCTAAATAATAGGACAAATGTTTATGTGCTGATTGGAGGACAGTTTTTGGCTCTCCGGGAGAGAAGGCTGAAGGCTGGGGGGGGGGAGGGAATAACATTTCACATAAGATGTCCTTTGATGAGAAGAGAGGCAATGGTAGGACTTTGTCCATACAATGATGAAAAGGCTTTTCAGCTTCCCGGCCCTGAGATGGGCCAGCGCAATCGTGGGCCAAGATGGAAGATGCTGACAGGACAATCTCGCTCTGAGGCCTTCTGTTTGCAAAGTGCTGCGTTGACTTGCTTTTCATGCTGATGAAATGTCAGCGGAGATGGAAAGAAAGAGGTGTTTTCTGCAAGAAAAGGTGGGGATGAACACTGGTGTGTCCTTAGGCTGGGTGGTCTCAGACACCCAACAAAACCTGCTGGGATCATCTTTCTCTTCACTTTGTGATTCTTGAATAAGTTAAATGCTTAGACAAGCAAAGGGTGGGGATATGTCCTGGATAATGAAGGGGAGGGGAGGGGAGGGGAGAGGAGAGGAGAGGAGAGGAGAGGAGGGGAGGGGAGAGGAGAGGAGAGGAGAGGAGAGAAGAGAAGAGAAGAGAAGAGAAGAGAAGAGAAGAGAAGAGAAGAGAAGAGAAGAGAAGAGAAGAGAAGAGAAGAGAAGAGAAGAGAAGAGAAGAGAAGAGAAGAGAAGAGAAGAGAAGAGAAGAGAAGAGAAGAGAAGAGAAGAGAAGAGAATGTGGAGTGAAATAGAATAGAATAGAATAGAATAGAATAGAATAGAATAGAATAGAATAGAATAGAATAGAATAGAATAGAATAGAAAATATTAATGGAATATTATTAAAAAGTTCTCAGCTTACAACCATTCATTTAGTGACCGTTTGGAGTTACAATGGCACCAGGAAAAGTGACTTACAACTCCTCACACTTATGACCGTCACAGCTTCCCCATAGTCATGTGATCAATATTTGGGCACTTTTCAAGCAGCCTGTGTTTACGATGGTTGCAATGTCCCAGGGTCATGTAAATGCCACTGGTGTGAATATAGTTCTTGTTACAGCTGTCCTTGACATAACTTCAGGAATGCAAAACCTCTGTATTGACTCAAGATAAGTGTGGGGGGGGGAAATGACAATAAGCACTCTATTGTTTGCTTGGCTGGCTGGCGAAGGGACGGGCGTCCAGCTAATTTCTCTCGGTTTGAATATAATAGGATATATAATCCAATGAAATCTGAAACTTTGAAGGTGCAGAGTTTGTAGACTAATCTCACTTTGGAAGTGGGCGATAGATGGGACCCTTGGTAAAGCAGCGAACATCTGCCACATTTTTCCAAACCCCCTGGAAGGCCTAACATTATGACATCATGTTGTCCCCCCCCCCATCCCAATCCCTCAGCTGTTACGGTTGCCCATCCATCATCTTCTCTGGAGGCTTTTTCAGATGTTGGTGGGCAAATGATGGACTGATGAGACACAGGAAAACAGTGGAACACAAGAGTCAGCTGCGTGGTGAATGGCGGAAGGTTTGGGAGGGTGCTAGCAAAATCAGTGTGTGTGTGTGTGTGTGTGTGTGTGTGTGTGTGTGTGTGTGTGTGTGAGAGAGAGAGAGAGAGAGAGAGAGAGAGAGAGAGAGAGAGAGAGAGAGAGAGAGAGCGCTCAGGAAAGGGAGAGGTTTGCAAGAAAGCTGTTTCCAAACAGGTTACATGTTCTGCAGTTGACTGTAAATCACAAAGAACAATTGGCTTGGTGGATAATTCCCAGCATGTGTCCTAACGCGTGCCCCCTCCTGCTCTGTTCCTCCTCCATGGGTAAAAATTGACGGTTTTGCACAGCAAACCAAGTTGACAGATTCCAGCTCAACTCCATTCAATGCCTCAACCTGTTGATGGTGGGGGCGGGGGAAGTCTTACCCAAGGCAGTAATCTTGTCTGCATTTTAACAATTCCTTCTTTCGTCCTTTCCTGCCTGCCTCTCTCTCTTCTTTTTTTCTTCCCTCCTTACTTCCTTCTCTTTTTGTTCTTTCCTTCTTCTCTCCCTTCTTCCCTTTTCTTCCTTCCTCCCTCCTTCCCTCCTTCCTTCCTCCCTCCCTTCCTTCCTTTCCCTCTCTCTCCCTCCCTCCCAAACTGTATATGGAAACACTTTAGGATGGCTTTAAAAATACCATCCAAACATACAATTCTGTAATCCAGGCTGCGTGCAAGAGACCCAATCTATCTTTTTAAGTGGGAGCTACATACCCAATATTGTTTCTCACATCAGTCCATTTTGACAGCTTTCTAGAAGAGTCTGTGACAGGGTCAGCCCACCATCCTTGTGAGCTTCTTGTTAAAACCACTTGTAGCTGGCTTGTATTGCCTCTATGAAATGCGTGAATTGCACTTGAGTGGAGAGGAGTCGCCTTCCTTGCCAACTAAAACCCTGATGTTGCCACTGAAAGCTGCCTTGATTCCTCTCGTTGAGTCATTCTCTGGATTTTACGACAAGGATCAAACAAGGATCTCTTTAAACGAGGCTCCTGTGCTCACACAATGGAGACATTGCGTTTGTCCTATGTCTGCAGATTGAATGCAAGCGATGTATCTCATCTCAGGTCAAAACATACAAGAAAGCCACTCAAGGTCTGGAAGTCTTGCAAAATCCGAAGCCTTTTCGTGGATTTTTCTTAACTGGTAGAACATAGATGAATTGTTATGAAACTGATGGTTTGATATAATAGCATTCAGAACGTTGCAGAATAACAGAATAGCAAAGTTGGACCTTGGAGGACATCATGTTCTCCTTGGCCTCTAAAGTATGGAGATTCTTCACTCCTAAGGACTTCCCAACCCCTTCTTCTCAGCTTTTTTTGTTTCTAGTGATAGTTTGTCTCAGATTTCAGATTCAATAGGTTATTGTTACAGGCTTGTCAACAGTTGGGCTAAATTGGAAGGTCTCCAGAATGGCACACATTCCTCACTGGGATTGTTTTTTATTTAGAGCTGGGCGTAAATGGCCTTCTGAAGGCCATTTTTCTGCAGATACCAGAATAATGAATGATTGTGTATTTTAAGATGGTTTGCCAGCTGGCGTCTATTAAAAAATGCCTTGAAGGGATCAGCCAGGCAGGTGGAAGATGGCGAGATCATTTCAAACATGCCAAAGGAAAAAAGAAACGTAAAGTTAATATCAAAAAATAACCTTCAGTCTAACTGTACGCAACTTCAGGTGCTAATCTTAGTTGAAAATTGGCTAAAAACGCCAATAATTAAAATATAACAGCTTGGATCCAGATTTGGAGTTGGGCTTTCAGATAGCTTGGCTTTATTCCCAGCTCAGTTCCTCTCTTTGGCTTTTAAGTGTTCTGAGTTAACCAAAGTTAGGTTGGGATCCAACTTCTTGTAATTAATTAATAATTGGGAGAAGAGCTTCAAAAGTATCCAGTGAACAATGATGGCCCCCTCTGAAATTATTTCAAGGGCAGTGCAAGGATTGTCTACATTTAATGTGTAGATGCAAACTTGGGATAGCCCTTGGCAAGGGTTGGTACAACATGGAAACCAAGGAATCTCTCAATGCCAAACCACCTTGGTTATTCCTCATTCACACACAATAAATTGTATTGACCTGAAATCCTTGCCCTACGACTGTAAACACACCCAGCCTAAAATTAAGTATGTGTCTGGTGGTTGATGAGAGATCACAATTGGCCAAGGAGTAAAAGGGTTGGGAAGAAACTCACCTCCTTCAATGGAGTTCTGTTTTTGAACAGTTCACAGTTTCTTTTTTCGACTGAAGAAGAGGACAGCGTCAAAGACCGGGGAGGGCTATTTCCAGAAAGAGTGGAAATTATTCTATTCCTCTTTGACGCCAGATTTTTTTTTTCCAGACAAGGGGGAAGCGTTGCTGTAACAATGGGCCTTGTGTTGGAAGAACCCAAGAGCCGTCCCTTCAAGGCCAGGGCCCCATCTGGGGAAGCCCCAGAGGTAGAGATGACAGCATCTGTCTGGAGGATGTGAGGCAACGTGTTGTATCTGTGGGCATTTGTATGAATCCTTTGATGATCGCCAGGTTCCTCACCTACCTTTTCTTGTCTTCTGCAAGAGCTGCGTTTAATATGCAAGGTTGAATTCTCATAGGCCAGCATGGAGAACAACTATTCACTTAATCTACCCAGTTTAACCCCAGGAATGCCTGGAGAGAGGAGTGGTCCAAAATACCTTCTTGTGGCCTGACCATTAGTGACCCCTAATAGTTTTTACCTACCTTGCTTTGTCTGGTCGAAATAGAACAGAATTAGGGGTGAATGTCTATGGAGATTCTCAGTCCTTCAGATCGCGGCTGTCCCAAAGGTGCTTTTTCACGAGGAAACGGGACTTTCTTGTTTTTCTCTGAAGAGGGGAGATATCCAAGGTTGCTAGGATGTGAAATATCTATGTGTTCTAGCAATTTCCGCCCTGTATTGCTGTCTGAAGCTTGTTGGACCTCAGCTGAGTGTGGACGGAACAATGAACCCTGGTTTGACTAAACCATTATTGGGTGAGTTCGTACAACACAACAGAAGGATAGAAGCACCCAACCACTAGGCCAAAACCCAACTCACTATCAGCCTTGCTAGGTAAACCAGACAGGAAACGCAACCCGTTAAACTAATTCTAATTTATAGTAAAGTTACATGAACAGAATCTTGCCGGACTGAAAGTACCAATCTCCGCCATCTCCTTTAAAGTCTGAAAAACTAGACAGGCTCCCTTCTGAGCTTCTTTCTCCTCCCATCATATAGCTTTGGGCTACGCTGTCTCTTATCTGACCATACCCCAAGTAGCATCTCTTCACCCCATCTGCGAAGGTCTTTCTCACATACTATCTTATGGCACTGTGTAGTGTGCTAGGTAAATTAAGCCAGTTAACTGGTGTGTGTTGAGGGGAAGGGGTCCTGAAATGAAATAATCTGTCTTTGACTACTAAGGTCCTTCCTGTAAACTTTCCTTTTGGCAGCTCAAAAGACTGAGAGGTATTGTTAGAGCTAAGTTAACTTTCTGATGGATGTTTACTATTTTTAAAAGAGTCCAAGTAGGCACAGGACCTATTACTTAATAAGTGCACTTAAGCATCTAATTGCATGCATCTGGGTAATCGCGATTAGACATAGTCAATTAAACCCACAGTTGTAAAGCACTTTAAATGGCCAAGCTTTGCCCCTTACTGAGTAAGTAAATAAGGAGGGAGATATTAAAATGCAAATTCTCAATATGGAGGAACAATTAACCAGGAGGGAAGAGCTTCAGCTCTTAAGTTTATTGTCCTAACTGAAATGTATTTCTTTCCAGGAACAGACTAACTTCCTATAATGGGGTTTTTAATTTTTTGGGCTCGTGGTTATGGGTTGAAGCAGCAGGATGGAGGATTGTTCTACCACATCTCCAAGTTTTGAAATGACATAAACAAAACAAGAGCAAAAAAAAAATAACATGGACATCTTTTGTTCCCAATTCTCATTAGTTTTGTCCTCTAAAGGGCTTCCAAAAATCATGTCTGCACAGAACCAGTGATGGATCTTCGTGAAGCTGCAAATTGGAGAACAGATTTGATGCTGGTTCTGTCAAGTCTGTAGGGGACATAAACAGATTTGGAGAGAATCTTGGTAGTGCTCAAAAGACTCCTTCACGAAAGAGTTGCAAGGGGACAGTTGATGATTGAGACCATGGCTGCCATGATTGGGCGTGGTCAATCACGAAACATCAGTTCATGATAGCTGAGGTAGTCCTCAATTTACAACTGTTGGTTTAGTGAGTGTTTGAAATTGCAACAACACTGAAAAAAGTGACTTACCACCGGTTCTCACCCTGGGAGTGATTAAATGAGATTTGGAGAGACACATGTTTATTATCCCTGATGAATGAGTAGTCTCAGCAGGGGCAGACTCTTGTGGGGAAAGCAAGCATTTTTAGCAAATCTCCTTATATATAACACCTTGCGCAAGGATAAAGATGCCGATGGGGCCTGTATGGTTTATTCCACCTTTAGCCAATTGTGTAAGAGAAGATGAAGGTGGAGGGGTGGGAGAGAGAATATGTACCAGCTGGTACCAAGAAACAGTCTTTCGAGATATAAATGTGTGCTTACTTCGACACTCAGCTTAATCTCCATTTTCCTGTTGAGAACTTCTCTAGGTGTTCCTCTGCACCTCTCATTCTCTCCAGTCCATAAAGTTTTACAAGCTCTTTAATGTTGCAGGATATCAGTTTTGGATTATTATTGCCGAGATACTTCTGGATTTTGGGAGGCGAGTGGGTGATAGGTAGGGTAATGTCATTATTTTAGAGCAGAGAAAAGAAGAATTAGATCAAATAGTTTGAGAACCACTGATCAAGATCAGAGGCAGGGAATCTGTCAACTAGTGATACCAGCCCCTGAATTTGGAATTTTCTACCAGCTGCCCATGAGTGTCCCTTCCTGGTCTATGGCAGATCTATTCATTTACATGATTTTATGTTTCTGGCATGCTTTTTTCCCATCATGTTCCTTCAAGGTTATTTTATTTTTATTTTTTATTTTTGTTGTTCTTACATTTCCCCCATCCCCACGCCATTAAAGATTGGGAAAGTTCAGATTCTGCTCTGTCAAATGTCAAGATGCGTCTCTTATGAAATATGAAACTGGAAGGGTGGTGTTCTTCCCCGCTCATCTCAATTCCCATTGTAAGCTGACCCTCTGCTTTGAAGGAATGATGTTCTGTCATCCACCCTCCCCTTCAAAGATGTCCACATTCTTCACTGGAAAAAAAATTTGTAAGATTCAGACAGTACACTGACGGAAGAGGCAACTGGGAACAAACCCTAGGCCGTCTACAGTAGGAGCAGAAGCAGTTGCTTCTGTTTGATGGACCTACATTTTATCCCTGCCTTTTCATGAACACCTTTTGCAGAAAGCTCTCTAGATGTTCCCATGGAGCCCGTTATCATTTGTCAAGTCTGGGGAAAAAAGCTTGTGGCATCTTAAGATGAGGGAAATAATTGAGATATGGTTTTCTTTCTGCTTTTTAAAGGCTCTCTGGCCTCCATCTGAATTGATCGGCATAGGATTCCAGAGAATCAAGAAGATCTGAGCAAGGTCAGATTCCAGACACTTCAACAGAAGGTTTTAGGTATGTAAATCAGTCATTGGGAAATGGAGGGGTGAAAAATGAAGGAATGCAAGAATCTCTAGAGGATCAACCGTTTACACTAGGTTTGTCCTATTAGAGAGGACCCAATCTTGAACTTAAAAGAAAATTGAAATCATAAGTGTGGTAGCCTGGCCACAGTGATCTCAGCATCCTTGTTTCTTGTACATTCCTTCTTATGAGAAGTAGACGTTGCTCTTATTTCTAGTTTTGGAAAGGAAGATATCTTAAGAGAGAGTAATCTTTAGTTTTCAATGCATGCTCTCTACCACATAACCATGTTTAGGAATCCATGCTGGTTGGTGTTAAGGGAAGTTAGAAGTTCAATTTGAAATGTTAAGGGTATCAGACTGGGGAAAGCTTGTCTGAAGCGTGGGACTTCCCAAGAAAACAAAACAACTCTCTAAAATAGATGAGGAACCATCTCTTTCATGATAGCATCAAAACCAAGCTACATTGTGGGCAACATTTTTTCCAAAGAGCGTCTATGGAGATCCTCAGCAATCCAGGTTATGGCTGTCCCAAAGGTACTTTTTTAAAAAGGTAACCGGACTTCCTTTGTTTTGCTTGAAGACGTTTTGCTTCTCATCCAAGAAGCTTCTTCAAATGCTGACTTCTTCAAGTCAGAACTGAAGAAACTTCTTGGGTAAGAAACGAAACACCTTCAAGCAAAACAGAGAAAATCCAGTTGCCTTTTACAAAAAACAACAACAAAAAAACACCTTTGGATTTCCCAAAGAGCCTTCCCCTGCCAATGCCACCAGCTATCCAAGTTTTGTACACCTCAAACTGGATTCCAAATTCCATGGATGATCCTAAAGAATCTCCTGAACTTCAGATGACCTGCTGCTCAACTTCAGATTGGTTATAAAGCTCAAGCTTTGAAGACCGGCGGATTGTTTCTTCCCACATTGATAGACCGAAGCTACTTTGCCAACATTGGCTTGGATGCTTCAACCTACCAGAATTGATGGGTTGGGCTAACCCAAGTTTTCCTTTGGCAGGGACTGTACACATTTACTGGAATGAATTGCCTGATGGGAAAAAAATATATTCCAAGAATGAGGGCTTTTTGGTAGCACTGATACACACCATCAATGCTCGTAGAGTTATGCATAGTTATAAGGAAACAGACTATTACTCTCAGAATCCACCATGACTCTACTGAACATGGGTAACTTTTCTGAAAGAAATCTTTCCCCGATGCCCTTCTGTACAATGTCAATTTTTTTCTTTGTTTTAATTTTATGTAAGTCCCTTTGATATAGGCTTTCTAACAATGCAACCACCCTACACATGCAAACAAATGAACTCTTGTTCAAGTGTGCAAGCTTCAGGGATATGGTCTCTCTTTTTTTTTCTAAACAAGAAGGAAGGAAATGCTGAGGGTCTTGCAAACCTCACACAGAAGAGCAAGATGCAGGTCTAATGGTGGTGAGAAGAGGAGGGATCAAGAAGGACAAAGTTGCCTATCTCTGTAGGCTTCCATGGAGAACCTGGCCTTCTGCTCTTCATTAAAGTGCTTAAACATGAGTCCACCCAAGGAGGGTGACCAAAGGTTTAGAAATGTAAGTGTTCCTTTCAAGTTCTTTGGCTCAATTGCTTCCAAATTATCTTGACTGGAAACAGGAGGACTATTCAGTCATCAAGAGAATTTTGGCCAGCATCGTAAGAAAAAAAGTCTCATTGAAAGATATAGGTCTTCTCTCTTTCTCTCAGCAGAAAAAAGTAAACCAGGAGCAGATGGGAGGCTGTTTATTCAAATACAGTGGATTAATAGAGATCTTTTTTTAGACTAGCATCGCTCTTCTTAATCAATGAGTTTGTCTCTCAACAATCACAAAAGAGCAAAATAAGAGCTATCCAGAGAAAGACTACTTTTGAGAAGGACGCAATGGAAGGCACTCCAATTGCCTCTTGGAAAAGCACCTTTGGGATAATAGGATGAGCTCCTGGGGGAATAGCGAGGTATAAATCTAACCAATATTAAAAGCAACAATAACTGTTCAGAAGAAACCTGGTGAGTTGAAGAGAGAGTTAAATACAAACCCCCTCTTTCCTCTTTTTCTAGCCAGAAATAAATAGCTAGAACTTCAGACAAGCAACTACATGCTGGAATCGTTGCCACTGAAAAGGCAAGCCAAACCTGGCTGCATTTTTATTAATCCATCATTCGGGTTATTACATGCCAGTCTTTCTCCACCACATCCTGTCTCCTCCCTTGCTCAACAGTTACAAAATAATAATTTTGGTATCGTTCGGATGAACTTTTGCCAATTCCCAGTTTTCTTGTCATTTTTTTTAAAAAGGAATTGGAATTGGATTGCTATGTAGGTCCAGGGAGGGAAGGAGGGAGGGAGGCAGGGAGGGAGGAAGGAAGGAAGGAAGGAAGGAAGGAAGGAAGGAAGGAAGGAAGGAAGGAAGGAAGGAAGGAAGAATGGAAGGAAGAGGGAAGGAGAAAGAAGAAGGCAGCAAAGGAAGAGGGAAGGGGGAAGGAAGGAAGGAAGGAAGGAAGGAAGGAAGGAAGGAAGGAAGGAAGGAAGGAAGGAAGGAAGGAAGGAAGGAAGGAAGGAAGGAAGGAAGGAAGATCTTTGGCTTCCTAATCTGGTCTACCTTGAAGAACTCATGGGATGTCCTAAGACTTTCCTTCCCCCAATCTTATATTATGGTCTGAGGTCTTGGATATATTGGCCGTCTCTATGTCTTCCGAGTCCAGGGCATCACATGGCCAGGATATCTGCTGCTTTGTGTACTTGGAGGTCCATAATGGTCCCCCCTTCATCTACAGTTGCTACCTTTTGATGGCCTTCAACTTCCTTTTGAGTCTTCATGTTTTTTCCAATGGCCCTCACCTTTCAAACGAGTTCAAAATATCTAAGCTTTCACTTCAGGATTAGTGCTTCCAGGGTAGTAAACAAACAGAATTAAATCTGGGAGAAGAAAGCAGCCGTCCCCACATCTGTGCTAATGACAAAGACAGCAGCTTTCAAAGTTTGGTCAGCATCAGATCCATCCCCAATCAGCCGAGGGGCTCGTGAATAATTCAAGCCAAGACCCCCCCCCCGTCATTTCTCTAGCTCCTCTGTAAAACTTGCAGTCTACAACAGCCCTGAATTTGCAAACATACAACCCTTGACTTAATCGTGCTGGCATAAATAAATCCAGAACCAAATTGATCCAACATTAGTGCAGGTTGATCTTCTAATATTAGCAAACCGTGATGGAGACCACTCAGTTCAGTCAACATTCCTCCATCTAATGGCAGCAAAAGCTTGGTGAACAACCTGGTTGAACTTGGGTCGTAAATTAGGTTGGAGGGTTTTAAAAGGGAGGAAACATAATACCCGTGAATCGTCAACAGTGGAGATACAAAACCTTTACTATGTGATGCATGGTAGAAATTCTGTGAAATACCTGGAGGTTTGCAACAGTATCTAGAGAGCTTCCATTATCTGCCAAAGGGATTAATATTAATGCAAGCTCCTGCTCAGCAGATGGAAAAGAGAGTGGTCCATTAAGATGGGGTGGATAAATATCCGAAACTGCTACATACATCTGTAAATGGAAAGTATTTTTCTCAGAGCTTGGGGGATGAAGATAAATAATGCAGTTGTAAGCGTAGGTCTTCATTCCTCACTTCCATTTTGCTGAGACAGGATTGACCAGGATGGCTCTGGACATCTTGACCTTTGATAACACCAGCTTCTCTCTGCAAAATGAAGTAAAAAAGAAGCTGTCAAAAGGACAGATCTAACATTCTTCTCTCAGAGTGCTCGGTGGTGTGATTGGAAATGTTTATAATCAAGATGGAATAGTACTGAGATTCCCGCCATGGAGGAGTGGATGGTGAAAATGTTAAATCTGGAGGAAATAGCAAAATGGACGTGTTTGGTCAGGGAGAAAACAATAAATGGATTCTGAGAGAAGAGAATATTTGTAACTTAAGGTTGAATTGGTTCTTGGTGCTCTCTGAGATTGGTGGATCTCTTGCAGACGTTTCATAACCCAACTAAGTAACATTATCACTGCTAGAATGGAGTGGGGTATGTGGGGAGGAGGAGGAGGAGGAGGAGGAGGAGGAGGAGGAGGAGGAGGAGGAGGAGGAGGAGGAGGAGGAGGAGGAGGAGGAGGACTGTAGAGTCCTTGGTGCTCTCTGAGCTTGGAGAAGTTCTTACAGATCTTTCATTACCCAACTAGGTAACATCATCAGGGCAGTAGTGGCTTCAAAAATTCAACTCTAATCAGTGAATGACCAGATCAGTCAAACAGGGTTTCTAATTTGTAATGCCTATCACTGATTAAGATTTTCTGAATTGTTCTTGTTGTTCCTGATTCTGTTCTTAATCAAGTTTCGATATAGAGGTTCCACACTGTGAGTTAAGACTAACTTGAAGAATTAGTGCCTACATCACAGTGATTTTTATTAATGCTTCCAGTTCAGGATGGTTAGCTAATTTTTCAGACACTGAAACACACATATGTAAACATACCCACAAACACCTTTAAGTTCTAGCCTGCCACTCCGTTTCAATAAACAAGCCATTAATAACAGTGTATAGTATGGGAAATTATCTAAGTGACAAGTTTAACAATTGACGTAGAAGTGAAAGACCTATAGATAACACAGAAAGGAAAAGGGAATTTCATTTCTTTTCTTTTTTAAAAAAAAGACCCAAATGATAGATAACAATTCTTTTTTTAAAAAAAAAAATCCCAGTACTATAACCATGTGCAGCCATAATCTTTCTCTAAATGTTTATAATGTGTTCATTGGAACAATGAGAAGGAGAAGGCAAAGTAGAAGAAAGAGGAGAAGAAAGAGGAGAAGGAATAGCAAACAGGAGGAGGAGAAGGAGACAAAGTAGGAGAAGAAGAGAAGAAGGAATAGGAAACAGGAGGAGGAGGAGAAGGAGGCAAAGTAGGAGAAGAAGAGAAGAAGGAATAGGAAACAGGAGGAAAGGAGAGGAGGATCATGAGGAGGAGGAATTGAAAGTCATGTACATTCTTCAAACTGCAGGCTGCTCACTTCTGCTGTAGCCCTTTCTTACACAATAGCTGCATTCCAAAATATGGCCAGATCTGTTAGCATATCAATCGGCAGATCTAATCCTTTTGGAAAACGGAGAACTCAGAAAACTTCCAGAGAATAGGTAATGGGAAACCCTTCCACAACCCATAGAAAACTGTGCAAAAATCCATCACTAGGAGTTCGGCTCAACTGAAGGACGTCTTTAATTTATATCTTACATCTTACCATTCTTATAGCAGCTGGAGTGTTTTAGTTGAACAGCAGAACCCCAAAGAATAAATTAACTGAGCAGACAAATAACGTGCTCGGCCCTTAAATAGCAATTTTGTTCAAGGCATCCCTTTTGACAGTTTCACAGCTTATTAGCCACAAAAATACGAAAAATTAGGCTTTTTTTTAAGATTCAAGCTTCACGGCTGGGATCTCACATTCAAAGGCCTTCTGTCTTGTGCTAATAATGGATTGTGACCTTCACGTCCCTCTCATAAATTAAGAATCAAGACCTCCCTCACAGGATATATAGTTTGTAGCACCTAGTCAATGAACCTTTATAAAGAAGAAATAAGAAATTTGCTTAGGATATTTCTTCCCAGAAGGAAAGGAGTGAGGAAGGAAGGAAGGAAGGAAGGAAGGAAGGAAGGAAGGAAGGAAGGAAGGAAGGAAGGGAGTGAGGAAGGAAGGAAGGAAGGAAGGGAGATAGGGAAGGAGAGGAAGGAGATACCGTATGTAGATGGCAAAAGAGATGGCAGAACCTGGGGGTGGAATCAAAAGAGGAATCAGCCTAGAATTCCTATGTAGCCACAAGGGAACTAAGCCCAGCCCCCACTGGATTCCATTGACCTTTATCTAACTTCAAGTGGGTGCTAACCACTAGTTGAGAAGATTCATCTGCAAAAGTTATTACCAATAAATCAGTTTAAGTGGACTATTGCGTGTGGACCTGGTCTTTCTCATCAGACAGGCTCCACTCACTCCATGATTTAGCACCTCCCATCATATCAACCTTAACATATTACTCTGGAGAGAACATGGTCCTAGGGAAATTGGCCCTTCCAATCCCATTATTCTGGAGGAAACACAGTCCCCCCCCTCCTGGCTTTAATCAACCCAGTTCTTCATCCAGACTCAGCACTGTACTTCGAAGGATGCGAAGGATGTGACAAGGAGGGTCCCTCAAAAGGTCAAAAGGAATTCCCTGAATTTGAAATATTTGGTTCATGCACGGGCTGCCTATGGCGAGGTGTGTTCAAAATAGCTGCGCATTCCTCGGGTATTATGACAACTGCAGATATATTTTTTTCAAACAGCTGGAGAAGATGCTTTCAAAAACCTTCTCTGCTTCCATTCCACTCTGGTTCCGTGTACAATGATGGGGCAGGGGAGGAACTTCTCCATTTCTGGGGACTGTTGCTTCCACACTGTAGTCTCTTTGTGGCAGACCTTGTATACACACTTGTCCAAAAGACAGATGAAAGAAAAGAAGAGGGTTGGATGGGGCTTGGAAAGAAGCGGCGAGGAAGGGGGTGGGTGGGTTTGGTAGTGGGTTAGAAGGCAAAGAAGTAGGTCAGGTTACCAACTTTGTGAGAACAAAGTGGATCAAAGACTGCCAAGCCAAGAAGACATCAAAGCCCAACACAAGCACCAAGGGTGGTTTGTGTCTCTGCGCGTGTGTGTGTGTGTGTGTGTGTGTGTGTGTGTGTGTGTGTGTGTGTGTGTGTGTGTGTGTGTGTGTGTGAGGGTGGCAATAATTGTAAACAACAAGAAAAGGGCTGGGATTGTAACCACTGGGATTATTTCTTTTCTCTAGACCTTTAGATGTCCAGCATTAATATTTCACCTACTTAGGAGAAGCCAATCCATACTTTCTTCTCTTCCTTTCTTGAAGGGGAAAAGATGGAATAACTCAGGTCTTCTGGAAAGCAAGAAGCAAACATGACTTCTTGTTGTTGCTGCTGTTGTTGTTGTTTTTCTGTGGGAGTGCATGGGCCACTGTGAGGGTGCAGCCTGCAGACCCTGATTTGCAGCTGAATTGGAACTCTCAGCCTGTTGACCACCATTGCATACTGGTAACCTTTGACTTAACAACCACAATCGGGACCAGGATGTCCTTTGCTAAGCCAGGTGGTTATTAAGCTTTGAGATGAATCGCTGTAGTTGTTCAATGAGAATCAGGCTTCCCTCGTTGAGTTTCCTTGCTGGGAGGGTTGCAAATGGTGATCACCTGATATACTGCATCCATCATAAGTACGTGTCCATTGCCAAGCACCTGGATTTTGTGGGGAGGTCTTGCTTCAATGTCCCATCTAGTTAATAGGAGCCAATCTTTAAATTTCCTTCTCTTGCATTCTTTTGGGGTAAATATTAGTGGGGGGAAATGTCCACACATCTTCTGGAAGGTTTCCAACATGAGATTTTGCTGGATGGATGGTGATGAGGCTCTCACCATCCAGAGTTATCATCAACAAGCCGAGATTTCATACCAAAAATGTGTTGTGACATCCCAGTGCAAATTCTGTCTTTCACCTGTCTTGGCCCACAATAAAGTGACCAAGTATAAAATGGGCAGAGTTTGTGTTACATCACAGTTTGGGGCCATGTTTTTCACCCTTGCCCCAGCAGACACCCATAAATATCATCTTAACTTTCAACAGCAAAGGAAGGAAGGAAGGAAGGAAGGAAGGAAGGAAGGAAGGAAGGAAGGAAGGAAGGAAGGAAGGAAGGAAGGAAGGAAGGGTAGAGGGAAGGAGAAAGAAGAAGGCAGCAAAGGAAGAGGGTGTGGTCTTCTCCCTGGAAAGGGTACAAGGGCGGGCAACAGGAAGCAAAATCTCTTATTATTCAACCTGAGTAGCAAACTGTCAGAACCATTCCTCTTGTCCCCCTGAATCTGAAGAAGATGACTTCCACCACTTTAGGAGGACAAACTTTGAAGCTGGAGACCAGTGGCCTGTTTCCCAGAGCCTGCTCTCTCTGTGGGACATTTCTTCCGATGTACGGTGGACATACCAGGTCGTATCTGCGTAAAATACAGCTTGGAGAAGTTCTCGTCAGCCCTCCAGCAAAATGCAGGAAGCCAGCAAGAAGAGGAATGTCACGTGGGTGGGTGGGTGGGTGGCCAGACCGACAGCAGCAGGACTCAATGGAGGCCTTTCATCTGTTCAGTCCAATCGACTCTTTTGTTCCGAAGTCCACTTCACAGTCTTGCCAAGAGTTTGGCAACAGTTTTCCAGCTTCGTCACTCTGCCAAAACATCCCCCACCCCTTACCCCACCCCTCCCCCCACCCCCGGCATCAGTGAGGCAAGTGTCTGATCCTCAGACATGGCAGAAAAAAACCCATGTCATGGAGCATGTTTTCCTTTTTGACACACACACACATACACTCAGAACCACAGACATCCTTTTTTTTTTCTTTCCTCTTGTTGGGAGAAGACCTGGTTGCAAAGAGTAGAAAGCAGGACTTGTATATTTGCTCATCCCTGCCCCCCTCTCATTCTCCTATTCTTCCTCCCTCTTCTCAACCTAAAATGGGGACTTAGCAATAAAAGGAACCAATCATCAACTAAGTAATTTCTTTCCAAATGGCCTAGCAAACAGGGGGGGGATCACCAGGGACTTTTCAAGGATGACTTTGTCTCTTATCTCCAACCTGGTCTTATTTTGGGGGAAACATGGTAGAGACTAGATGGGCAGATCAAAAATAAATCAGAATTCAGGAAAGTAGGCAAGAAAACCACAACGATCGTTCAAACTTGACTATGAAATCCCTAGCATTGAGCGTTATACGAAGGCATCTTTACATTAGGTCTGCTTGATGGTGTCTCGTATTTGAAAAAGAGGCTACCCTTTCCAAGTTGCACATTAAGTCCCTGGTCAGTGATTACTCATGAATTAGATTTATACCCCACATTTCCAGTAGGAACTTAAGATAAGGGGCCTCAGTCAATGCTACTGCCTTAAAAAACCCACCGGTTGTTCATCTCTTTTGTCCTTCTCCCTTATTTGTCACAAGTCCTTCCAGAGAAATTATTTCTGAAAGGAACCATAACTGAAGATTGATGGGGAAACGTGGAAGGCAAGAAACTCACTCACCTTCACACACTGCCATTCTACCTCTGAAGATGCGAATTGCTCATCCTGGTTTTAAGGTCCTTGAATTACCACTGGAAGGACAAAGCAACTTCGAGAGCTCAAGTAATTTGTTACAAGATCTTCAGCAGTACTTAAAGTAAGGAGGCAAGTCTGACAAGCAAGGCCAAAAAAAGGTCAAGATTGAGGCCCCAGCCAGTTTTTGCATGGTTCCTACCAGAAGACAGTTTTCCCAGGCCTGCTATAAACCTGATCCTCAGTCTGTAAGAAGAGCAAACCTTTAGTAGTGTTTCCTACAAGAGGCAACTTGCAGATGTGAAGGACTTCAACTCCCAAAATTATCAGGAAGGGCTAGAGACACTGCAACTATTCATAAATACGAGTCGGTTGCTAAGCGTCGGAATTTTGATTATGTGACCACGGGAATGCTGCAACAGTTGTAAGTGTGAAAAAAATGGTCATAAGTCACTTTTTCAGTGCTGTTGTAAGTTTGAATGGTCACTAAATGAATGATTGTAAGTCGAGGATTACCTGTATTGTTCAGCTCTTCTCAAATCCATTCATTTCTCTACTTGTAATAATCCTGAAGGATCCTTGGTGCTCTCTGAGCTTGCTTGTTTTCTTGCAGATGTTTCATTACCCAAACTGGATAACATCATCAGTGCTAGAAGGGAGGGGTTTGCAAAGAGGAGAAGGAGGAGGAGGAGGAGGAGGAGATGAAGAAGACAAAGAAGATGAAGACAAAGAAGAAGAAGACGAAGACAAAGAAGAAGAAGAAGAAGAAGAAGAAGAAGAAGAAGAAGAAGAAGAAGAAGAAGAAGAAGAAGAAGAAGAAGAAGAAGAAGAAGAAGAAGAAGAGGAGGAGGAGGAGGAGGAGGAGGAGGAGGAGGAGGAGGAGGAGGAGGAGGAGGAGGAAGAGGAGAACTGTGGGATCCTTAGCGCTCTCTGAGCTTGCTTGTTTTCTTGCAGACGTTTCCTTGTCCAAACTAGATAACATCATCAGTGCTAAAAGGGAATGGGTTTTGCTCTCTATCTCCTTTCTTCTAGCACTGATGATGTTCCCTAGTCTGCAAGGAAACAAGCAAGCTCAGAGAGCACCAAGGACCCCTCATGTCAACCCTGGAGCTACAAATATTCTCCTTTATTGTGATCATCATCCCTCCATAGAACATTCAGAAAACAGCAGAACTGACCTCACTGAAGGAATTAATCACTTGTCCCCCAAGGGAAGGAAAGCTCCTTCCAGGATTTGAAGCGGCTGTCTTAATAATACCAGTTATCAGCCCAGAACAAGGGTGTGGAGCCTGTCAAGGCAACACACCTGCTTGTAGACCTGTTTTCTGTGCCTGCTAGGCATTTTACCATCCAGAAATGACTTATTTGATCTTACGTACGCCGGTGGTTGGGAAGAGGGTGAGGACCGGGGAGATCTGACATTTAGGAGGGGGCAAATAGCTGAGGATCACCATTTGGCACTCGGGCCTGTCAAAGCTCAGAGTGCTGCTCGGTGTTAGGAGTAATTAAGCCTCCATTGGCATCCGATGGCTCCTGGCTTCGTGGGAGGTTGCCGACAGATGGAGGAGGAGAGGGCGGGGGTTTCCAGGGTCCAGGAAAGAGCGTTGGGCAGGATTCCACCACCCAAGGCAGACCGAGATCGGGCGAAACGTACTCGGGATTTTCAGGGGAAAGAGCATGATGGGAAAATCCGGTTCTTCCTCTGGGATTTTGGCAGCTTTTGTCAGGAAATTGCTGCATTTTGCCCATGGCCACATGGGATTAGAAGAGGTATCAGGAGGTGGTGAATTTTGCATTTATTGTAGCTGAAATAAAGCCATTGACTATCTGTCTTGTCTCTTCCTTCCTGCCTTCCTTCCTTCCTTCCTTCCTTCTTTCCTTCCTTCCCTTCTTTCTCTCCCTCCCTCCATCCCACCATTCCTCCCTCCCTTCTTTCTTTCTTTCTTTCTTTTTCTTTTCTTCCTTCCTTCCTTCCTTCTTTCCCTTCCTCCCTCCCTTCCTCCTTCCTTCCTTCTTTCCCTCCCTCCCTCTTTCTTTCTTTCTTTCTTTCTTTCTTTCTTTCTTTCTTTCTTTCTTTCTTTCTTTCTTTCTTTCTTTCTTTTTCTTCCCTGACCTGCTGCAGTGAAACCCCTTGAAGTATCTCATCTTGCAGAGGAAAAATTTTGACCATGCTTTCAGAGGTGAAGCAGGAGGACCTGCCAGCTTGTCCTGTGCCCTGCTTCCAGCCCAGCCAGAGAAAAGGCTCCTTGTATAGCCAGCTTAATCACTGCGGCTTGTGGGGGGAAGTGTGGTTGTCAAACCTCCCTGGCTTTTGAACACTCCATTGGCAAGAATCAAAGTGGAAATTACAGAAGCTGAAATGGGCCGAATGTGTGATGCCCTACAGGAACAAGCAGAGGTCACTTGTGAAGCAGAAAAACTAAGGGTGATGTGTTTTTTTTAGCTGGAGGGGGGAATCGCGTTCTGAAATTAGCAATGGAGAGGGTACTTTTTGAGCTGTTGATTGGACTCTAACAAACCAAGTTGGGCTGCCAGCATTGCAGTCATGCATGAACAAGACAGGTTGCAGTATTGGTGTTGTTTTGATTTAGATCCCCTTCAGATGTTTTTAATGGGTTTGGGGAAGTATTTTGAAATCCGCAGGCCTAGCTCCATATTAATTGTCTCAGTAGCTGTGATGGCCAATGTGCAGAGGCCAAACCAAGATAAATACGGTACATAGGATATAGAGTTATCTCTAAAAGCTAAACAGCAGGGGCAGATCTAACAGAATAACAGAGTTGGACCTTTTAGACCAAACCTCAAGCAGGAGACCCTATACATTTCCAGATAGGTGGCTGTCTACCTAGTTAGTTATAGTAGATAGATGGTAGCTAGATAGCGAGAGAGAGAGAGAGAGAGAGAGAGAGAGAGAGAGAGAGAGAGAGAGAGAGAGAGAGAGAGAGAGAGAGAGAGAGAGAGAGAGAGAGAGAGAGAGAGAGTTGTCCATCTAGTTAGTTTTGACATAGACCACACTGAGATCTTGAAAAGGAAATCATTGGTCAAAGCTTTCAATATGGTCCCTAGAAAACTAATTGGTCATGTTTCCGAAGGCCTCAGTGATTGAGCTTGATTCAATGAAGGCTTCACCTTACTAGCTGGCTTCTAGCCGGCTACCTTCACCCCTAGACCAAACTGCCTCTCTCTATTTCTAGGGCACATTTTTTTGTTTGAGATTGCCACCTGTCCTGCACTAGTTTGAATGTCCATACGCCGCCATGAATCAGAGAATGAAACTGATGACACGTCCGTTGGATGAAGAAATGAAACCCTAATAAACCTGTTCTTCGCATCTCACCTACCTTTCTGTTGGGACAGAGGCTTAAAGAGAGAAGGCGGCTTTGATCTCGTCCACACTGGGGCAGATGTCATCACGCGAATGATCTAAACATCAAGATTTCTAGGAGTCATGGGATTGCAAAAGGATGCATTTGACATCATCATCATCACCACCACCACCACCATCATCGTTATGGCTTTCTACGTGTTGAGGGAACCAAGGCTGCAGTGACATCTTTGCAGCCCTTCCCTCTTGAGAAGTTCATGGATGCTTGCACTAAGTGGTTTTCCGCAGCTAATCTTTGAAACAAGCTCTAGTGAAAAGGAGAGATGGGTGTTCCCTTTCTTCCTTTCTTTCTCTCTCTCTCTCTCTCTTTCTTTCTTCCTCTTGGCCTTTCTAATGGAGAGACCCTTAACCCTAATACCTACAAAGAATTATCCATTTGGCCTGGCTAATCCAGTCTAAATGGAGACACACATCCCCGAAGATGAAAGGATAGCCTTGCTACTGCAAACATTAGACCTTTGGAGAAAGAGGACAAACTAGTTTAGAAAATCTACAGCCTGCTTTCCGACCGCAGACTAATTGATTTAGCAAAACTAACCAGAAGGAAGAAAGCCCAGATTGAATTTCAGGGGACCGGCTTTTGAAAAGACCAAAATTGACCACTGGATCTTTGAAGGTGTCAGGACGAAGATCAGCTACCCTTTTGCATTTCCCAAAGAAAAACAAAAAAAATGTTAAGCCTCTTTTTTTTTTCCAGCGGTTGTCCCATTCTATAGACTGTCCCACCGTAAATTGGTAATTATATAGGATTCCCAGTATCTCTTGGATATTGACTTCCAACAGCTATTTTGCAAGTCAATATTCCATTTTCACTTAACCGCTTAATATAGTTGATAGCAAGCAGAAATGACACCTTTGGGCAACTTCGATATCTGCAGGAATTTAGGGAAGTGAGGTAGAAATGACAAATCTTTTGTTGACGAGGGAGTTTAAAGACCTAAAGATTTAAAGATTCCAATATCTAAGAGGCTGCCACAAAGAAGGGGGAGGGTCAACCTGTTCTCCAAAGCACCTGAAGGCAGGACAAGAAACAATGGATGGAAATTAATCAAGGAGAGAAGCAACCTAAGGAGAAATTTCCTGACAGTTAGAACAATTAACCAGTGGAATAACCTGCCTCCAGAAGTGGTGAATGCTCCAACACTGGAGGTTTTGAAGAAGAGACTGGACAGCCATTTGTCTGAAGTGGTATAGGGTCTCCTGCTTGAGCAGGGGGTTGGACTAGATGACCTCCAAGGCCCTTTTCAGTTCTGTTTTTCTGTTAAAGATGTCAGCACCAAAGAATGAAAGCCAACATCTCAGACTGTCATGTTCAGCCCTGGCCTAATGAAGTCAGATCAGAAATTAATGAGCGTTTAAAGGGGAGAGCGTGCAATCTCAGCGCTGCAGGGCAGCGGTGAGCTATGCTGTTTTATTTCGCAAAAATGTAAAGCAATATCCTTCTTGGCTGCAGATAAAACAGGCAGACGAGGATTTTTCATCTTTTTACAATTTGATTTAATGTCCCGTGCTGATTCATTTTTGTGGGTCTGCAGAAGTAAGATGGGTGTTTGGGACTTCTGAGTTACGGAGCCCACAGCCAGGAGTTTGATCCTAACCCGCTCAAGGTTGACCAGGTTTTTTCTATACCACTCTAGTATAAACCATTTGGGGTTTTTTTTGTTTTTTTTTTTTTGCCTAGCACTGACGATCTGTTCATTAGATGATCTTTTTGAGAACATGTTCACGCATATATATATATATATATATATATATATATATATATATATATATATATATATATATATATATATATATATATATATATATATATATATATATATATATATATATATATATATATATATATATATATATATATATATATATATATATATATATATATATATATATATATATATATATATATATATATATATATATATATATATATATATATATATATATATATATATATATATATATATATATATATATATATATATATATAAGCCGTGAGGTTTCCCCCTTATTTATCCTGGCTCTGGAATCTTTAATTTTATTTCTAAAAATGATGTTCAGTTTAGGTTGTGGTCTGGAATGTTATTTTGCAGTGACCCGATTTATCTGCAGGCCTTTGATCTCAGTGAAATTTGACAGCTCTTAGGGAGGAGAAAAAAAACCCCCGAAAAATACTCTGGAGTCTGTGTTCCTCCAAAATATACATACCCGTCATGAAATGGTTTAGAATGATCATCAGTTTCTTAAAGTCCTAGCAGGTGCACCACGAGTTTGAAGGGTAAAAGGTGAGGCTTAAATAGTAACTATTGATTTCTTGACTTCAACTAATTACCACACAAGGGTGTGGGGGTGTGGGTATACAAGGGAGCACCCTCACCAATGCATACACCTCTGAAAATTCTTCTAGACCACAAAAATTGCCTTCAATCAAAGGTAAACATGGAGTCCTATCAAAGTTTATAGATCCAATATATTTCTGCCCCCATCTCCGTCTCCACCTTCACCTCCATCTCTCCATCTCCATCTCTCCATCTTCATCACCATCTCCATCTCCATCCCAGGATAATGGTATGATCCATTTCAATTATGGAAACTTGCTTAGAAGCACCAGCTTCTCATAAGCCCAGGGACTCTTTATCACTTTTGACAAAAGATGGTTCCCTCCCTTCCTCTTAAGCTATGAGCTAATATCCAAACATTGACTTCAGCAAGAAAGTTGCTTCAGATCCACCAACCATGTCCTTAACGTGTTAACAAACCATACAAAAGAGCCTCACACCATTCTACTCCAGCCTGAACCGCAATTCCAGTTGACCCTGTTCTCATGTCAACAGCTGCTTGCATGGAAAATCCAACGTTTATAACCGCTCTCCACAGCACCCCAAGATAGCAGAGGTCATCAACGGGACTTTGAAGAAATGAGTCAATGGGGCTGATTTCATGCAACATACATCCTCCGCGTATCCAAGGGGAAATCAGGCTTAAAGTTGTGGGTTTGTTTAGGGTCAGGCCACACACTTGTAGCAAGATAAGACTCATGATTCAGCTTGGATGACTCATTCTGGACCAAGAAATTAAGACAGAAGAAAACAATATGGGATAAATACTTATTTCCTTAAGCTTGCTATTAACTTGAAGATGAGAAAAATAACAAATTGTCCGTTTGGGGTACACTTTTCTCAATCCTGAATTAAGAGAAACAGAGGAAAGAAAGAAAAGAGTCTAAAGATCTAATTTAAGAATTGCATTACAACTCTTCAATCTTTATCTTCAAGTCTTGCCAAAGCAGATCCAGGGGATCACCAAAATACCCCAAAACATATCCTTTGGTGCCTGCTAAATTCTAATTTAGCTGGTTGTGTTTGTAGTAATTTAACATTACTGGATGTCTCATGAATGTTCTCAGCCAATAAAAACTAACAAGATTCATTACCAGTCTATCTAAACCTTGCCATTTTTGTGGGTCAAGAACAGGGGTCTTCAAATTTGGCCGTTTTATGACTTGTGGACTTCAACTCCCAGAATTCCTCAGTCAGCAGTCATCAAAGGGCCAAGTTTGAAGACCCCTGGTTGAGAACATCCAGGAGGCATTTTATAACTCAGAAATCACATTTGCAGTAAATGATCCAAGGACCTCAAAAGCTCAACACTTCAACCCTGAACTATATTATCTACTACTAAAATTAACATCTAGAGCTCTTTGGTCTGAAAGAACAAGTGAATAAAATATAAAGAAGATGGGCTATGATAGTGATCATTCAAGGGCCAGAGAAGAGGCAGAAAGAGTTGAAAAGAAGGGGTGCGCCAGAAACTGAAAGACCCATAATTTTGCACTCCATCAGCTTCAAAGGTGGCCCCAAAACATTCAGATCCCACAAGTCCAGTTATATTTTGCAGAATCATACACCGGCCAGACCCACACACTCATCTACAGTGGACGATCTCTGGGCATCTGAAGGGAGGAACAGGAAAGAAATAACAGGTGGAGACTGGGAGAGGAATTTGTGGTGTTATGGCAACCATGTTGTGTCAATTGCTAAGAGAACTGAAGAGAAGAGTGTTGTTTACCTCACTCTCTCTTTATTCTGCAATTACTTTTGCCACCTACATAAATGAGGGGGATTTAAGAAGCTGATAACTCTCCAGATGTGATCTGTTTCTGTAATGCTTGGCAGGGTTTAAATGAACAAATGAAAAGTGTTCAGTAGTGAAAGACTATCAACCTTTTAAACAGCTGGGAAAGTTCTCCAGAGCTTTAAAGAAATACTGGTTGCTTTTCAGCCAGGGAGCAGGAGAAGGAGAAGGAGAAGGAGAAGAAGGAGCTTTTGATGCAAAAGTAAATAAAACGTGCCAACAAGCTGGAAAAGGGGTGACAGCTTTGAGAAGGAAGGTGATCTCTCTGTGAATTCAAAAATTAAAAGAGAAAAGAGAAAACATTGCTAAAGATCTGGCTTGATCCTAACATACAGCAAAATGATAAATCCTGACTTTAAATGAGCAAGAAATATTTACGGGGAGTTAAATGGACCCTGAATATGTTTCAATCTACTTGTAGAATTCATCCAATCTGGATCTCTTTATTTATTAGGAAATTAAGATCAGGGACACAGAGTTCCATTTTTACAGTCACAAATAGAAGCCTCCCTCCCCCCACCCCATGCGATTGTGCCTTTCTGTGTCCAACAAGGAAAGACATTTTAGGTCTCAACGCACAAACTGTTTCCTCACACCAGCCTTTGTGTAGGAGGAGGCTGTGTAGAAGTTCTCATGATCATTTCAAGTGCCAGTTCAGCAACAACAACAAAGCACAAAAAAGCAAAGTGGCAACGTGTTTGACCCTTTGTGGAAAGATCACTAACCAATTCTCTTCAAAAACAGCTCAGGAGATCAGTTGGCCTCCATTAGTTGGCATCTCTATGTTCAGGCTGTAAAATTTAATGACCAAATAGGCCTTATTTAATTCCACTCTTGTATTCCTTGGAGGTTGAGAGATGTATTGCCATTACAACCTGACCTGAGACACCTTTGACCTTCTCAGCTCTGTTCCTGTTGTTCTTATAATGATTATCAGGCACAATTGGGACGAAATTTTGTGAGCTGTGTCATAAAATAGGTGTGAGAAGGATGCCTCCACAAAGCAGCTGCCTTAGGAAAGCATGGTTGCAGACTTGCCTGGAAGGAAACGAAGCAGATGGGCACCCCTTCACACAAAGCATACATTTCTACATACCTTCACTGTTTTGGTTGTCTGATTATGTCTATGGGATATCCATTGAAGAGATAAGAAGAGTATTGACTTCTTTGGACTTTGGTGTTGGAGAAGACTCCTGATGGACGGCCAAGAAAACAAACCCATGGTTTATCAAGAACCCAGAGTTCTTGCTCAAGGTTCAAATGACCAGGCTCAGATTATCCTATTCGGACATATTATGTGAAGACCCAGCTCTCTGTAGAAGGCTCTGATAGTAGGAGAGGAAAGGAGAGGGAAAGGAGAGAGAGAGAGAGAGAGAGAGAGAGAGAGAGAGAGAGAGAGAGAGAGAGAGAGAGAGAGAGAGAGAGAGAGAGAGAGAGAGAGAGAGAGAGAGAGGAGGAAGAGGGAGGGAGAGAAAAGAGAGGAAGAAGGGGAAGAGGGGAATGAAGGAAGGAAAGAAGGAAATGGAGAGGAGAGGAGATCAGAAGTAAGATATTGTTATGTTTTGTACCTTATTCTTTCAACAACTCTATGTATGGTTTTGACCTCCAACCTTAATGACTTTCACTGTTTTGTGCCTCTCATTTGTGTCCCCCCCCCCAAAATACGCTCTTTGTGTCTTGCAGTACCCATTGTAGAAGACCCTTGATTCAAACTAGAACTATCATTGTGGTGATGATGGTTATTATCACTATGAATAGCTTTTAAGCCCTCTCACTCCTGTGAAGAGAACAGATCATGGAATTTCACAACTTCACATAATTTTCAAGGCAAAGTCTCCATTTCCCCCCTCTGAGAACAAGTCAGGTTTGAGTGCCACAGGTGTCTTGGAAACTATTCTCCAAGGACAGTCATCATTTCCATCACTTATGGCAGAAAGAAATAACTGGAGCATCCCGTCTGCTCCAGGATTGCATTGTTCTATATTATTTTGCCGGGATGCAATATTTACTTGTCATTGTGATTTCTGACATTGAGACACAGTGGGCAGCACAAACATCTGCTACGAGTTCATGACTGTGAGCTAAAGAAGGCAATCTTTAGCATGAGGCAGATTTTTCTTCCTCATTTCAAGCCATGGGCAAAATAACCATAGTAACTGTGATAATAAAAACAGCCATTTCAAAGAGTCCTTTCTATGAACTCTTCATGTTGAAATGAAGAACCTCTTCAGAGCTTTGCATGGCTTTGCCATCCAGTCAACAAAGCACAAACAGTGACGTAGCTTTTCAACATTGTAAGTTCAACAACTCATTTCATTCTCTCACTTGCCTTGTCTGGTTCTTCATCTGAAATATCCCAATAATATCAAAATAATCTGATTTTGAACTCAACCCGGAGCTTCATCAGACCTGGTGGAAATTAAAAGGGACCAAACTCGTGCTTGGTGATATCTTAGACAGGCGGGGAAATGTCGTATGGATTCATCTGATCTAGGGAGCAAAACATGCGTGCATCTTGATGACGTTTCCAAGTTGGGTCATACCACGTTTGCAAGTCAACAAGCGAGCTGAGAGAGCACCAAGGACTCCACAAATTTATTCAAAGTGTATGTTTTTAGAAGGAACATAAATGCAATCAGGTTCTGATTTGAGAGGCTCCTATAAAGACCAGAGCACCAAAAGGCAAGACGAGAAACAATGGATGGAAACTAACCAAGGAGAGAAGAAACCTAGAACTAAGGAGAAATTTCCTAATGGTGAGAGCAATTAACCAATGGAACGGCTTGCATTCAGAAGTTGTGGGTGCTCTGAAATGGTATAGGGTCTCCTGCTTGAGCAGGGGGTTAGACTAGAAGACCCCCCAAGATCCCTTCCACCTGTATTATTCTATGTTGTATGATTGCACACGTAGTGGCAGATACTTCTTCAGAAGCTAAAGCTGATGAAATATGAACAGATGTTGTTCTTGACTGGCATTTTAGATGTTTTCACATCCCTCCACCCAGTTTCTAGAACCCTTTTTGCTAATTGCTAACTTGGCAGGGGACTATATCACCTCCCAGTGCAAGGAAGTTAAAATGGAGTAGGACAAAGACATTAGCATGACACTGCAGGTTTTATTATTGCCTGAAATTATTTGTGGTTTCCTTCCCATCCAAAAACCGACTTCCCTGTCTTCCGTTAGAATTCCAGGCCTTCCACAATGAAAGGCTGAGATCATACCAGTTTTAACGATCTCTTTTTTCAAAGACGGTGGCTTCTAAATTGCTTTCAACCATCTGCAGGTAGTTTCCCCTGTAAACGTATCCAGAGCGGTTAGAGACACCATTCCTGGGAAACTGACAGGAATCTAGCAATTGTGTCTGTCTTGAGCAGTGATTTTTTTTTTCCCAGGCAGAATGCTTAAGAAGTTATAGGGCAACATGGATAATCTTAAAAGCTGACCTTTAGGAAATTGTGCTAACCTTACAACAGCTAGAAGTAGGTATTAAGCAAGAGAAGAGCATGGCGTAACAAAAATCAAAATGCTATCACTGATGGAAGAGACTATTTGTAGCTCATTTGTAGCTGTGGAGTTCTCGGTGCTCTCTAGAAGCACTGATGATGTTACCTTGTTTGGTTATGAAATGTCTGCAAGAAAACCACCAAGCTCAGAGTGCAACAAGGATCCCACAATATGCTGTTGTCAGAAACCTAGAGCTAATTGAAATTTCCTCCTGGCAATCTAGCATTTAACAGAATAATAGAGTTAGAAGAGACCTTGGAGGTCTTCTAGTCCAACCCCTTGCTCAGGCAGGAGACCTTATACCATGTCCAACAAATGGCTGTCCAGTCTCTTCTTAAAAGCCTCCAATGATGGAGCACCCACAACTTCTGAAGGCAAGCCATTCCACTGATGGATGGTTCTCACTGTCAGGAAATTTCTCCTTAGTTCTAGACTGGTTCTCTCCTTGGTTAGTTTCCACCCATTGCTTCTTGTCCTGCCTTCAGGGGCTTTGGAGAATAAGTTGACCCCCCCTCTTCTTTGCGGCAGCCCCTCAAATATTGGAAGACTGCTATCTTATCACCCCTCGTCCTTTTCACTAGACAAGACATACCCAATTCCTGCAACCGTTCTTCATATGTTTTAACCTCCAGGCCCCAAATCAACTTTGTCGCTCTTCTCTGCACCCTTTCCAGAGTCTCAATATCTTTTTTTATATTGCGGTGACCAAAACTGGATGCAGTATTCCAAGTGTGGTCTTACTAAGGCTTTATAAATTGATAAACCCAACTCAATGTAGTACAGCCACACAAACCATCGGTGTCCTTCTTGGTAGACTTCAAGGTTGTTGCATCACCTGCCTTTTCCATGTGGACATGGCAAATGGTCTGTATGTCTCCAAATTCCTATTTATGCAGATTCTTCTTATCTCATCTGACCAAGGTTCAGGTGGTCTACTGGTCCTACCCAACAGGGCAGTATTATTCCGATGCTGGCAAGTTAAGGAGTCCATTCCCAATGATGGCAGTGAGATAGTCATCATTAAATGCCAATAATCATTGGCCCCATCTCACTGCACCGTACATCATCTCCGTGTTGCCATGGGGACTGAGCTTCCACCTTTCAGCATCCTTGGATCTCACCACTCTTCATGCCTTGCAGGACAAGACCCAACTCAACCCTAGGATAATGAAAGTCTGCAGGGGATATGGTGCCAATTTTAGTGTAGCTCCGAGGCCCTCTTTCTCTTAGATGTCATTTCCCTGTAGCAAGAATGCCAAACTGGAAAGATCTCAACTACCAGACAGCAACAGCAAAAAGAGACCTGGGTTTAGTTGGCTGTCAAAGAGGGTGGTTTTTTTTCTTGTGTGTGAGCAAATAGAACACAACAAATGGCACTTAATTCCTATTCTCCCCCCCCCATTGTGTAATGAAGATGTTGGCAAAGCAGGGGTTCCTAACAGCTGAGTATATCTCTAGGCACATCCAGTTTCAATTAGACATTTTCCAGGTTACAGGCCCCTACAAGCTAGTCAACCCTGCTCCAAGCAGATCCAAGTTTTGGCACCTTTCCTGAAAAAAACGGTATAATCAAGGATGGTTATATTTACATGATTTGCTTGGGTGAGCAAGATGCAAAATGAAAGGGAACAAGGAGGGAGGGGAAATGACAATCAAAGTCTCTCCATGTTGTAGGATCCAAAGGATCACAGCTTCAAGACCACCATCTTCACTTTTGCCTGTGACTTAACTTCACCATTTTCGTTAATTAGTGGGACGACTTGCCTCCAGAAGTTGTAGGAGCTCCATCACTGGAGGTTTTTAAGAAGAAACTGGACAGCCATTTGTCTGAAATGGTATAGGGTTTCCTGTTTGCAGAGGGGGCTGGACTAGAAGACCCCCCAAGATCCCTTCCAAATCTGTTGTTCTATTATTCTACAGTTCTTCTTCACTGTTTTCTCCTGGATTGCTTACAAATTATTCCATTTTTTTTTTAATTTGGGGAAACTCTTCTCCTTCTCCTTCTCCTTCTCCTCTTCTTCCAGTGGAAAGGCAGAAGTTTATATCAGATCATAATAGTGCCAGGTAAACCACTTATTTGAACTGGATTGGTGCCTGAGAAATGTCTTTAAAAATTATAGCTCCTTGCAAAAAGAAAACAAAAGTTCTATTAAAAAATGTCATAAGCATAACATTGGCCAAGCTTGTATAAAAGTTATTGTTCTCCGACTCACTTTCTCCTGCGTTGAGAATTGGCAGTGGAGTTTTTCACCATCAGGATTCAAGCACGGGAACTGAAAATTCAGAATATATGGGTTATATCACCTTTTTTAATTGCTGCCAAAAAAAATGTGCACAGAAATGGAATGGGAGCGTGGAAATTGACTTGTTGACGTTTTTAGCTCTGAAATCAAATTATGCACCAAGGAAAGTCACCTTCTTGGTCCAGACATTAAAGGGTACTCTAGAGATCATCTGAAGGATTGCAGCCCTGCAGTAGCCCTTCCAGGTCCACAAGACAGGTCTCTTAGTGGCCAAGGTCTAATCTGAATGTTGAGGAGATATTTAGACTAGACTAGACTAGACTAGACTAGACTAGACTAGACTAGACTAGACTAGACTAGACTAGACTAGACTAGACTAGACTAGACTAGAACAGAACAGAACAGAACAGAACAGAACAGAACAGAATAGCAATCATTCAATACACAAAGTGTTGTCACAAGAAAGAGGGTATCTTGAGTTGAAGTCCACAAGTCTTAAAGTTGCCAGGGTTGAAGACCCCTGCTCTAGGGTGTGTGTGAAAAGAGGAACAAGGGATGTAGATCCACCCCATCCCATCTTGCAGAGGTCATCTCCTTGGCTGGGATCAAACTGGAGAAGTTTCTCCAGAGCTTTTATACTACTTCCTGTTCCACACTCCGCTTCCCCCAGCTTTTACACCGGCATATTATTTTGATAACCTGCATTTTTCTCTTCACATAGCAATTTCCACCTCCCACTCCATCAATCCAGAGACATGTTTTCTCCCGGGGTCTCTGAGAAGGATGGAGTCAAACAGCAGGAGTGACAAAATATAAATGAGAGCTATTTTAGGAGCAAAAATTGACTGGCAGGAAAAGACAATGAAAGTTTTGATAATCTCCAGGCTCCCCAAGAGGTGTGTGGAAAGAAACAGGTGGGGAGACTAGAAGAGGCATGTTTTCAAATAAATCTGATCCTTCAGTAGGAGGAAAAGGATGAAAAAAATGCCTTAACACTTGGGAAACTCCCATCATTTATTTTCCAATTGAAGAGGTCAATATAAATGCTTAGTTCTGAGCACTGTGTGAGCTGCCTTGTTTAACATCTCTAATGCCTTATTGAAAAAAAATGAACTTTTTCCTTGGGATTCATGATTTGAATTCCAATCGTTCGTTTTTAAAATAATAACTGATTTTTTTTCCTTCCGTCCTCTTATAAATCATTCTCCAAATTCTCCAGAGCACCTGAGGGCAGAACAAGAAGCGATGGATGGAAACTAATCAAGGAGAGAAGCAACCTAGAAATTAGGAGAAATCTCCTGACAGGACAATTAACCAGTGGAACAGCTTGCCACCAGAACTTGTGGGTGCTCCATCACTGGAGGCTTTTAAAGAAGAGACTGGACAGTCAGTTGTCCAGAATGATATAAGGTCTCCTATTTGAGCAGGGAATTGGATTAGAAGACCTCCAAGGTACCACCACCACCACCCCCAATTCTGTTATTCTGTTATTTTCCAATGTTGGAGGTCTGTGAATTTGGTTCTTCGCTACTAGTAGAGAAAAACAGATATCTTTTTAATCATAGTGTTGTAATTTTCACAGGCTATGATCACACCAACTCACCTCCCATACTTCATGCTTCTGATCTGCACAAGGTTAATATTTCCTTTCTTGAAACTAAGCTACCCACATTCTGCTTCTTCTTTGCAATGGCAATGAAATAAAGGTGTCCTTTCACTTTTTCATCTGTGCTTGAATAACAGCAACACACGATGAGAAGACAGTAACACCTCTCCTGTTTCTTCTTCCAACATAATACCCTATCTGTTGAATTCCCGCCCAGTTCTGTATCTCTTTACAAACACGTGTGTAAGCTGTCTTTCATTTCCAAGCTTAAAATAAGTCTACGGAACCAATAGCCTTGGTTCTTCTTCATCCTTGGTTTTCTTTCTTAGGAAACTAGGGACCCAGGACCATCACCACTATCTCTAGAGACATCTGCGTAGAGCTGGGTTTTCAACTTCAACAACTTTAAGTTGCTTAGGACTTCAACTCCCAGAGGTGCCAGTTCAGTTCAGACAAGACTGGTGGGAGGTTTTGTGTAGACTTTCAAGGAGGATGTTTTCCAGCCAAGTCTGATCCTAGGATTTCCCACCCACAAAAGAGGTCCACCTCCATGGAGTTAAGATCTAGAAGAAGCTGGCCACTGACTAAGCCTAGGGTGATAACCAAAGTTTTCTGATGCAATCTCAAGGCTTCCTCCTCTGCGTCGGTAACACAGGGATCTTAGTCACTGTAGTATCTTAGAAATTATGATGATAAAATTGGTGAGATTATTTCTGTCTAGCACCTTAGAAAATTTGAATGTTTATTTAGCAACGTCCTGATTTTCCAACAGCCTCTTCACCCTACGGCTTTTCAAAAACTGAAACCTTGCCAACATTGAAGAAATGTCAGCAGGGACCTTTGGAATTTGTTAAGGTCTCCATCCTTTTCTCCACTCCAGTCAATATCTCAATATACATAGGTTGGCTCATCTTGACATCTCTCTCTGACGTCTGAAAAAATTAAAACATTAAAACAACATTCATTGACTCCGAAATAAGCATCCTGTAGACTTCTCCTGAAATTATTTCTTCCCCCCATTTCCTCCAAGTAGTATAAACATTATAAATTAATGGTAAAGGTAGTGGCCCATATAAACAGGGGAAACCTTTGGCCGTGAATCGTTTCTATGGCCTCTAATGATCTGTGACAACATGGTTGAAACGGATTGTTCTAAAAGCCAAGGGATAAAAGAGAATTTCCTAGGCCAATGACAAAAAGGTTATTGGATTATGGGTTTGGTTTTCCAATTTTCTGTTGACCAGATTCTAATTGCAGCTCACCCATGACATCATAGTTTGATTCTACAAGGTACAGTAGAGGGTAAGGAACAGAAAGATCTTGGCGATGATATCTGTGTATGTCATCAGAGTCTCCAAAATCCAGCCTAGATAGTTTTAGCTGCAGTTGAGTAAATTATTTGAGCAGCATTGATTAATTGGACTGGTGAGTGGGCTGTGTTTGTGTTCCCCAACTCATCCTTCACCACAAGCAATAAAAGACCTAACAATCCCAGGATGCATTGCAGGGACAATGACATTGGTTGTCCACACGATTTGGGCTTTCAAATTGCCTTTGGAGGAGAAAAAAAAAACCCTGTTTTTAATACAGCTCAGCTTGCAGATTCTGCGGTGATATATGACCGTATGAATAAAGTTCTGAAGAGCTAAATTTGCAGTGGCAGATAGCCCTTAATGACAGGAAGGAAGAGAGGAAGGAAGAAAGGGAGAAAGGTTCCTAGACCTTAGAAGATCCATCACATCAGAATAGAATTTCTGTCACTGAGTTTAAAGGCTGTGAGAAATCCAAGGGGAACAAAAATAAATGGAGCAAAAAAAAAAGGAAAAAAAAAAGCCCAGGCAGATGTGACATGCTTCGCTGACATTGCAAAAAATCACAAGAGTTACAAGCAAGACACCTCTCTGTGGAGCCTTTGGTTGGTTGGGCAAATCAAGAGTCCTTTGTGACTCCACGTATCATCTGTCAAGGTCAGGAATTCATCCAGAGGCCATTCCTTGAATAGGAGGAAGGATGGAGAGCTCAGGAGCGACAACTGAGGATCAAGCCATGAATCAGAGCTGAGGAATCAAAATGGGAGCTGACCATGAACTGAAGCTGAAGATCAGGAGGAACACACAAAGGCGAGGAGGAACTAAGCCAGGAAGATTTCATTTCTCTTGATGGGAAAGGTGGATGACATTTTAGGGACCTGGGGCTTCACTAAATTTGGACATTTTTTTTACTTCATTTGGGTCAGCAGAGAGGAAATTTGATACACTAAGCCTCTAACCACACAAATGAGTTACTGAACTAAACCAGGAAGGGTTCAATTTAGACCTGGTCTTATTTAGGCAGGATTAACCTAAATTCTTGGGTCCTGTGGGTCATGCAAACCTATTAACACCTTAAGGGGTGAATGAGTTGGCTCAGGACTGGCTGGGGCTGAGACAATCTCCTAGAGAGGTCTAGTAAACATGGAGCCTATCTACGCACTTCGATCTCTGTCTCTGAAGCCCCCTCGGAACAGCCCAGCAATCCTGGAGAATAACACTGCTTCTTTCCAAAGTCATAAACAGGAGTTATGTTCTTCTCCTACCCATTCCAAAGCAACTCCTCCACAGTTGAATTGCATAACCTTAATAGACATTTGTTGACAGTCAACCAGTCCATCACGTTTATGAGCAGTGCCTGATTTCGCCTGCCTTAATTATCATTTCTGCTTCCCTAATCTCATTAAAGTCAAGCCACCTTCAAGTTGAACTCAGCTCCTGGTGACTTAGACAGACCTATCCATGCAAGTTTTAGGTTCTTCCATTTATTATTTTTTTGCTTTCAGTGTAACCTACAGCTCTGGACTTTCTTTTCCAAATAAAAACCAGTGTCTACCCTGCTTAGCTGTCTAAGTTAGTCAAGGGTGCACACCTATTGTTCAAGATCATAATGTGCGTCCCAGAAGTCCCAGAGAGGATTAGGGACTGGAGGCTAAAACATACAAAGAACAATTGCAGGAATTGGGTATGTCTAGTTTAATGAAAAGAAGAACTAGGGATGACATGATAGCCGTCTTCCAGTATCTCAGGGGCTGCCCCAAAAAGAGGGAGTCAAGCTCTTCTCCAAAGCACCTGAAGGCAGGACAAGAAGCAACGGATGGAAACAAATCAAGGAGAGAAACAACCTAGAACTAAGGAGGAATTTCCTGACAGTGAGAACAATTAACCAGTGGAATGGCTTGCCTCCAGAAGTTGTGGATGCCCCCATCACTGGAAGTTCTCAAGAAGAGACTGGACAGCCATATACTGGAACAGTATAGGGTATCCTGCTTGAGCAGGGGGTTGAAGACCTCCAAGGTCCTCTTCCAATTCTTGTTATTCTGAAAGAGATATATTCACCCCCAAAAAGCCACAGTGTTCAACCTGATATTCATTATATTCCATGTATTGTTTTTGTATATTGCTGTATTGGTTCATCTTTACAACACGACCTATTCCCCCATTTTCACAAAATCAGCAGGCAAAGAAAGATAATCCTATTTCAGCTAAGAAAAATATCGGGTTTCCCCAATTAATCTCCTCTTTGCTCTGCTTCCCATGAACTAAAGATGACAAAGAATTTTATTTATCAAGAAAGAAGCTTCACACTGATGGGTTGAGGTCTCAACAACCTGCAATCGTTAAAAAATAATAATGTCAAGGATTTGTTTCTCAGCCTTAAGTTCGTTCCCTCTCATCTCTGCATGAATTTCTTTGCCAGCAATTCTGCATCTCAAATATATGTAGATTTTTAGGATTCTCCTCGTCTAACACAGCCATTCTTTCCCCCTCCTGGCTTGTACCTTTTTGCCAACAAACTTCCATCAAAATAATGTACATATTTTCAGCATGACATTCTTGAGAGGGCCACATTTTCCCTAACTACTGCATTGCTGCATTTTGTTATTTTGGAAAATAACAACATCTGGAAAAGTGTATACTTATCAACGGTCACACTGTCCTCCTGAAAAATGAAAGCAGGGGGAGATTGAGTGAGATAAATTTGCATTAAATTGTAAGCTGGAAGAATTTCTCCACCATCTCTCCCAGTTTTTTTAAAGGGAAAAC
Source organism: Bothrops alternatus (assembly GCA_034064705.1). NCBI lineage: Eukaryota > Metazoa > Chordata > Lepidosauria > Squamata > Viperidae > Bothrops > Bothrops alternatus. Next base: position 1,117,773 of record JARGCV010000470.1, on the reverse strand, counting down.
CGTGACAGCGGTTTCTATTATCCTGAATTCCGGCAGCTGTACTTCAATTGGATTTTGATGCTGCGTGTTTTCTTAGCCCCACACATTCTTTGCCGGACACCTTGGATCTAACACACACTCAGAAAACCAGTTGTGCCCAATCAAAAGCGAAACTTAATTGCGACTCAATGAAATGAGATCTCTGGATACAGGTGGTCCTCCGCTTATGATCTTTCTTGCCACAGTTATTAAGTGAATCACTGCAGTTGTCAAGTTAGCAACTGTAGTTGTCAAGTTAAGTGAAGCTAGCCTCCCCCTTGAGGCTGCCTGTCAGAAGGTTCCATTGCAACTGGGACATTGCAACCGTCATAACTATGAACCAGTTGCCAACCAGGTGAATTTGGATCACGTGGCCCTGGGAATGGTGCAAAGGTCGTAAGTGGGAAAAATGGTCATAAGCAGCTGCCAAAAAAGCCAACACAGTGCTAGGCTGCATTAAGAGAGGGATAGAGAGAAAATGTATCTTGCTTATAGTTAAATCTTGATATACCGAGTGAAGAATGTTTACAAGTTTAAAATGATTGTATTAAGTGGAATAGCATTCAACTTGAATTTTTTCTTTGTTACATTTACAAATATATATCTAATAAAAAAAGAGAGAGGGATAGAATCAAGATCACATGAAGTGTTAATACCACTTTACAAGGCCTTGGTAAGGCCACACTTGGAATACGGCATCAAGTTTTGGTCACCACGATGTAAAAAAGATGCTGAGACTCTAGAAAGAGTGCAGAGAAGAGCAACAAAGAGGATCAGGGGACTGGAGGCTAAAACATGTAAGGAACGGTTGCTGGAATTGGGTATGTCTAGTTTAATGAAGAGAAGGATGAGGGGGGACAGGATAGCAGTCTTCCAATATCTCAGGGGCTGCCCCAAAGAAGAGGGAGTCAAGCTATTCTCCAAAGCCCCTGAAGGCAGGATAAGAAGCAACGGATGGAAACTCATCAAGGAGAGAAGCAACCTAGAACTAAGGAGGAATTTCCTGACAATTAACCAGTGGAACAACCTGCCTCCAGAAGTTTTTAAGAAGAGACTGGACAGCCATTTGTCTAAAATGGTATAGAGTTTCCTTCCTGAGCAGGGTGTTGGACTAGATGACCTCCAAGGTCCCTTCCAACTTTATTATCATCATCATCATCATCATTTTCAGTGCCATTGGAAATGGTCACTAAGTGAACTGTTGCAAGTTAAGGACTACCTGTATATTTCAGCAGGACTGAAATAGATTGTGTAGTATATATCGATGTTCTCCATATCAAATTGATCAACATCAATTGAGCTAGTGACTCTCCAGTTGTGTGTTTAATTACTGCATTGACCTCGCCAATGTTTTAACCACCTCTGAGGCGAACAGCAACTGTTCAGAGATCTCCAGGAGTAGATTAAGGCTTTCAGTGTCTTAAGGAGACTTCTTCTAGTGAACATCAAGGAGACAAATAAGAGTCTATCATGGGTGGCCACCACCTAGCAATTGTGTGGATGTTGATGGTTGGACCCAGTGGTTGACAGGAGGAAGCTATGCAATCCCACCCTCTCCAAAAAATAATTGTAATTGTATGGTTTGGAATGTGTGTTGCACTCCTGGACACGCACTGCAGCTTCTGAGTGAGGAGAAGAATAGGGTTCCCTTCAGCTTCCTTTCAGCCATAAATCTGTGATGGAATTCCATCTAAATAGGTGTGTTTATAAGGGCAGGAAGCACTGAGTGCTAATCATGTTCCAGAGACAAAAGTTACTCATTGTCAGAAGCCCATGGCTTTAACCTGCCAGCCGAATTCCTTCCTCGCTGCCTTTTCGCCCTATCGCTTACAGATAAGGCAGCCCCCACCAGCATTCTGCTTTGCTAATTACCCTCCATCATCTTCTCATTTATCAACTCCCAAACAGTTCTCCTTTAACAAGCCAAGGAAAGCATCTCTGGAATTTTTGGACGCCCAAGCTCTTAAGCTTCTTGGTTACCACCTCCAAAGTCAATGGCTAAACAAATAAACCGTCAGGTTTCAACACCGATTGGTCGACAGACTGATATGAAAAGGCCAATCAGCTGGATAAGTGAATCATTAACCCCACCACAAGGCCAGGCTTGCAAACAGCAATTAACCAAATGGGTGGGACCAGCCAGGCTTGAATTTATGAAAGAGCCTGTGATGTTTTACCAATCTTGACTAAGAGATGGTTTGAAGACCATGTTTCTGTCCTGGTCATTTTTCTTCTCCCTGTTTTGTTAAGCTAGTTGAAACAACACCAAGGAATTAGTTTTAGGTGGACCTGGGCTTGAAGTTGGACATTGTTTGATGGTTCAGCAACCTGCGCTATTCAGCAACACATATCATGGCTTGGTTCTTTGGATGGCCATCAAGGGACATGAAGATATGTTCCATTGGTGGTAACAGTTCTGTGATAATTCATCACACTATTAAAAATTGCCTCTGGTATTGCCTTGACCACCCATCTCTGCTTCACAAGTCTAAGTCAACTTGATTGCCATGAAAATCTGTGTGCCAAGGAGCAAGGAGATATGTGCATGAATGATGATCTTTTGAATGTTGAGGTCCATGAAATCTATCTGAGATTATCAATGTTTAAAAATTTCACTGCAACAGACATTTAACTACACCTGTTGATTTCAGTGGGATCTAACCTTCAGCTTCTCCATTTTCCAGCTGTGCCGTACATACTTTGAAATATCTTGGCCTGCTTTTAAGTAAGGTGACTCGTTGCATTTCTAGAGTTTGAAGGCAGTGAAGTGTCGTGTCTTCTCTACATTTTACCTTTAAGGCAAACTTAGGAGATAGGGAAGGTACAAAGTGTTTGGCCTGGTGGATCTAGAAAGCTTCAAGTTATTTGATGGTCTCTTCAGCATTAAATCAATGTTCTCCTTGGCTCCCTTGCTTTCTTAACAAGACCTTCAAAACACATTGCAAAAGTCCAAAATGAGCAATGCAATTTCTTAAAATGATTCAGAGTTACCAATCATTATTACAGCACAGCTTTTTATATATAAATAAAAAATAACAACAGCCTTTTTGAAAGCTTTAAATTATCCATTAGTTTCAGCTTGGAGTTTGCACAGAATCTGGTCCTTCATCCTGAGATCCCGTTTCGTTTTCTTGCTGAGAGCTTTGTCCATCACACATTTAACTCTTGCTTACTCTTTGACTCTGTCTGCTAATCTCATCTGCCTTCGGGACTAAATCTTTGGCTGTTTTCCCATATTTGATTTTCAGTCCATCCAGAAATCAAATGCACAACTAAATTGCACCACTAGGGAAATAGTAAATCTTGACTAACAATAACCATCAGTGGTTTGCTACTGGTCTTATAATGATGAGCGCTAGATTGACTAGAACACATTTTGGGGGGATGGGGAAGAAGAGAAGCTAAGATGAAATCTAGGATAAGTTGCCACATAATAGTTCAAGTTGAAAGACTGGCCCAACAGCCAAGCAATTTTGGCCATAATTATCCACCACAATTACCTGCCGGGTAACTAGAGACAGTCGCACAAATCGGTGTCTCTTAGAATCAAAGAGTTGGATGCTTCTCCAGAGATTATGGATCGTCATCCTAGAGAAAGTCGAGTGGATAACTCTTTCTCTAATTGTTGCCAGAAGTGAAAAAGTAGAGACTTGAGGCTTTGTTTTTTGTTTCTGTTACACTTAGCTCCTGTGGAAATTTGCACAAAGAAGAAAAAAAAAACAAAGCTATCGCTCTTGATGCCAACACACATCAGTAAGCTGTTGGAGCATTTCAATGCATCATGTTTTCCCTTTTATTCCTTCCAGCAGCCGTGCAGCTCCCAGAATGAAAGAGACTAGATTCCATTCCCTATAATTAGTGGTTTGAGAAATTTACTCAATGGTTGTGCCTAAGCACAAGAAAGACGCTGTGTTTAAGGGCACCTGAAGGAGGCAATGGGTACGGGAAAGGGCTGGAACCACCAAAATGTCAGCTGTCAGTTGGTCAAGGATGTTCTCAGATCTTTTCCTCTCATTTTGTGACGCTTCCAGAATGATGTGGCGAATCTGATATAAGGAAAGGCTGCCTCCCTTGGAAAAAAAAAAAGAACTGAACCAGAGGACTTTGATCTTGAGAGTGAAGGAACTGGATCAGCAGAACCTGAAGACATGAGGAGAGTCAAAAGCTAGGCCCTAGTGAATTGTGTTGGGCAAGAGGCCTCCAGAGGGTCTCTTATCAAGGCATCCAAGCTCAGGATGTTCTCCGTTGCTTCTCCTGAAGGACTGTTCTTTAGAAGATTATCAATTTACTCTTGATAACATTGAGGGGGATCCAAAGTTCTTCAAGAGAGGCAACCTTGGAGCAACCTTCAGTTGCCTACTTCACTGAATCCAAGGGAGCCCACGCATCAGAAAAGACAATCTGAATCAGGAGTCAGGTGTAAACTTGACTGTCTGGAGAATCGTGAGTGAAGCACTGGTGATGAGAAAGGGGCCTCATCATGAGTAGGTTTTATGGGGAGATGAAGATTGGGAAAACCTGCTGTAATAGAGAGTAGAGAATGAACAATTCAAAGTTAGGATTCTACTGGATCTCAGTGGCTCAGAGACCACCATGGGAGAGGGCTGTTGTGAACTTGGGATATTTTGGGGTATCCTCCCCCAGTCCTCCTTGTCCTCTTCCTTATCCTTCCTCCCACTCTCTTCCCATTTGCCTCCCTCTTCTTTTCCCAGTCCTCCTTGCCCTCCTCCCCATCTTCCTCCCCATTCTCCCCATCCTCCTTCAGTCCTCCCCAGTCCCCTTCTTTGTCTTCCCTGCTCTCCCCATGTTCTCCTTATCCTCTTTCGAGTCCTCCCCATCTTCCTCCAGTTCTCCCTATTCTCCTCCCTGCCTCCCCATCCTCACCCAGTCCTCCTTGCTCTCTTCTCCTCCCTGCCACCCCATCCTCACCCAGTCCTCCTTGCTCTCTTCGCCTCCCTGCCTTCCACATCCTCCCCCATCCTTCTTGTCCATCTTTCTCTCTCTTTAATCTCTCTGGGAATCCAGCTTCCCCCATTGACTTTGCTTGTCAGAAGGTCGCATAAGGGGATCACGTGATCCCGGGACACTGCAACCATCATAAATACGAGTCCTTATCCTCTTCCATGTCCTTCCGGTCATAGAATCATAGAATTGTAGGATCATAGAATCACAGAATCGTAGAATTATGGAATCACAAAATCGTAGGATTATAGAACTACAGGATCATAAGATTGGAAGAGATCTTGGGAGTCTTCGAGTGCAACTCCCTCCCCAGGGGAGGAATCCTCAGAGAATCCCAGAATGGCTGCCCATTCTTTATTTGAACATTTCTGCCAATAGAGTCCCCATCTGCCCCCACAAGACAGATTGTCCTCCATGTAGCACCCGTTCCTCATTGGTTTGCAACTTTCCTGCTTCCTACCAAGAATTCCAAAGGAACACAGGGTATTCCTCCAGGGTAGTTTTTACAGATTATGTTAGGGAAGCTCTGGGATGATGGAAAGGCCTGGAACAGCAACCAGCTACGTGGGACACATCCTTCCCCACTTCCAGCAACACATCCATCAGAAATCTGGGATCACAGTCCCACAATGGAAGGCCTCTTTCACAAGGGAAAGAAAGCTTCTGAGAAGTTGCAAGGCCAAGAGAATCATTGTCGGAACAGTTAACACCACAAAAGGGGTATCCAGCCACCCCCCAAAACAACGTTCAGTGCATCAAACAGCCCAAAAGGGAGAATAAAACTTGCCGGGAAAGTGTGAAAACCACTTCAGAACTTCATTCTTTTATAACCCTGCTTTAGTGTGTTCTTGGTCATGTTGCACATTCCAGGCAATATATAAATATTAATTAACTTACCCTTATAAAACACTGCCTGGTTCAAGTCCCTTGTGTGAGATCTGTAGTCAAAGCCATAATTACCCAACAGTCTGATGTGCTGGTTTTCTTAATTAAGGGATAGGCCTTTGCTTTCGTTCTCTCCCAACCTCCTCCTCCCCCCACCCTTGTTCTTTGCCATCTTCCAATGTTCCCAATACAGCAAAGAAAACGTGATGTTACATGCAGCTGTAAAGATTTGATGATTTGGGAATGGCTCGAGGGGGCAATCACGTGCCTAAAGTTGGAAGGTCTCATGTCAAAGCGAAAGATTCAGCAATGTATCAAATAGCATTTTATAATCGAGGCCGTTTGAGTCAATGGAAGGGGAGATGGGTTAATTTTCTAAAGCCATTCCGAAAAGCCAAAATTGGTAATTAAAAACAAAGCTAAATTTTTACTCTTGTGGAGCAAATATGCCCATGTGCATATACATGTGTGTCTGAGTCTGGAGATATGGAGATAGAGATGGTGGAGATGGAGATGGACTTGGAGAGATGGAGATGATGAAGAAGATAAAGGTGATGGATATGGAGATGGACTTGAAGAGATGATGAAGATAGAGGTGATGGAGATGGAGATGGACTTGGAGAGATGGAGAGGATGAAGAAGATAGAGTGGATGGAGATGGAGGTGGAGTTGATGGAGATGATGGAGGGGATAGACATGAAGATGGAGATGGAGTAGAGAGGGAAAGGGAGAGGGAGAGAGAAGAAGCTTGTTTGGCTTCAGTCATAATTTATAAAATAGAATAAAATTAGTTAGAAGGTTTTAGACGTTTCTTGATGTTTCTCCACCTACTCCCAAAAAAGATAAGTATGGTGGCCCTATTGCATTTGAGGAAGCTTGGTCCAGAGACTCATTGCTTCTTCAGCTCTTTGGACTTTAACCCATGTGCCTGCAATAATGTTTCTCCCAGTTGTATCGATGTAGCCCAAAAGAGCCCACCATCAGCAGCCACCTATATTTCTGTGGATTTCTTCCCCACTTCTATCCTCATAACCTTAAATGTAAGCCCAAGTCTTTTTCTCTCCATCGTCCATGTTGGAATTCCTGGTTGACAGGCTGCCATATTGCAAGCTTCAGATATGCTTAAAGAGCTGCCTGGGGTTGACTGAATCTAGTCACAGCTTGATTTGCCCCTTGCTACATGGAAGAAAGCAATCATTCTCCTTGCCAAGATGACTCAAGGGCGACCTTGAACATCGCTTAATTGAAGCCGAAGAGGAAGTTCAAATGACTCAAGCTTCCTAGTCTAATGTTCCTTAGGGCTGCCAACCATCCTGTGACTCATGCATCCTCTCCCAGGGCCTAAGGCTTCCTGCTCTCAGCTCCAAATTGGCTGATCCTCTTCCAAGGTAGATCGATCGCCCTTGGATGCAACCTAGCAAACCTCTGGAGGAAGGAAGGAGAAAATTCGGAAGTGAATCTGAAGCAGGCCACATGCAAAAACTTGAGAACAAGTCTCAAGCTTGGATGCAGCCCACAAGACCTTCCAAAAGTTGCCTCATGAATTGTCAGAGTGGATGCAGGAGAAAGAGTGGTAGAACCTGGGGATGGCATTAAAAGAGGGATCAGCCTGGAATCCCTAAGTAGCCACAAGCAAACTTCCCTTGAATGCTGTTGACTCATACCTAACTCCAAGCAGGTGCTAACTGTTACTTGAGAGGATTCCTGTGCACAGGTACAAGTAGTAATAAATCAGTTTAATCAGACCTTCACGTGTGAGCCTGTTCTATGCAGAGGTGACAGCTATTCAATGCGTAGTACCCATGTCACACAATATGCTAGTCTGGGTTCAAATGGAATTGATTCTTTGCGGCTCAGTGTATTGTGGAAACCCAACCATTGCCTTAGCAGATAGCTTAAGCCAGACCATCACTTTCAACCACCCTGTGCATCACATGTTCTGTGAATACAGGAGTTGTTCACATACTTTGGGAGTTTAGCATGCTGTCTGAACCCAAGCAACATGCCTGAGGATGAAAGAGAGAAACCACAGAAGTTCTCCCCTGCTCAAACTGCAACCTCAACTTGGTTTGCAATCATAATGGACAACCTTTTACTAAGTCCATTCCTGTCTGCATTGTTTAGCTTCAGCAAAATAATCTCAAGGAAAAATCCCAAGGAATTTCATCCTATTAACGTTTCTGGTGGTCTAAGAGAAGGACATTCAGATGCCTCCACCTGTTTAAGTGAGAACCAAGCCTGGCCAGCTTTTGAGACCGCTTTCAGCAAAGATATTCTTCACTTCTCCTCAGCGAAATGAAACAACAATCACATCCTATTTATGCAGGCAGACCAAAGACATGTCCACCTCTCAAAATACAAAAGGGATCCTGTGATCCATTGAGATAGATTATGAGAAGCTGAGAAGTTTATAGACGATCTCAGCACGCAGAAGGTGAGTAGCGGTGAGACATAACAAGTACTGTAGTGAAAGGGAGAGGAAAGGAGGGCGGGGAGAGAGAAAACTAGGTGTTCATGCAATTCACGTACTCTGGTTAACAAATCAACATTTGCACAGCAGATTGAATTATAAAAGAAAATAGGTGGCATACACCCAACACGCTAAAGGCGTGCATGCACACACAGAGAGACACCCACATTGGATGTTAAATCTGACCAAGAGAACACTCAAGTTTGTAAGAAGCAAGTTAAGAGTACAATGCAAACACAGCTATATAGCAGATCAATAGCCACCCAACATGCTACTTAAAAACCACGGACAAAGGAATCTGCCATCATCCCTAGACATCTATTCCATGACACATGTTCTTATTCTTCCTAGGTTTCCAATTCTCACTGTGGGATGTTTGAACAACAACTCCCAGAATCCCCCCAGTCAAAGGTGGCCATTCCTGAGAATCTAAAGAGTTGAAAACCCCAGATCTGGAAAACTTCCATATTTGTGTAACAATGGGAAATACATTTGCTCCACATCTTCCATCTGATAACCCTTTAAATACTTGGATCTGGCCACGCCAAAACCCCAGAATCTCCCAGCCAAACGTGGCTATTCCTGAGGATTCTGGGAGTTGAAATCCTAAGATCTGAAAAATCCCCATATGTAAAATAAGTTCGCTTCGCATCGACCATCTGATTGTTCTTTGAATATTTGGATCTGACCCCGTATAGGGCAACATAAATCTCTTCCTCTTACTAAATGTACCCAATTCTTTCTACTTCTCCTTAAAACATTTATTCTCTAAGCCAGGGCTTTTCAACCAGTGGTATAGGTACCACCTGTGGTACATGGGCACCTGGCAGGTGGTATGTGACCATCCTAGAAAAGTGGTAGCGGCGGAGGGGAATGCGCTGAACCGGTGGCAGCACCGCACAAGCCTGTGCGAGAGATGGCTGGAGCTTCAGGGTTGTTAGGGCTCAGCAGAAGTGCCAGGATCAGCGCCAGGCTCCAGCTGGAGCTCGGCGCTGATCCTGCCGCTTCTGCTGAGCCCAGAAGAAGCGCCGATCAGCTGGAATATTGCAGCCTCTCCAGGGTCTTGTGATTTACATTCAGATGCTTGGCAACTGATTCATATTTATGATGGTCACTGTGTCCCAGGGTCATGTGAAGTGACCAAAACCTGCTGCAGACAGGGGGAATAAAAATCAAACATCCCCATACCCCACCCCCAATGCCAATCCTCAGCAGAAATGCTCACAACAATGAAAACCTCAGACAGGAGGAAGAGTGCCGCCGGGTAGGCAGGCAGGTGTCTTTCTCGGCTGTGGCTTGGGGGGCACTTTTTTCAGTGCCATTGTAACTTCGGACAGTCACTAAGCGAACTGTTGTAAGTGGAGGACTACCTGTACTTTATCACTTTTTTCCTTTGGGGGGGGGTCATCAGGTTTTTGACACTTTGCTAGGCGACTGGTGGTACTTGGATATTGCCATATCCTAAAAGTGGTACAATGGGTGAAAAGGTTGAAAGGCCCTGCTCTAAGCTCTTTGATAGTTTTTTTTTAAATTTATTTTCCTTGTGCAGTCAAAGATGTTGATGTCTTAACATCTGGTGACTAAAACTTGGGAAATAGTTCAATGATTGTCTGAACAAAGCAGAGCTGAACTGGTTCCATCATCTATTGTGTTTTGGGCTAAACTAAAGATGGGATGCAAAGCTGGACCGTGTGAATTTCATTACCTTTCTGTTATTTGTTGGAGCAAGAATGTATAAGTATTTACTTTTTTTGGCATTCCAATAATTATAGTCACCCAAAAAACACAGCAACATTTCCAGAATGCAAACTCTGTTGATAAATAGTTTATAGAAGGGGTATCGGAGGAAATTGGGGAGTTGAAGTCCACAAATCTTAAAGTGACCAAGGTTGGACACCCCTGATCTACAGCTTTGTCCAAGGACTTTTTCTAGACTCTTCAGTTAATCTATCTGTATTACATGACTTTGGCTTTGACCCAGAGGCAACTGAATAGCCTTCGCCAATGGATTCGGGCAGTCCCTGATTTTTCATTGAGAGCAAAGCCTGCTTCTAACCCATGGGTATGTGCAGGTAGACTTACACACACATTTCATTTCTGTCATTTGTGCGGGGTTTAGAGCTTCTAAAGCATTCCTGAAGTCCTGAGTCATCCAGCAGACGTATAAATTAAGCAGCCAAAGTAGGACAGATTAGAATTAATGGTGGCGCTCAAGGTTTTAAGCAGGCCGTTAGAAAAACTTTCAAAAGGGAGCAGGAGTCTTCCAAGTGAGCTGGATCTTGCACTGCAGAAAGAGAAGGGGGCGAGCCCGCCTGCTCCTGTCAAGGGTTTAATTGGGAAACGAGAAAAAACACTCACTTTCAAGTCACAAAGCACAAAGCCCTCAGTGTTTGCACCATCGACAACAAACGAAAGGAACGCTAAGTTGTATCTGTGGGATTTCTTTTATGGGAAAGCTACTTAGAGGACACTGTTCCCAAGACAGTAGTTTGCCAAGTCTTTGTAAACATCAGAAGGAGCGAGAAAATTCTTCTGAGCATGACTCAGACATGGCTGGGATCCAGGCTTAGATGAAGAGGAGGGCCTAAGCCATACCTGGCTAAGGACTTAAAGGGCAAATGGGGAGACCCAACATAGTTTGAGCCAGAGGCTGGAAGTGTAAGATGAATAGAGGCAGCCTTGGGACTGGTTTGCTTCTTCCAATCCTGGGTGTGTTCTTGTCTCTTTCAATTCTTCCTCTGCTTGACAATGGGACCTGCCTGTTGGGCTACATCAGAAGCTCCATCTAAAGTCACGATGTCCTCCTGGGTTTAATTCTTCTTAAACTGCATCCATGACATCCGTCCTCTATTTTGCTCCAAGAGCCTCGGCCAGTGTTTCTATATCTTGGCAACTTGAAGACATGGGGACTTCAACTCTGGAATATCCCAGCCAACTATGGAATTCTGGGAGTTGAAGTCCACATGTCTTCAAATGGCCGAGGTTGAAGTCTTCACATCTTGAAGTTGCCAAGGTCCACACATCTTCAAGTGGCCAAGGTTGAAGTCCTCACATCTTCAAGTTGCCAAGGTCCACACATCTTCAAGTAGCCATGGTTCAGAAACACTGGCCTAGCCTCTTGGGGCTGTCTGGCAAGGAACCAACAGATTAGAAGTGACATTTTTCTCATGAGACTTATTTTGCGAGAGTCTTGGAGCAGACTCCACCTCTTCCCATTCCTTTCAACCATCTCTGCCCCTTTTCTTTTCTACCAGGCACCCCCTCCATCTGTTCATGAGATGGTCTTTGGAATACTGGAACAGCAGATCGTTGACAGGGGATTCCACAATGTCTTAATAGGTCAAGTCTATCTTTAAACATTGCCATTCAAAATAGAACTCAGGGCTCATCAGACCTGAATAAGAACAAAAAAGTAGGAGAGTTTGCCAACTTTTTTTTCCTCTTGGGGAGCTGCCCCCCCAACCCATGCTGCATCTATTTTGAGTTTTGAAGTTAAAAAGATCAGATTTCTGTATTGCTTGCAGCATAAGAGGGAGGAGGAGAAGCTATGCACATAGTTGCTGTGTCAGTAGCACTCAGCCAAGCCAGGAACTTGCAAGGGAGGATACAAAGGCCAGATATCCTATGTTAATGATGAATTGTGGGTATTAAAAAGAAATGTCACCCAAGCGGTAAGGTGGATGGCCAATAAATGTTATAAATAAATCAATAAAGGCATCTTTAAAGCACAAAGATAGAAAGAGACAGACAGACAGATAGACAGATAGACGAAAGATTAAAGAGAGAGATGGGTAGATGGCTGGCTGGCTGGCTGGCTGGCTGGCTGGATGGATGGATGGATGGATGGATGGATGGATGGATGGATGGATGGATGGATGGATGGATGGATGGATGGATGGATGGATGGACAGATTAGAAAGATGGCAGATGGGGATGATAGATAGATAGATAGATAGATAGATAGATAGATAGATAGATAGATAGATAGATAGATAGATAGATAGATAGATAGATAGATAGATAGATAGATAGATAGATAGATAGATAGATAGATGGATGGATGGATGGATGGATGGATGGATGGATGGATGGATGGATGGATGGATGGATGGATGGATGGATGGACAGATTAGAAAGATGGCAGATGGGGATGATTGATAGATAGATAGATAGATAGATAGATAGATAGATAGATAGATAGATAGATAGATAGATAGATAGATAGATAGATGGATGGATGGATGGATGGATGGATGGATGGATGGATGGATGGATGGATGGATGGATGGATGGATGGATGGATGGATAGATAGATAGATAGATAGATAGATAGATAGATAGATAGATAGATAGATAATAGGAGAGAGCAAGATAGAAAGATGAGAAAGAATAAGAGATGATAAATATGAGAGAGACGACAGATGATAAAGACACAGAAAGAGATGATAGAGAAAAGGAGAGAGAGAAAGACACAGATGATAGATGATAAGTAGATGATAGATAGATGATAGATTATAGATAGAGACAGAGAGAGAGAGAGAGAGAGAGAGAGATGATAGATAGATGATAGATTATAGAGAGAGAGAGAGAGAGAGAGAGAGAGAGAGAGAGAGAGAGAGAGAGAGAGAGAGAGAGAGAGAGAGAGAGAGAGAGAGAGAGAGAGAGAGAGAGAGAGAGAGAGAGAGAGAGAGAGAGAGAGAGAGAGAGAGAGAGAGAGAGAGAGAGAGATGACAGACAGGATTGATTCCCCAGAAAATTATTTACAGGACTACACATGTAGATTTAAACTAAGGTGCAAACAGAATAATTGAGTTCAAACTATTTTGGAAAACAGCCAGATGCAGGAAAGGGTGGCAAGGTTCATAGAGATAGAGGCTAAACACACCATCTTGGCTGTAAAGAAAGCTGACACTCTTCCCCTGAATGAAGTCCAGCTTGCCATGAAGGTTTGGGAGGGGGGGGGGGAAATCACTGGCTAGAAAGTTTGCCAGCTGGTCTCCGTCTCACGCGAGTGGTGGGCAGAGACACAACTGCCAAAGAAGAAGATCTGTTGGCAGAGAGTCCATTTCAGACAGACTGGCGAGGAGACATATTTTGAACCAAGTCGGCATTTGGGTGGGGAGTGGCAGAGAAGGGCTATCCGTTTCTATAAACACGCTAGCAAATACTTATGCCAGTGACTAAATTAGACTCCCTGTGGGTCAGCTAGGCCCCCACATCACCTTTGATTTCTGAGGGACGAGAAGGAAGGTGGAATAATCTCAGTTTCTCCAAGGAAGCTGCCCACCACCACCCAGCATGGACAAGAAGAGGATAGACTTGAGATCCAGGAGAAGTTTCACAGGACTTATCTAGACTCTTCCACCAAAATGGTAGTTTCCTTGTGTTTGGAGAAACATCAACGTTTCATTGACACAGTTCAGTGAAGGTCCAGGTCTTGGTTCTTTCCTCAACCTCTGAAGAACTATAAGATGATTCAATGTTGTCCTCAGGTTGAGTCCAAGTCATACCCTTGATGAATTATGCCTCACAGATTAACTCTTCCAAAGAGAACGTGCTTATTTTGCCTCTCTAGTACACACAACCTGAAGTCAAACTGTAAAACTTTCTGCCAAGGCTGGTCACCAGCCTAGAAGACTTTGAAAGAGATTGAGCAGCTTCACAGAAGGACGAACTTTCAATGTCTGTTAGTTTTACGGCTGTCAGCAGCCTCCTAAATTGCAGCTACCCAACTTGACATGCTCTCTGCTAAGTAAGCAACACGGGGAACAGATGGTCACCCTCTTCCTTGTCTTTTTGAACTGACCAAAACATCTGGCTGACCACTTCTGAAACCAAACCTAGATGAGATGGGCCTTCAAGAGGACATGTCTTACGGGTTGTTGTTGTTTTTCATTTTCCAGGAAGCCCAGATGATCAGCAGAAGCCAGCTTCATCCTCAAACCCAGTCCCTGTTTCCTTCTGCAGATCAGAGGATGCTACCGCAGAATCAGCAATGACTCTGAGGCAAACTTGGGTGGGCTTTTCGGATCTGCCAGGAAAAATAAGGAAATGTTTACTACTAAGGCAGGACTAATGGCGAAGTGATGTTTGAAGGAGCTTGAGCTGGAAACGGCGGATGGGAGCCGTCCAAGCAACCTGCTACTTAACATTGGCAGGAAAAAAAGAAAAAAAAAGGGGGGGTGGGAAACACCCTGGTCCTTTCCTCACATCAACAAAGAAGATTAAAGGTTTTTACATTGTTGGTTTAGCAAGAGAAATGAGTGTTTGAGTTCTTTCTCCTTTAGCGTTCTCATCCTGACTAGGCGATATTAACTAATGTTTGTTTTGTGGGGCTAAAGTGAGGGCAGAAAAGGCAATTTATAGAGAAGAAAGATCCAAAGAGGCCTCCACTCGGCTTCGGAGGAAGGATTTTTCAGCCAGGGAGGGAGGGAAGCTTCTCCTCCTCCAGCAACAAAACAACGGCGGCGAGTAAAAGCTCTAATCCAGGGAAGAGAGAAAACAAGAATTTTAAAAAAAAAAATACAAGGCGGTTTGCTGAGGAATTATTTAGCAGAGGAGAGACCCAGGGGGAAAAAAAAGAAAAAAGGAAAAGGAAGGAGCATTTGCTAAGAATGGGCTTCAGAAGAGGATGGTCATGAGAATTTTAGGCAAATTCAGGGCGAAGTCAAAAGATGTCAAGCTGACGTTGCAACCAGGCGCGCTTAAAAAATAATCATAAAAGGATCGGCCCTCGGCAGCCACCATTTTGATTATTATTATTTTTTGTCCCTCTGGCATTTGCGCCCTGGGCCAATCACCAGGAGACGGTGAGTTCTAGTCCTGCCTTAGGCACGAAAGCCAGCTGGGTGACTTTGGGCCAATCACCAGGAGACGGTGAGTTCTAGTCCTGCCTTAGGCACGAAAGCCAGCTGGGTGACTTTGGGCCAATCACCAGGAGACGGTGAGTTCTAGTCCTGCCTTAGGCACGAAAGCCAGCTGGGTGACTTTGGGCCAATCACCAGGAGACGGTGAGTTCTAGTCCTGCCTTAGGCACGAAAGCCAGCTGGGTGACTTTGGGCCAATCACCAGGAGACGATGAGTTCTAGTCCTGCCTTAGGCACGAAAGCCAGCTGGGTGACTTTGGGCCAATCACCAGGAGACGGTGAGTTCTAGTCCTGCCTTAGGCACGAAAGCCAGCTGGGTGACTTTGGGCCAATCACCAGGAGACGGTGAGTTCTAGTCCTGCCTTAGGCACGAAAGCCAGCTGGGTGACTTTGGGCCAATCACCAGGAGACGGTGAGTTCTAGTCCTGCCTTAGGCACGAAAGCCAGCTGGGTGACTTTGGGCCAATCACCAGGAGACGGTGAGTTCTAGTCTCCCAATAGCCATGAAAGCTAGCAGGGTGACCTTGTGCCAGTCCCGCCCTCTCAATCCAGCCCACCTCACAGAGTTGTTATTGTGGGGAAAACAGGAGGAGGGAGGGTGTGTTGGATATATTCTCCACCCTCCATTATTTGTAAAAATAATAAAGGCGGGATATAAATCAAGGAATATAGAAATAAATGTTCTCAAGGACTCCCATCCCAAAACTCAGCCAGGCAAATTCGACTAGGTTATAATTGGGAAATGCTTCCTTGCATGCTGCTAAGGCCAAAAAGCAGGGAGTGGAGAAACAAGAGGAAAAAAAAAAAAACTTTCGTACGCTCCGAGGCTGACATTTTACTTAATAGCTTTTTCTTCGGCTACGTTTTCTCGCAGCCAGGAGATAGTCGCGTTGAAGGCGTCTCAATTCATGCCACGTTCGTGAATGTGCTCTGCTCGGAGCTCATGGAAAATGGATTTTTTTTAAAAAAAAAATCGCCTGTCTTTTTTTTCCAAACCGCATTAGGATCATCGAATGTTGCCCAGCCACAAGCGATGTGTGCTAACATTTCATAGTGTGACGATGGATTGCACCTGTCTGTTATTTTCTGCTGGGGTGCAACAACAACAAAAACAGCAGCAACAAAAATGTATCTGCAGGTAGCAATTTCCAGGCAATGGGCATCTTATTTCATCATTCAGGGGAAAAAGGAAAAAGAATGGGGAAGCAGGTGACACCTGCTGTAACTAAGATAGCAGGAGGGTGTGTGTGGGTGTGTGTGTGTGTGTATCTTATTCGCTTTACGTTAGCCTCTCTGGTGTCCTGCAGAGGTTGTATTTATGGGGCAATGCCACTGAGGTTTAGTTAAAAGTCCGTCACCTTGATTTAATTTGCTTTACTTCAAGGTAAATCAAGTCTTTTTCGTCCCACCA
Organism: Bothrops alternatus; assembly: GCA_034064705.1. Lineage (NCBI taxonomy): Eukaryota > Metazoa > Chordata > Lepidosauria > Squamata > Viperidae > Bothrops > Bothrops alternatus. The sequence goes on along the minus strand of JARGCV010000470.1, from coordinate 1,101,161 downwards.
GGTCCCAGGAGATCTTTGAGATCCAGAAAGAGTGCAGAGAAGAGCTACAAAGATGATTAGAGGACTGGAGGTTAAAGCACATGAAGAACAGTTGCAGGAATTGGGTATGTAGGCTAAGAAGGACAAGGGGTGACCTGATAGCAGTCTTCCAATATTTGGGGGGGGTTGCCATAAAAAAGAGGGGGGGGCAATTTATTTTCCAAAGCACCAGAAAGCAAGACAAGAAGCAAAGGGTGGAAACTACTCAAGGACAGAAGCAACAATCTGTTATTGTAATTCACTGGTAGGAAGTCTACAACTGGCTTCTTATCTTTGGACTGTCCTTTTTTCCTTTCTTTTTTTTTTTTTAAAAAAATGTCTAGAGTGTCCTTTACTCTCTCCCTGTCTGAAGCTTTTTAAGGATAATGTGTCTGTCAATCATAACCAAGCTTATTTATCAATGCGTGTGGGAGGATGTGGCTGCTTAAGTCATCTCATTTGAACTGGGGGCGGGGGCGGGGGGGGGGACTACGAAAGCAGCCTTGAAAACCCTTAAAAAGGCCTTATATGGTCATGTGGTCGAAAAATGAGAAGTTATTTTTATCTCGCTTTTATTTTTTTTCCAGGGTTGGAGGGGAAGCTGGCACACTTGCCTTCGTGGAAGGAAAATAGTGCAGATGGAATGGAATTCTGGAGAAAGGAGTGCTTGGCTCCAAGGAGCCTCTTTCAGACAGGGCTGTCCAACCTTGCAAACTTTCAGACTTGTGGATTTCTAGCTGGGGGATTCTGGGAGTTGAAGTCCCCAAGTCTTAAAGTTGCCAACGGTTGGATGCCCTTGGTCTTAGATTTTGTATTGATAGTCCCCCACTTAAACACTTTGTTTAGTGGCTGTTCAAAGTTACTTTATGTTCTATGATGATTGCTTCTTAATATGATCGTAGGTTTAATGTTGTTTGCTTTAATATTGAAAAAGTGGACAGAATTTCTACCTCAGGTTATTGAATTTCTACCTCAGGATCCTTTGTTAGGGATCATAAAAGATTGCACTACTACTGAGATGAATCTAATTCTGAATTTGGTCACAGCAGCTAGACTGCTGGTGGGACAATACTGGAAGAAGCCAGAAATACCACCTATTGAAGTTTGGACTCTGAAAGTAATACACTTGGCAGAAATGGCGAAAAATTTTGGCGTATTTGAAGGATCGTTTGAATGAACAATATGTGATAGACTGGAAACAGTGGATAGACTATATATAAGAGAAACACCAATCAAATAAAATGTAACAGGCGTACAGTTGAGGCTTGACGTGAGGAGTGAGGAATGTTTACCAAATCAGACGTTTACAAAGACTAATACTTAGTGTTGTATATCAGGTTATATGATGATTGCTTCTTAATATGATCTTATGTTTAATGTTGATTGTTTCAATAAAAAAAATTTAAAAAAAAGTTACAAGGGCACTGGGAAAAGTGATTTATGATCGTTGTTTCACACTTACCACCACCGTTGCAGCCATCCCAAGGTCACGTGTTCAAAATTCAGACGCTTGGCAACTGACTTGTACTTATGACGGTTGCAGTGTGTCCTGGGGGGGTCATGTGATCCCCTTTTGTGACCTCCTGACCAGCAAAGTCCACGGGGAAGCCAGATTCACTTAAACAACTGGGTTACTGACTTAACAACTTGCCACAACTGTGGCAAGAAAGATAATAAGATGGGACAAAACTCACTAAACAACTGTCTCACATCGCAATGGAAACGTCCGGCTCGCTTGTGGTCGTGAGTCAAGGATTAACTGAAGCCCTACATAACTTTAGACCGTGGTTTCTACAATCTTGGGAGCAGAAAAGTAGAGGGAGAAATAAGATGTCCTGGCTAGTTTTCCTTAGAGGCCTGTGGAATGTCAGACTATAAGAGAGAGGAAGGCAACCTACCCTGTCCATTCTAAGTTTGAACGGTTGCTACCTGATCAGTCGTAAATCGAGGACAACCAGTAACCAGATTTGGCAGCACTGGAAGGGGGAAAAAGGCCATCCTTCTTCCCCAATGCTGCCAAATCTGATTACTGATGGTCCTCCACTTATGGCCGATCACTTCGCAATCATTCGAAGTTAGAGCTAAGAAGACTCTACGAGGCCTCTTTAAATGACCATTTTCTCCCCAGGGCATCAGGGCTTCGAGATCCGAAGAAAACTCAAAATGGCAGCACCCAGCTCCTTCGTTCCCTCCGAGTGATGTTATTGCAAATTCTGGGGAGAGGGGAGGGGGAAAAAAACCAATCAGAAAGATAGTGTCTAATCACAATTCTGGCAAAAGAGAGGGCCCGGCAGTGAGAGGCGTGGCGTGGTTCTTCTCAGCAGGTATCTGAAGAGTTTTGTCACGCTTTTCAAAGCAAGCATGTTTACAGATGGAAGCCGCTGACCTTTTCTCTTAATAGCCAGCATTTCGTCTGAGCTGATGTGGAAAGACGCTCTCTCTGAAGGATCCAGACATCGCAGCCCGGTTACCCTTTTGAAATGTCAGTTGCTTTTTTTTGCTTCATGGGAAACGAGTTAGAACAGAAGAGAGTTGCAATAAGAAGAGTTGAATGAACAGCCACCTGTCTGAAATGGTATAGGGTCTCCTGCTTGTGCAGGGGGCTGGACTAGATGACCTCCAAGGTCCCTTCCAGCTCTATTCTGATTGAATTGATTCACAATGATCTGGGAGGGGAAGAAATCCATTTAGTTCACCTCAGCATGTCAACTGAACGCTTCTTTGAAAATTCATTTGCAAATTCCTACAGGAGCGCAATTTTCCTCCAAAAAGTCACGCTTTTCCAATATTTTGCAGAAAAAAGTTGCCGGTCAAAGAAGTTTGCGTTCCACAAAAGGGCAGCGAATCATGAAAAGAATGCCTGCCGATGCAGGCATGCATAATATATGCAAACTGATTTGCACAGCTAACGCAGACTAGCCAGGATTACAAATAAAACTGGATTCGCTTGCAAAGAGGCGCACAAAAGAATACCTGTATTTCAGCATTCACAGACAAACTGCAAAACCTGACTTAAACTGGCATCCTGCAGACCTGAGGACATGGGAGAGAGGTGTTTCTGGAGAGAGGGCAAAAAAGTCAAGATGGCGACCCCTTGATTAAAGAGTCAGCAGGCGACCTTTTTTTTGACTCTCTCCCCATTAGTTGCCTCTGAAAAGGAAATTTTACACAGCTAGCCTTTCCCTCTTAGACCCCGATCTGCAATGGGCACAACAGTTGTGCTGAGCTGGGACAGAAACGAAATTAAACTGACTGAATCCTGCAGAGAGTTATCCTATAAAGGTAGTCCTCATTTGGCGACCACAATTGGGAAGCAGAGTTTCTGTTGTCACCCGAGGCAATTGCTAAGTCAGCCATGCCCAATTTTACGACCTATTTTGGCACGATGTTGTTAAGTGAATCACACAGCCTTTAAGCAAACCCAGTTCCCTCCACTGACTTTGTTGGAAGTCAGCTGGGAAGGTTGTTAATGGTGTTTATATGTCCTACAAATATTCTCCTTTATTGGCACATGAAGGCACAGATGGAGGGATGCAAGCATGGATAGCTGTGCAGAAGGATGGATGCAGGCATGAAGGCACAGATGGAGGGATGGAGAGATGCAAGCATGGATAGCTGTGCAGAAAGACAGACAGATTGCCAGTGACATATATCAGAAACCCAAAGCCTGTAGAAGCCTGCCGACTGATGCGCTGGTTATATTAGTAGCTCTAAGATTGTGCTGTAATATAATATCATGTTCCCAAGAGAATATGAAGTTTGGCATATTTTTCCGGCGACTGAAACACTGACAGGTTTTGGTACCCTGAAAAACAGGTGACTTGCCTGGAGCTTTGTCACTTTGCACAAAATTCTCTCTCTTGCATGCGCACATGGACACGTGCATGCACACTCAGAAGTCACAGGGCCGTTGAACATGACAGCACTCAAGACAGGTACAGCAGCAGCCAAGTGGCTTTCAGGCAGCGGCAGCTGAAGTGAAGGACCCCGTCATCCCAGGGAGTGGATCGTGTGAAACTCAATAGTTGATGTTCGGTAAACAATGTGCCTCTTCACTCAAGTGGCTTGGCTGCTAATCAAGCACACGACAAACACAATTTCGGGATGTGGGTACAAGGAGACAACAGCAGCATGTCTGTCCAATCAATGAGTAGGTTTTATTCAGGCTGATTTATTTCTAGAGCCACCAGCTAGATGAGTGGCTGGATTAACCTTATTGTTATGTATCCCTTCCTTCCTTCCTTCCTTCCTTCCTTCCTTCCTTCCTTCCTTCCTTCCTTCCTTCCTTCCCTCATTCACTCATTCATTCAATCTTTTTTATCCCCTTTCACTTGTCTCACTTCGTTCCTTCCTTCTTTACTTCATTTCTCCATTCTTTACTTCTTCTCTCATTTCCTTCTTCCTTCCTTCCTTCCTTCCTTCATTCAATCTTTTTTATCCCCTTCCACTTCTCTCTGCTCCTTCCTTCTTTACTTCCTTTTTTCTCCTTTCCTTCTCTCATTACCTTCTCCTTCCTTCCGTCCTTCCTTCCTCTCATTTCCTCTCCTTCCTTCCTTCTTCCTTCCCTCTCTTCCTCTCTCTCTCCTTCCTTCCTTCTTTCCTTCCTTCATTCCTTCCTTCATTCATTCATTCAATTTTTCATCCTCTTCCACTTGTCTCCACTTTGCTCTTTCCTTCTTTCCTTCCTTCCTTTCTTCCTTCTTTCCTTCCTCTCATTTGCATCTCTTTTCATTTCTCCTTCCTTCCTTCTTTCCTTCCTTCCTTCCTTTCCTCTTTTCCTTCTTCTTTCCTTCTTTCCTTCCTTCGAAATCCTAATTCCCCAATATGCAAAAATCCCTCTGAAAAACAAAAACATGTTGCCATGGGAATGTTAGTTGTGCCGATTTAATTTCAAGGGGGGGAAAAACCCACCTCCAGGTCTGGCAGAAATACGCTGAGCAGAAGCGAGGGCCGGGATGGACAGGGCGTGGAGCTGATGGAATGAAATGCTAGAAAGGCTGACATAGGCAGAAAGATAAGCCTGGATGGGTGTGTAAGTTGCAAATTATCATCAAGGGCTGGGGAGTAATAAGGAGAGCATTATGAGCTGGGTGAAGATCATAAAACTCTTTATTTTCCAAAACAAAACATAAACACTGCAAAATTCCTGCCTCTAGGCAACCATAATGAGATAGATTATTGGAAATAACAGGCTGTCTGCTCTGAGAGGAATGTCTTTTGTTTTCCTTCCACCCCTGGAGGAGATGATTTTGCTAGATCCTGAAGGCAGGGAACTTGCGTCTAAGTCCACGGCCTCCTGATTTTCCAAGCATAAGAGACACCACCCCCTCCCAATGAATGTGCTAGGTCCAAGGAAGCCTTCAGAGGAACAACCTGCCCAGGCAATCATAACCAGTGGAACGGCATGCCTCCAGAAGTTGTGGGTGCTCCATCACTGGATGGAGAAGAAGAGATTGGGCCACCATTTATCTCAAATGACAGGGGTTGGACTAGAAGACCTCCAAGATCTCTTCCAATTCTGTTATTCTGTTATCCACAGAACCAGGAGGACCGCCCCCCCCCAAATGGTGTAGCAGGTCTATCTGGGAGAATGTAACAGCACCTACAACCAGGAGCACCCCCTCCCCAACCCAATGCTGCTGAATCTTGCCAGGATTCAGCTGAAGCCTGTTCCCCATCCAAGCCTTCACAGCCTCCAGGCACTGCAAGAAGATGTTATCACCCGATCTGTTTGCTAGTGTGGGCTTCCAAAGATCAACCAGTTTGTTGAGTCAGTTTGGATAACCCATAGGTTTGTTTCAAAGGGATGTGGAAGAGCACCAACCTATAGCTCATGAACTATAAGCCATCTCAGTGACATCTCACCTCTAGGTCTTGTGGCATAGCCATGTCTGACTCCATAGCTAGAAGAAAACGTCACAAGAATTCCCAAGGGTTGTCCCAAATTTGTTTGTTTGTTTGTTTCACTAGGCAACTGGACTTCCTTGTTTTTCTTGGAAGGCATTTTGCTTCTCATCCAAGAAGCTGAAGAAGCTTTTTTGGATGAGAAGCAAAACATCTTCAAGGAACAAGAAGGAAGACCACTTGCCTTGTGAAAAAGCACCTCTGGGACAGCCACGATCTGGAGAACTGAGAATCTCCATGGACAAATTCCCAAAAGGTAACCCGGTTTTCCTTGGATTCTTTTTCCTTGAAAAGGTTTGGCTTCTGATCCAGGAAGCTTCTTCAGTTCTCGGATGTGAAGCGAAATGTTTTCAAGGGGGGGGGGGAAAAGGAAATCCGGTGGTCTTTTGGAAAAAGCACCCCAGGGACAATAATAATAATGATAAAGTTGGAAGGGATCTTGGAGGTCATCTAGTCTAATCCCCTGCTCAGGCAAGAAACCCTACACCATTTCAGACAAATGGCTGTCCAGTTTCTTCCTAAAGACTTCCAGTGTTGGAGCATTCACCACTTCTGGAGGCAGGTTGTTCCACTGGTTAATTGTTCTCACTGTCAGGAAGTTTCTCCTTAGTTCCAGGTTGCTTCTCTCCTTGATTAATTTCCACCCATTGCTTCCTGTCCTGCCTTCAGGTGCTTTGGAGAAGAGCTTGACTCCCTCCTCTTTGGGGCAGCCCCTGAGATATTGGAAGACTGCTATCATGTCCCCCCTTGTCCTCCTCTTCGTTAAACTAGACAGACCCAATTCCAGCAACCGTTCCTTATATGTTTCAGCCTCCAATCCCCTGATCCTCTTTGTTGCTCTTCTCTGCACCCTTTCTAGAGTCTCAACATCTTTTTTACATTGTGGTGACCAAAACTGGATGCAGGATTCCAAGTGTGGCTTGGATGACCGAGAATCTCCACAGACACTCGGGACACTCACAACCACCACAATCTCTTTGCCCGTGGCCCACCTCCAGTCACAGATTTCAAATGTGAGGTGGTATTTTTTTTTTCAGATGTGGAATTTGTCTTGGTTGATTTCAGGCCTAGAGGAGAGGGAAAACCTGGAAGCTCACGAACCGAATCAATGAATGAATGAATTGCACAATTAACCAACAAATTAATCATTAACGCAGAGGAGCTGCCTATCAAGCTTTGCGGGGGCGGGGTGAGAGAGAGAGGAAACCAGGTTCCCTGTGTGTTCCCGTCTCCACGTTGCTAAAGAGAACCTTTGACAAGCAGAGGAAAAAGAATCTGACTTGGTTGCCTTTGCCAGGTGCCAAGAAGAAGAAGAAGAAGAAGAAGAAGAAGAAGAAGAAGAAGAAGAAGAAGAAGAAGAAGAAGAAGAAGAAGAAGAAGAAGAAGAAGAAGAAGAAGAAGAAGAAGAAGAAGAAGAAGAAGAAGAAGAAGAAGAAGAAGAAGAAGAAGAAGAAGAAGAAGAAGAAGAAGAAGAAGAAGAAGAAGAAGAAGAAGAAGAAGAAGAAGAAGAAGAAGAAGAAGAAGAAGAAGAAGAAGAAGAAGAAGAAGAAGAAGAAGAAGAAGCTGCTGCTGCTGCTGCTGCTGCTGCTGCTAAGTGGAAAAGTCCTGGAGGGGAGAAGAGGACTCTCGTTGTGGGGAAGGAAAGAGCGAGGGAGCGGGAGAGCATGAACAGGCACCCCAGATGAAGAAATTGCTGCCACCGCTACTTGAAAAGGCTACCAGCCCTCTGTGTGTTTAAACAGGTTGTGCAAAGACTGGCAACCTGTTGCTAAGGAACCAGGAAGATTCTTCCATTTACGTCCTTGCTGCAGTGCCTTGCCACGGCTGACCGGCTGGAGCAAAACAAACAAATGGGAAAAGAGCCCCATGATTCTACAAAGCGCTCCTCCTTTTTCTGTCTGGGCAGATTAATTGTCTTACTACCAGCTGGGGAAGAAGCAAAGAACGACAGACTCTCAGAGCTGGAAGGGACCCAGGGAGGTCTTCTAGTCCAACCCCCTGCTCAAGCAGGAGACCCTATGCCGTTTCAGACAAACGGTTGTCCAGCCCAATATTTTTTTTTCCTTGAAAACCTCCAGTGATGGAGCACCCACCACTTCTGGAGGCAAAGCCGCTGATGAACGGTTCTTGCTGTCAGGAAATGGAAACGAATCAAGGAGAGAGCCAACCTAGAACTAAGAAGAAACTTCCTGACAATTTGAACAATGAATCAATGGAACGGCTTGCCTTCAGAAGCTGTGGGTGCTCCAGCACTGGAGGTTTTTAAGAAGAGGTTGGACAGCCCTTTGTCTGAAATGGTCTAGGGTCTTCTGCTTGACCAGGGGGCTGGACTAGAAGACCTTCAAGGTCCTTTCAAACTGTGTTTTTCGAATTCTGTGATCAATTATTATTATTTCTCCTTCATTCTAGGTGGGATCTCTCTTTGATAAGCTTCTGTCCGTTAAGTCTTGCCCTGCTCTCAAATCTGAAGAAACTCGAAAGAAGCCAATGGATCTTTTGTTGACAAGACACGACAATCACAGGTTGGGTGTTCGTCAAAACTTTTATAGGAAGATAGACTTGGAGATGGGGTAGTTGAGAGTCAACATCACTGATCTAGCATGAGATGTCCAGCCAGTAAGGGGGCTCCATTTGAGCATAGAGCAATGTTTCCCTAGCTCGACCCTGTTGAAGGTTTGTGGACTTCAATCCCCAGAATTCTACTGACAGCCAAGCCATTGATAAGGATTCTGGCAGTTGAAGTCCTACCCCTGGACATGGACAATCCTGAAAACACTGACCTACAGTGTCCTGAGAATGGAAGAGTTTCTGTTTGGTCCTCCAATGGCGTTCCTCTGTGGTCAAGAGTAGAACAGAGAAGGCAACGATGACTTTGAAGGATGTATTTCTAATAGGTGAAATGATATCTTGAGCAACTTCCAGCTTCTGGCCTCCTGCCTCCATCCCATCACGTCAGGGTCTTGCAAAGGTTCCAGCTTACAAATTGCTTAATCCACGCTAACTGGGTGTCTCCATGAAACTACCGTTTTTTTTTTCTACAACCCCAGATGGAACTTTCTGTTGACACGGCCACGGTCCAAGTTTAACTCCGCCCTCTCGATTAGAGCTAGGATTCTAATAATAGGCCACTATTCTTCTCTGTCCAAAATTAATCGCAGGCGTGGGAAACCCTTTACGCGTGGGGCAACCCCAGGAGGGGAAATTTCGCCTGGATGTTGTGGGAATTTAAAGAAAAAAGAGGAGCATTTCGCCTTTCACCGCCAGGACCTCCTTTTTAAAAATTATATTTTAAAAATAAATAAATAAAGCCTTCAGTCTTTCCTGCTCTGTTTTTGTTTCATTTTGTTGTGTTTTTTTTTCCCTGCATGCTGTAATATCATGGCTCTACCCCAACTATTTCTTACCTCGGTATGTTTGCAATATTTTCCTTTAGACACGCTGCAAATCCTGCTGTGAATAGCAGCACCCCCCAAATAGGGCTGTTTGACAGTCATGGAAATGACCCCCCCCCCATTTACTCAAACAAGTGGTTAATCTGCAAGGATGGAACAGATGGGAGGGAGATAAAACAGATGTCTGCAGAAGCTATTTCAGAGATATAATAAGGAAACCAAATCTTGACCGCAAAGTTGAAAGTTAAATTTGCTTTGCGAGGGAAAAACGTGACATAGGTAATCCTTGACTTATGACTACAGCTGGGATCAAGATTTCCATTGCTCAGTGAGTGGCAGATGACTTCACCATCTTTTTGGACACAGTTGTTAAATGAATCACAGCAATTAAGGGGACCGTGCGCCCTGAGTTTTTTTGGAATAGGGCGGCATAGAAATCAAATTAAATAAATAAAATAAATAAATAAATGAATCTGGCCTCCCGTTAGCTTTGCTTGTTGGAGGCACCTGGAAAGCTTGCATGTGGGATCATCCCCCCCCCCGAGATACTGCAATTGTCATAAATACATGTCAGTTGCCAAGCCGCCAAAATTTAATCACGTGACTGTGGGGGAGCTGCAACAGGAATAAGTGTGAAGACCGTGTTGTAGCTCCTTTTTTTCAAGGCCATTGTAAATCTGCATTTTTTTTTTGGAGCAGGTGACCAAGACTTGCTTCATGAAGTCTATTTGGTCAACAAGACATTCTATGGGAATGCATTCCTTGTGATTTATCTGAAACAACATAGCCCAACCAGTAACGCTGGAAGAAAGCATCCATCTAGCTTTGACACTAGGTGTGATTCAGATCAGGATAATTTAGTAGGGCCAAGGAGAAGGGCCTTCTCCATGGTGGATCCCTCCCTTTGGAACCTGAAGACCTGGTTTTGTCAACTGGCTTGGAGACCCCAGAATGGGATGGAGCCCTTCTATTGACCATTTGATTGTTATTTCCTAGCGGGTGGGAGTTATTACTATTTTATTGTTTTTTTATATTGTGTTTTGTCCCTTGTAAGCACCCAAAGTCACTGAGAGTAAGTTGGGCAGCCATATAAATGTTCATAGATGATAGCTAGATAGCTAGACAGACAGACAGACAGACAGACAGCTAGATGGTAGATAGATAGCTAGATGGATGATAGATAAACAGATATAGATAGATATAGATAGATAGATAGATAGATAGATAGATAGATAGATAGATAGATAGATAGATAGATAATCCATCCATATATGGAAAGACATGTTAGAAACAGAGAAAACAGAAACTTCTTTACAAAGCCTGTTTTCACAGACACCAGAGAACACAACCATAGAATCCCGATGGAACGTATTCAATGCTGAGACCATGAAATCCTAATTACCTGAAGACAGCTGCTAAGTTCTGATAAAGCAAGCCTAATTTTTTTTCCCATTCCATCTCACACTGTCCATATTCGCAAAAGAATGTAATTTCTTTTACTGGCAGCCAGCTTAATCATTTGGAAAGTTCATTCAACTTTCTAAAAAACTGGGTGAGGACTTGGAACAAGATAACTCAGCTGAGCATGAGAGTTATCCGTTTTTGGAAGTCCTCTAGAGATTATAATGCCATTATTTTTTTATGCATATTGCTGCACGGCCAGCAACATATATGAATTAGGCAGCAGCTCAGCCTTGAGTTATTATATTTATTTATTTTTATATTATATTATATCATATATATTTTACATTCTATTAATAAATATATTGTTTATGTTTACATTTAAAGCCGGGCAATGAGTGAATGAGCATTGCAGGATAGCAAGGCAAAATAATGTGGCTGTAACTGGGAGATAACGTCTATTTGGATCGTAGACATTCCAGCTAACGAGGTTCCTTCCACTATGTGTGGGGACACTGCAACCATCACAAACACATTGGTTGCAAATGCCTGGATTTTGATCATGTGACCTCAGGGATGATGCAATAGCCATAAATACGAGAACCGGCTGTAAGTCAGCTTTTTCAGGGTCATTTTAACTTTTTAATGGTTGCTAAACAAATGTTTGTAAATTGTTAAGTCGAGGACTATTATGTTTACAGCTGTAGCTGCCATCTTGTTACTTATTAGATTCACCCCCCCCCCCCCGATACCCCTGCATGCAGATTTTTACCAGCTGGACTACATGAAAGTGATAAAGTCCTCTCCAAGGAAGATGTACAAAATGAGGGAGGGGTCCCTTTGCCCCCACGAGAGATCTAAGTCCAGCCCACCTTGAATTCAGAATAACAGAATTGGAAGGGATCTTGGTGGTCTCCTGTTCCAAACCCCTGCTCAGACAGGAAACTCTAAACCGTTTCAGACAAACGGTTGTCCAATCTCTTCTTTTAAAAAACTTCCAATTTTGGATCACCCACAACTTCTGGAGGCAACTTCCATTCCACTGGTTAATTGTTCTCACTGTTAGGAAATTTCTCCTTAGTTCCAGGTTGCTTCTTTCCTTGATGAGTTTCCACCCATTGCTTCTTGTCCTGCCTTCTGGTGCTTTGGAGTTTAGCTTGACCCTCTCTTCTTTGTCTTTTATCTACCGCCAATTTGCTTTGACTATTAGTAGTTCAGATGTTTATAGAGAGCTTGAGATTGCAATAAACTTTTATATTAATTTGAACTGCCTGCCTGCTTCCCGATTTTCCCACGCTTGCCAAAAGAAAATATAGCTAAGGACACCACTGTGTCCTTCACCGTATAAATTTTTTTATAATCACAAATGCTTAATATTTTATCAGCAACATATTGTCTGGGTTTCCAGCATTTAACTTACTAAGACATGTTAAATTCCTTTCTCTCTACCTCGTTTTTCTAGCCATTGATAAAAGGTATCCCCTGTTCTAAAATATACTGAATCTTCTCTCTCTTTCATTTTCAAGGTCAATCTATCCATTTCTGCACAATCTAAATTTTTTTAATTAACTCTTCCTCCATTGGAAAAATGTTGAGTGAATACTATTCTCGCTGCAGTTCATACATGTAAAATTAGATATATACACTCTTTCTCATAGTTTCCTACAATTATGCCTAACAAAAATAATTCTGGCTTAAAATCTATATGGGTTTTTTTAGTGATTTTCTCTAACCATCTGTGTACTCTTGACCAGAATCTTTTGGCTTTGGGGCATGATCACCAAAGATGGTAATAAGGGCCTGGTTCACCAAGGTGTTTTTAAGACTTTGCCACGGTAACATGGCAACCTGTCCAGATGTCCCATCAATAGTCATCAACAGGACGGTGGATACACCAGCCTGATGACATCTGGACACGACACCCTCAGACTTTGCCTTAGGTTTCCATAAGCATGGACAAGTTGCATATTTCTGGGGTGTCCTCAAAAGCCCATTCAAAAACCCAACAAGTTGATTTTCAAATGCATCCTCTCTTCACAGCATCGGAGTGAAAAAACCTGCATCAGGAAAAAAAGTTGCCCATCCCAATTTTGTTTTTGGGGGGGAGGGGGGAGAAGAAGAGAAGAAGTAAAGGATCTCAGGCAGCCATCCTCACTGTGAGAACCGCTCTATCGCGGAATGCAAGAATCTACTCAATCCCCCGAGCATTGCGTGAAATTAGCAAGAAGCCAAAATTTGTAGAATGCACCGTAATATGAGACCCTCCAGGCCTGGCCCAGCCCGGCTCCTGGGAACTGAATTCTTATTTCACACAAGCCGTGCCAGATGTATTGACTTTTCGTTTGAGCCCGGGAAACCAAACAAAGCAATATGCAAGCTTGGTTTCCCAGCTAATTGGGTGAAAGAACCGATAACAAAGACTTAGGTTTATTTTTTACCAAGGAAATCCTTCTTGAGCCAAAGAGGGCATTTGTTTCATTTTGTCCAGTGTTTTGAGTTGGGTTCCCCAGCCAAGAGAGGGAAGGGGAAGACAAAAGATGTTGGCATGGCTGTAGCCTCACCTAGAACCAACATTCTCAGCCTTAAGATGTGTGTCCCTTTTGCTTTTCCAAAAGGCAACTGGAGTTTCTTGTCTTGTCTTGGTTTTGTTTTTCTTTTTTTTTTGGGAAAACATTTTGCTTCTCATCCAAGAAGCTTCTTCAGAACTTGGTTTTCAAAGCAAAAACCCAAGGAACTTCAGTTGCCTTTTGGAAAAGCACTTTTGGGACAACCATGAGCCTGGATGATGAAGAATCTCCAGAGATATTTAAGACGTGCGGACTTCAACTCCCAGAACTGGCCAGCCAGATTTGGAACTGATCTGAGGGGCAGTGAAAAGATCTTATATGGATGTATCCAGAGTTTCCCATTTCTTTTCCATAATTAGACAGTTTTGAATGAGTCACTGATGTTCCCAGTGATCCACTCTAATGGGAGATCCCAGGATCATTTCCTTTCTCATTCCCTTCCTTCCTTCCTTTTCTTCCCTTCCTTCCTTCCTTTCCTTTCTCCTTCCTTTCCTTTTGTTTCCTTCTTTCCTTTCCTTTCCCTTCCTTCCTTCCTCTTCCTTCCTTCCTTCCTTCCTATCTCCCTCCCTCTAACCAGAACCAATGAAGTTTACTACTATAGAATTAGGGGTAATCTCCATATGATTTCAGGTTTCACTTAAGAGAGATTGGTGTCTTTCAAAACCTTTAGCCTCCTGTATATTTTTAATGAAGGAATGTGTGGAATGTTAAGGTTTTGTTTTGTTATGTTTTGAGGTCAGCGAAATCAAGTTCAAAGCAACATCACCATTCAACCATAAATATATAAATTCGTTTTTATACAGTTTTTCCTTGGTCACATAGCACATACAGAACACCGAGCGTTACACTCATAGGAACACACCCGCAGATATTTTTAGTAAGGTATTTTCCTCTCTCCATATGTCCAGATTTTGAATGAATGGGACTTTGAAGTCTAAGCAATAGTCAACATGAATACTTCCTTTTCATTCAAATTACTTTGTTTAATAAACTTGAGTATCAAAGTTTGTTTGATAAATGTTAACACCGAGAGAGGGGGGGGAAATAATAATTAAAATCAGCGAGCAAATCCAATGTTGATCAAGAACAAAATCAAGGTAACGTCAGTCATATTGCCATCCACGGAGGGACACAGAGTTCATTTAACACTGGACACATAAAAACACATCCACATCTGAATGCACAAATTGAAAACAGAAACATTCTCTGCCGTACAAGTCCCTCCATTCAGACATAGGTGGTGGGACACAGTGGCGATTTCTTTGGAACTGTTTTGATAAGATTTCATACAACCAACACAATTATAACAAAGCTACGCAAGAGCAGGAGGGGAGAAGAAAGAGGGGGAAACAATCAGATGTACAATAACATAACTGAATTCTCTTGCAATGACGTTTGAGGTTTCTACGGGCCTCTGAATATTCTAGGAATTTCAAATCTGAACTCTTTATTTTTAACTCATCTTCATTTATTGCCTTTATCTCTTGATGTTCCTCAAGGGAATCTAAAGGGACATCTCCTTTAATTTTATCCCCACGAGGTAAGCTGGATCGATAAGAGAAAGAAAGATGGGGGTCAAAGCCAGACTGTGAGCTTCATGGTTGAGTGAGGACTTCATCCCAGATTCCCAAGACCCAATCAAACCCCGTTAAGTCCCATCCTGCAACTTGTTCTGCTCATTTCTTGGCCTTCTACAGTACAAGAAGGAGTTAGGGAAGGATGGGACAAGCCTAGAATTCTGATGCTTATGAGCTAGGATGTCAACATCTACTGTACAAGGTATTATTCCTGCGTCCTGGAACAGTCCAAGCTCCCCTATGGTTAGCTCCTAGAAACATGATCTCATGGACCATGGACTTCTTCTGTCATTCATCTTACCTTGATGGTAGCTACCAGCAGAAAAAGTTCTTTGCAGGGGTCTCGTTCTGTCCTGAATTCCTGATCCAAAAAAGCCCCTCTTTCTCCTTCCCTTTCCATCACTGCAACAGCATCCTTTTTGCTCAGCCTGATCAAACTCTGGAGCTATTTTAGCTGAAAGGGTTTAACAGAAGAACGCCCATAGAAATTTCCTCTCTACCATGTCATACACAATAACCCAAGTCATGGAAGGTCATTTAGTAAATTAAAAAACAAGCTGGCAAGCTGGGCTATCATAAACTATATTATTTAGTCCTATATTTCCAGAGAAAAATTGAGCTTGAGCTATCTGAGCCAAAATCAACCAGAAAAGAACTCAGGCACATAAGACTTGATTCCATGTCTGTCCTTGATGGAAGATTCTCTACCACTGATGGTGGAAAGCCGGCCAAAGAAGGAGCACCACCACTGGATCACATGTTCTCACATACAACCAACCCATTTCTCCTTTGGAAATATAGGACACCATAGTTAACATCATTCTCCTTTTCCTAATGAAAATAAATATACTTTAAATGAGATAAGCTATCACTGCTAGAAAAATATGTCCATAAAATGCATATCCCAATCTCATTCACCTTTTTTTTTTTTTAAATATTCTGGCTCAAGAAAACAGAACATAAATTCTTGGGTATAGAAAACCATTAATTTTAGATTAAAAAAATACAAACATCACCTTTAAACATCCCCCCCAAACAATTTTTTGAATACACATGAAGCAATTTTTTTTCTTTGTTTAATACCAAAAATAAAGAATTTTTATGTTTTCCAGCAAGGTTGTTCCAGGCCACAGCGATATTATACACTAGAGTAACAAGAAAATTTTTGTACATCTCACACCACTGAAACAAATGAGTTGGTTTCCCACAATAATATTTGTGGGTGACTTAAATACGTTAAAAAAAGGTTTGGTTTTGTTTGACTTGCATATAACCTGAAGCTCGCTTACCCACACTAAATCTTTTGTCAACATTCTTAAAATTATTCTCCACTTCTGTATCTTCAAGAAAACCCTCTTCCCAATACCTGCCAAGGAATTTGTGGAACCTCTGCACCCCATTGAGAATTCAGGTTTCATTTGAAGACACATCTTTGTGTTTCCCGAGGGGGTAAGAATTAGCATTATTTGTCCAATAATCTTCCCCACAGGAAGTTTTCTCATGATTCGGGGGCTCTGCTCTTGAGCCTTGAAATTTAAGTAAATATAATCTACAGTAAGTGATCACCAGCCACCCCTTCCAGTTAACAGAACAGAATATAACAAGAGTTGGAAGGGACTTTGGAGGTCATGTAGTCCACCCCCCTGCTCAAGCAGGAAACCCTATACCATTCCAGACAAATATTTGTCCAATCTCTTCTCAAAAGCCTCCAGTGTTGGAGCACCTACAACTTCTGGAGGCAACTTCCATTCCACTGGTAAATCGTTCTAACTTTTAGGAAATTTCCTAACAGTTCGTCCATCTCCCGTGGCTATACTTTCTGAGAAAAGATGGCGGCCTTGAAGCCTATCCACCATCCACTGAAGCCTGTCCACCATGTTGCTAATTCGTCGGCAACTCTTTGAAGGGGAAGAGAAAGAAAAGAGAAAAAAAAAACACCAGCTTTAAATAATATATTGTGAAAAAAGGAAGAGGCCGGGGAGAAAGGAAAAGGGTAGACAAAACCAAGAAACATTTAGAAAATTATGCATAGGTATACCATTTTTATTTTAATACATTTCATTAGTCTGCACCCCCACTAGGAGAAATAAAAACGCCATAGTCTTTGCATGATCCCATTTCATTGTCACTACAGCAGTCTCTTATATCGGATTATTGGTAAATCTAGTCCCCCCAAAAAAAGAGAGATAATAAAATGCTAGGCAAAAGAATAAAAAGGAAAGCTCAATAACTTGATGGTGTAAAAAAAACAAAAACCAACCCAAAATAAAAAAAAAAAAACTTAAGGCGTCCGGATGGATTTTTTTTTTAACAGACTTTTAAATCACCGCCAAGCCAAACAATAAAATAAAATAAAAATTAAAAAAAGCCCACTCTAGATTCTGCCCTGGGCATTTGATACATTCCTGCTCTTGGTGGTTGCCATTGTTGTCACCATTGTTGTTGTTGTTGTTGTTGTTTGCGTGCGTGTGCCTCCAAAGTCCATCTGAATCTGTCCGTCAGCTTCCGGCCTCAGGCACGTTCCTTGAGAAAAATAAATCTGACAAGAGGGGAATAAAATAAAAGCACCATTGACAGTTCCCAGGGAGTCTGCTGTCTGTTTAGAGTTCGTTATTCGTCCTCCTCTTCCGTCTTGTTCCTTTCACGTCGTCATCGTCTCTCAATTTCACGAATAGGGAAACGTTGTTATTATTTTTGCAGACTGCTACAATACTTGCTGCGATGTCATATTTAAACAACTATACATTTGTCCCTCGTGTTCTGGTGAAGTGTGTGTGCGTGTCTCTGTGTCTGTGTGTGTGTGTGGTTGTGTGTTTTTCTCTCTCCCCCCCTCCCTTCTCTCTCTCTCTCTCCCGCTCTCTCTTTAAACCAGTTTGCCCCCTCCCCCCAGATAGGAAGATGAGTGAAGTGTTATCCAGAAAGCACCATACAGCGTAGGTTCAGGAATGTAACAAATCCTGTACATTCGAGTCCCAGAAAGAAATCTTTTCTAGCTTATTTTCACCTGACATCTGTAAAAGAAAAAGAAAAAAAAAGAAAAAGACATCCGTAATTAAAGAATCGTTGAATCGAGTCATTATTTGCTGGAGATCATAAATCAGGCTAAAGACTACCAGCCTCGGATATAGATACCTTCCATCCAAGCGGGTCTCTAGAAAAAAAATAAAGAGATGAAGTTTCTATCCATCAATTCTGGGTCTCTCTTCCCCGTTTTCCATGCTCCAAATATCAGAGGCTCGTAAAGCTGGCAGCTTCATTCACCTGACTTGAGAATTAAAATCTGAAGACTATCGTAAGGTTGGAGGTCCACCTGATGTGGCAAAGAGCCTTTGGGATGGATTTGAAATTTTGAGGGCATCTCGTGAACTTCCCGTCATGAAGACCAAGTCACAAAAATGTTCCCAAATCAGAAGGTTACCTAGCACCCCACTGAGTCTTCTACAAGACATTCAACAATGCCCATTTAATTGTGCCCATATTTTAGGGAAATGGACTCTCCTTGAGTAACACTCACTAGTCATCTTTATTTTTGGAATTAGGGATGACTTGGTGGCAACCATTTTTGGTAAACGATTACCTCTTCCCAAGACCGTAGCTTGATTCTGTGGCAGGTCAGTTTCTTACCTAGCTTTCTTTTCATTAAAGGAATGACTTTAAAACATGCAGCCAGCCACAAGTCAGCAAACTAGCCATTGCAAAAAATTTCCAACCCAAGAAAAATTGACATCCCTCTGTAGGGTCCTCAATTCCTTTGGAATCAACAATAATTACATATCAGCCCTGATTAGCCTCCATTATCAATCATTTTTAAAGCACCAGGGGTAGCATCTGCAGGGGTAGCTTTAAAGAGAAGAGAATGAGCTTAGCCTAGCCAATCATATTTGATTGCTGGATTGCTCCCGGCAACAGCCAACGCCCAAAATCTTAAAAAATGATCAGACACGGGAGGAGTGATAGTCAAATTTCATTTTTCTATTGGTGGTGATCTTAAAGGCAGTTTCCATATATGGGTCATACCTGGTCACAGACTCCATTTTAAGGAGGGTTTTAACTTTTTCCGTCGTTTTTTACCTTTTTTCCTATGTCTACCTGTTGACATAATGGCAGCATTGGTATATGTAACAAATAAGTAAAGGAATAAAAGAAACGGTTCCCAGAGAAAAACCATTGCAACTAACTGAAGGTTTTTACAGAATAACCTGTTGATCCGAACCAGAGTTAAAAAGAACTGATGAGGTTCTTAGCTACTTGCTTAAGGTAGAAATTCAGATTAATGTATCCGATGAAGGAGAGAAGAACCACCTTTCTAAGTGGATCACTGTTGGTCTGTTCTTGCTATTAGAAGGATTTTCTTAACATCCAGATAGAATTTTGAGGACTCTTAGAGCCAGAAATCCATGTTCTCCTTTGAGGACCGTGGCAAACAAGTCATGGTCTTCTTCTACGGGACATCACTGAGAGGACAACAAACCCAAACTCTACCTTCTCATGCCCAATTCCTTCATCTGTCCTTGAACAGTTTAATTTCCCACTCCTATCCATCTTTTTTGTGTCCATTCTAGTTTGTCTAAATTCTTCTCAAGAGGCCCAGAATTGGGCATAAGACCTTTGGGAAAGACATATCCCCCACTCTAAGATTTATAACGTGTAAATTTAAGCGATATGAACTATTTTCCACTGCTGTGGTTATCAGAAGCAGGTTTCTCATTTCCAGATGTTTAATGCTCGAGACCCCTGGAGAATGCCAGCAAACACTTGTCATCCTCAACACCAACAATTTCACTCTTTAAGTTCACTCCAGCCTACCTGTTTCTTCTTCTCGAAAATCTGGATTGGAATTTGACATTATACAAGTGCATTCCATGTGCTCTTCTAACTTCACCAGAACCTCCTTTAATTTGGGTTTTCTTCTAACATATTCCACTTTGGCCACCTAAGGGGTTGACGAAGAAAATAATATTCAGGAACTTGTTAGCCAAACAGTAGCCAAGAACAAGATCTGGAGTACTTCTTTGAAGAAGAATTCTATGGCTTAGTTTGTGGATTGTTCACGCTTTGCAGGGTGGTATCCCTAAACTCATCGAGAAGCAAACAAAAATCTCCTTCTAATTAACCCTCATTATTTGGGGCAGAACTGTTCAACTCCAATACTCATTTCCTTTCCAAAACTGTGATAAAATAATCACTGCTATGGGAAAACTGCCTCCAAAACGACGTCTTTGAAAGTGAGATTTAAGATTCAAAGCAAGGGAAAAAAGGGAAGCATAGCTTCATACGGCTGTTGTGTCACCACCAATAACTGTTTTCAGGGTTTAAGTGGAATTTTTCTAATTTGGACTTGGGATCTTGTAAAGCCTCTGTTTTACACCCCAAACTCTCCCTCACCCTTCTGTTACAAAGAACTTGTTGGCATAATCTTCTGGAAAAGGAAGGGATCATTCATTAGCCGGATATTGTCCAAGATAACTTGGCGGGCATTTATGATGTGAGTGGCGTTCAGCCAATTTTTGCTCAGGTCTGACTTTGTCGCTTAGCACAATTTCCCTGGTTCAAGTGAAATTGTTTTTAAAGAGTTCTTTGCAGCTGGAGGGACAGTATTTTGGCAAGGCAAGATATACTTGAATATGCTTCAAAAAAAGACTTTTAAAAAATGGCAAAGGGACCAACATTTACTGCCCTGAAACACAGACTTGTGTGACAGATGGTTTACCAGCATTGGGGTGGACGATATTTTGCAAATTAAAGAATTCATACACACGTTAATTGTCACACAAGTAATGGATTTGTAATTGCTTTTTTTTTCTTAATGAAAACTGTAGGATCCATTTTCTCCTTACGCCAATAAGAAGTTTCATTCTTAGATGCGGTTTCATAGGCACCCAACCTGCATTGAATCTATCCAAAGTCACATCTAATGTTACAAAATTCACCCTAAACCACTTTCAGCCAACTGCTCTAGATGCAAGGTTAACAGGCATAAATCAAAACTGAAAACTAAAGAGGAAAGCAGTCTATTTCTTGGCTGATCCAGCTGGGTTGTGGATGTATTTACACATAAGCACACACTCTTTGTCAGCCTCACAAGGCAAGAAGCACACCCATAAGTCTCAACTCTAATTTTACTGTAAGGTTATAGGGAAGAGATTCTTGCAAGTCTGAAAATATATCTCTCCCCCCACCTTTAAAATCCAAGAAACTAGGGATAATTCCTTCTCAGATGTTTGCCACGTCCTAGTACCTTCCATGGGCTAAGTTGTCTCTTATCTGACCAGTGTCTTATCCAGGGGTCTTCAAACTTGGCCCTTTTATGACTTGTGGACTTCAACTTCCAGAATTCCTCAGCCAGCATGCCTGGCTGAGAAATTCTGGGAGTTGAAGTCCACAAGTCATAAAAGGGCCAAGTTTGAAGACCCCTGGTCTTTATCTATGGCTCTTTCTCCTGTCTCCCAAGGTGATTCTCACATACCATTACTGGTTAGTCCACCAGATTGGTGTATTGCAAAATTCTGTTCATTCAACTTGGTAATAAAGACAGAGCTAATATTTCTGGGTGTGCTTCTTGTCTGGACTACTTTGAAGGGCTAACATCAATCTTGCACGTCTGAAAGAAAGCAAATATGAAATCTTTTCCCCCCTCACCTTCACAGTCCAATAAACTAGGGAGGGTTCCTTCTCAGATGTTTGCCCTGCCCCCATTCCTTCTGTGGGCTCAGCTGCCTCTTGTCTAATTATTGTCTATTTGCCGGCTACTTCTTCTCTCAAGGTCATACCTACATAACACAATATTCCTGTCCATGTTCATAAATCATTATCAAATTGTAGAATCCTGATGGCCAGGATGACTCCCACTCTGTTGAGACAATATTTTTCCTAAACAACTCATCATTGGCCTTACAGACAGAAGCTTGAGATGATTAACAAACCATCGCCTCAAAAAGATAGATGGGAGAAGTAATTAAAAATCACCAACTCTAGACATCTGAAAGAGAAGCAGCTTCCCTAGAACTCAAACTGGAAGTTCATCCAGATGTTTTGCAACTGTTGAGAAACCAATTTCTCTTAAGGGCACAAGTGCTTGCCCTTTTCATCACTAGAGAGGCATGGCTAGAATGCCGTATTGCAGGTTAATTCTGCCCACTGCCAGGAGTTCAATCCTGAACAACTCAAGGTTGACTCAGCCTTCCGTCCTTCTGAGGTCAGTAAAATGAGGACCCAGATTGTTGGGGGCCATAGGCTGACTTTGTAAACCGCCTAGAGAGGGCTGTAAAAGCACCGTGAAGTGGTATATAAGTCTTAAGTGCTATTGCTATATTTGAATCCCTTTCCAAACTGTTCATTTTGGGTGGACTGATTTGGTTAGAATGACTGACCTGTCCGTCAAGCTTTGACACCCATAAACTTGCTTTCTCGGTCACAGTCGGACAAAATGAAAATAGAGAAGGAAAGGAATCTGGTGCCACTTTGAGTCATCTAACATCAAAGGATGACTAAGCTTTCTCATTTACAACAAAACACAGATCAGGACCTCGGGTCAACAAAGATCTAGACAGAACCTCAGAGATGATACAACACTTTCACACCAGACAGTCTGATGTGAAATGTTAACACTTTCAGGTTATCATCAATTGTTCAGTGACGCAGTGAATCAACACCGAAGGTTGCAACACCAGAAATAAATTGCAATCCAATGAGGTTAGGATGCCTGCATTTGTTTTCCCCCACAAGGTTGACCATCTCTACACATGTAAAACCACTGACTATGCAGTATTTTAAATATATTATAGGAAAACATGCTTGAACGACTGTCCAAAAAAGCAAACTGCAAAGAGCATTTTAGTTTTGCATATTTAGTCGGCAAGTACCTCTTTCATCTCAAGTTAAATCCCCCAGGAATTCTCTAGAAATTTTGGACTTGGCTTGGTCTACGATGCTCACAGTTTCCTGGTTGAATCTAGAGTGAAGTCTGTTCCATGTGTTGGTTGTGAAATTAAGGCATTTTCATCAGGTCTTCTGACTGCTAGTTGGTGTTTATGGATGCCTCTTTTGCTTCTGTCCTACACAGTGGCCGTTACAGTCCTTACCCTTATGTTATAGATGACTCCTCGTTTTTGAAGATGGTTTGTGGCTGAGCTTGGTTGTTTTCTTGCAGATATTTCATTACCCAAACTAGGTAACATCATCAGTGCTAGAAGGGAGTGGTGGGAGGAGGAGGAGAAGGAGGAGGAAGAGGGGGAGGAGGAGGAGGGGGAGGAGGAGGAGGTGTCCTTTGTGCTCTCTGAGTTTGGTGGTTTTCTTGCAGGAGTTTCATTAGCCAAACTTGGTAACCTGCTAGAAGGGAGGGGGGTTTATTCTCTTTTTACATACAAGTGGCTTGTCTTGACATGGAGCATATAAACAGGAAGCAAACTCCTCTCCCTTCTAACACTGATGATGGTACCCAATTTGGTAATAAAATGTCTGCAAGAAAACAAGCAAGCTCAGATATCACTGAGGTTCCTACAGTCATTGACCTCCTCCTCCCCTCCCCCTCCCCCTCCTCATCTCCCTCCTCCTCTTCCTCCTCCTCCTCCCCCCTCCCCCTGCAAACTCCACTCCCTTCTAGCACTGATGATGTTACCCAGTTGGGTCGTGAAACATCTGTAAGAAAGCACCCAAGCTCAGAGAGCACCAAAGATCCCTCAGACTTCTTCTTTCCTCCTCCTCCTCCTCCTCCTCCTCCTCCTCCTCCTCCTCCTCCAACACCTCTCCCTTCTAGCACTGATGTTATTATCCAGTTGAGTTGTGAAACATCTGTAAGAAGGCACCCAAGCTCAGAGAGCACCAAGGACTCCTGATTTCAACCCTGAGCTATGAATATCCTCCTTTATTGGTCCTAGTCTTTCTTCTGGGGCTGCCGAGTCTTTTGCTTTCCTTAGTCTTTTCCTTGCCCTGTGCAACCATTTCTGAGAGGGCTTTCAGATGCTGACACGTTGCCTTCTTCTTCCCAAGAAACTAGATCCCTCCCTCCTTACTCGTGAAGGGCCTTTTGGAACTGGGCCTGCCCTCCTTTTACAAAGGTATTTCCTCGCTGGAAGACCCCAGCGGATTAACCACAGCACGAAGGGAATGATAGTCCATTGAACTCAGCCATTCCAAAAGGTTGGCAGAGGTCAGAGGGCCACAGGTTTGACATTCTGCTGGGGTTTAAATAGACAACACAAAGCCAGAGAGGCACAAAAGGAACAGCTGAGCAGCCCAGCTTGTTTGCCTAATGCATCTCGAGAAAGGACGGCTGAGTTACATTTTGGGGAGAAAGGAATTAACTGATGGAGATGTTTGGAAAAGCCGAGGGATTTACAGCCTTCGCCTCTCCGCTCAAAAAAAGCAGGACCAAAGACAGCGTTTGAATCCTATGCTGGATGGGGACATTGCAGAGGGATCCCGTTACTCAAAGACAATTGGATAAATAGAGAGGCGTCGTTAATGTAACCACGGAGATCTTCACTGCCAAGATCTGTTTAATATAGAACTATTAGCTCCATCAGATGGAGGAGAAGTAGGAGAAGAAGAAGAGAAGAGAAGAAAAAAGGGATAGAAAACAGGAGGAGGAGGAAAAAGAGGAGGAGGAGAAAGAAGACAGAGAAGAAATGGGGAATGGGAGGAAAGGAGAGAAGAAGAGAAGAGGAGGAAGGGAAGTAGAAGAAAGAAGAAAAGTAAGAGGAATAGGAAAGAGGAGGAGGAGCAGGAGGTGGTGGTGGTGATTCCCACCATTCTCCATTAGCAGTCTTCCAACATTTAAGGACTTTCACAGAAAAGGGTCGAGGGTATTCTCCACAGCACCTGAGAACGGGACAAGAAGCAATGGGTGGAAGCTCAGAAGAAGATCCAATCTGGAAATAAGGAGGAATTTCCTAACAGTGAGAACTATTAATCAATGGAACAGCTGGTCTCCTGGAGTTGTGGGTGCTCCATCGCTGGAGGTTTCCAAGAAAAGATTGGACAGCCAGTTGTCCGGGATGGCATAAGGGCTCCTACCTTGGATAGGGAATTGGACTAGGAGACCTCTAAGGTCTCTTTCAGCCCTAGGATTCTAGGATTCCATCAAACTAGGTTACCACCATCCTCCATCATAGCTATCCCTTGGATTTGGAGTGCGGTATCACCTTTATATTTCCTATTGTTGAATTAATGTGGTCCGACATCACTAGTTGGACCACCGTCAACACGTCAGAGTTACAAGTGCTTTTATTTCAAGGAAGGTGACCATGAAAGCCCTCTGGTCTCCCTAGAAAGGGGAAGCGAATGTAAGAAGAATTCGGATGAATCATTAAGTCTAGTATTTATTCGGAAGTTCCAGAGGAGGGCAGGGGAGAGGCTCAAAGCCCAAGTAACAAAACCAAAGAAAAACAGATCCTAAAAATAACACCAAAAGCCACAACCACTAATTGCCCACTTAAAATCTTAGGAGAATAAAAAGCATTTCCATTTGACTGGTCCAACAAAAGGCTGCACCGATTGAGACCAGCAATGGATCGGCATATCGGTCCAGGTTTGGGAGAATTGTGTTAATCGTATTTTTTTTTTTACTCTAGATTGGTTTTTCACACTAATTAACCAGTTCCCAATCCTGCCCAAATCTGTATTTCTCAGAGTTCCCCTTCTCTTCATTCTCCTGGTCCCAGAGAGAATAAGAAGAATAATTCTTCTATTCCTCTTCTTCCTATTCCTCCCTCTTTGTCTCCCTCCTCCTCCTGCTCCTCCTCCTCCTCCTTCTCCTCCTGCTCCTCCTCCTCCTCTTCTTCTTCTTTTTCTATTTCTTCTTCTTCCTCCTCCTCCTTCCTTCCTCCTTGTCCTCCTCCTCCTACTCCTCTTCTTCTTCTTCTTCCTTCCTTCCTCCTTGTCCTCCTCCTCCTCCTCTTCTTCTTCTTCTTCTTCCTTCCTTCTTCCTTGTCCTCCTCCTCCTCCTCTTCTTCTTCTTCTTCTTCCTTCCTCCTTGTCCTCCTCCTCCTCCTCTTCTTCTTCTTCTTCTTCTTTTTCCTTCCTTCCTTCCTTCCTCCTCATCCTTCTCCTCCTCCTCCATCTGATGGAATAAACCTAAAGGCTCCCTAAGTCACTGGAAGTACACTGAGGACTGACAATCCCCATCTTGTCAATAAAACAAAACTAAGAAACAGAGGGCTTTCCGCTTTCAGTTAAAAAATTAAATAAGTAAAAGGGTTCTAACATAAACTTGACACTGTGAAAAGAGAACAAGAGAATCTTTTAACTCTCTTCTGGGAATAGGCAAAAGGGAAATCTTGACCACTTTCTGCATGACCCCCAAAAGAGAATCTTCAGGGATTATGGGACACAGGGCCCATTCATCCCCCAAAGACTGGAATTCCAAAGGGCAATTAATTATATCAAAGATGAGGGGGGAAAGGAGAGACAGAGTCTAAGTCACTGAAGAAAGAAACTTGGAATTTTCTATTGGAAGCTCCCAGTGTGACAAAAAGGTCACCGCTCTGACAAAAAACACACCACTCCCATCTAACTTCTCCTTTTTTAATTAACATTAAGAAAAGGGAGGATTTTTCTCAAGACCTTTGCGCATGGTATTGTTATTTTTTTTTTCCAGGCGTGACTTAGAGTAAACTGAGATCCATTCTCGTACACCAGGCAGAAGTTTGCTTCCCAAAATATAGCATGGAGAAGACATCCAAGGATTCTTTTCTTAGGAAATACCCTTTCCCCTCTTATTATGAACAGAAATCAGGGATCCACAGAAAGCCGGGAAAGCCAAGATTGCGAGAAGGTGCTTTATAGCAGGAGTCTTCAAACTTGGCCCTTTTATGACTTGTGGACTTCAACTCCCAGAATTCCTCAGCCAGGCACGCGTGGAATTCTGGGAGTTGAAGTCCACAAGTCATAAAAGGGCCAAGTTTGAAGACCCCTGCGTTTATCTGGCCCAGCATGATCAGCCATGAATAGTAGACATTCTTGAGAGTTTCAGACTCATCTCCCAGCCCCATCTGAAGACCCCAGGATGGACCGTGGAATCCTTTGCCTGCAAAACATGTACTCAGCTATTTTCTAAAGAGCTATTTGCAACCGTAAAGCAAAAGGTCTCCAAAAATGTCCTACCGTTGCTACAGTGTCAGAGAAATCTGCTGCTCAAAGGGGGAGGGAGGAGAAAAACATCTAAATTCCATTGGATCTTCTCAAGGTCTCCAACCAGCTTGGTTAAAAATGGCCCTTCC
Organism: Bothrops alternatus; assembly: GCA_034064705.1. NCBI lineage: Eukaryota > Metazoa > Chordata > Lepidosauria > Squamata > Viperidae > Bothrops > Bothrops alternatus. Next base: position 1,074,084 of record JARGCV010000470.1, on the reverse strand, counting down.
CATTTACAAAGCTCTCCTCTTTAAAGCTAGAAGTGTCTGGGAATGCTTAGACAGACCGAGACATAGAAGCTGCCAATCAATTAAATGGTGGGGTGGCTTTTTTTCAGCCTCTGCTATCCAGACTGAGTGGAGGAGAAGCTCAGGCAGAGTGCAGGGAGGAGTCAAGCAAGGAATCAGCCTGGAATCCTTAGGTTGACACAAGCTGTCTCCAAGTCCAATTCCTCTTGAATTCCGTTAACTCTTCTCCAGTACCCATTTAGTGCTGACTAGATTCTTGGGTATATAGGCATGAACAATAAGTCAGCTTAACTGGATACTGAATGCAGGTAGTCCTCAACTTACAACAGTTCGTTTAGTGACCGTTCCAAGTTACAACAGCACTGAAAAAAGTGACTTGTGGCCATTTTTTCACACTTACGACTATCACAGCATCTCCACAGTCACGTGATCCAAATTTAGACGCTTGACAACTGACTCCTATTTGCGACGGTCTCAGCATCCCGGGGTCATGTGACCCCCTTTTGCGACCTTCTGACAAGCAAAGTCCATGGGGGAACTATATGACTAACTCAACAACTGCAGGGATTCACTACGGCAAGAAAAGTCATAAAATGCAGCAAAATTCATTTGGCTGTCTCGCTTAAGAACAGAACTGTTGGGCTCAATCGTGGTCGTATGTTAAGGGCTATCTGTATAGCCCAGGGGTAGACAACCTTGGCTCTTTTATGACGCGTGGACTTCAACTCCCAGAATTCCTGAGCCAGCCATGCTGAGGGAAAAGGGAGAGGTTTCCAAGCTGAGCCATGCTGGCTCAGGAATTCTGGGAGTTGAAGTCCATGAGTCCTGAGGGGGCCATAGTTCCCCCATGCTGCCTCAGGAATTCTGGGAGTTGAAGTCCACCAGTCATGAAGGGGCCATAGTTCCCCCATGCTGGCTCAGGAATTCTGGGAGTTGAAGTCCATGAGTCATAAAAGAGCCAAGGTTGCCTACCTCTGGTATAGCCTATCAGGAATTATTATAATCTCTCAGGAATGTTTTGACTGTATATACAGGTAGTTCTCGAGTTACAATCATTCGTTTCGCGACTGTTCAAACTTACAACAGTACGGAGAGAAGCGCCTTACAACCGGTCCTTGCACTTACGACAGTTGTAGCATTTTCCCCATGATCACATGATCAAAATCCCTTTCTCTAAGGTTTAGCTTCACACAGAGTGATGCCATCCATTTTTTAAATCCCATCTCCGGCATATTTCCTGCCGATCCTGACCCCTGATCCAAAGTGTGATGTTTCTTCCCCAGTCCAAAGCCCAATTTAGCCTAGATAATATTTAATTCAGGAAAACTGGCTGAGCAGGGATTTTATTTTATTTATTTTTAACATTCAAGATGTCCCCTAAGTCATGTTATCATTTCACAGCAAGGCTGTGGGAGTCTGTAAGAAGAACTTAGTCAGGCGTCTTCTCGTGCTGTTTAACCTTCCTACACATCCAGGGTTATAACTAACTCCAGGAGGTGCAAAGCACCACCTTAAACACACATAACACACACAGGGATCCATGCACAATGAATCTGCACAACCTAATTCTTCACTTATTCCCAGAAATAACCATCAGAAAGGGGTTGAGCCTTCTTCAGGCTGCTGTCCAAATACTTTTATTTGAATTCCACCCGGAAAAATGACAGAGGCAGCTGGGTCCCTACCCAAAGGCACTGCCAAGAAAGGAAAGCAAAGATTCTCGAAAAGAATTTACAATGTGGTTGACCTCAAGGAAGTAAGCACTGGCCACCCGAGTACACAATAGCTACCTTATCTTGTTCCCAGGTTGTGTGTTTAAGGTGTTTCCTGTTTAGCCTTCTGCTTGTGTTCACCCATTGAAAGGGCTAGCACAGAAAAGGAGAAAGCGCATGGGTTATGAAGCCATGGCACCCAGAAACCAGGGCTGGGGGGGGAGGTCCCCCAAAAGATTGCACCCCAGCAAAAATTGCCTGCAAATTGCCATTTTTAAAAAAACACGTCACGTGGAACAATTGCATTTGTGGATTGAAAAGGTGCAATTTCACTGGGGTTCGATGGAGTGATAGGTCACTCAGCTGCGGTCAGACAGGAGAGCAACCAAATCCACTTACGAAAGGTCTAAGTCAGCAACTTCATTGTTTTTCTACCTATATTACAAGAATCTTCCCTGACTGCTTGCTTGTCCCTGGAAACAACCAGATAAGGTTTCTTGGTTGTGGATGGTTCTCCAAGCTTGTTTCAATATCATTTCTGAACATTCCGTTACCAAACTAGGTAATTTCATTAGCAGGGTTTACTTGTCCTATTCTCCTTAGCTTATAAATGTCTTGTGTGCCAGTGGGGTCAGCTGGCCGTGCAATTGGTTGTTTGTTTGGAGCTACATTTGAATTCTGGGCAGCTGGTTGGTTCTCTTGTTGATTGGCAGTTCGAATGTTCAAACGAGATAAAGTTTCCTGGAACTTGGAGGGGACAATCAGGCTTATGCTTCTTGCAACTGTGCAAGGATTCAAAGCTAGTTCCCTGCTTGACCCCCTCCTTCCTGCCTAGCTGGGAGTTTCCTAACAGCTGCCCAGGTTGAAAATGTGAAGGGTTTGCTATCCTGGATGGGGTTCAGGCTACGTTTTGGAGAAGAGCAAGCTCAGACATGGGATACTCAACCCCTACCAAGACGGCCTTCTGCTTCCCCTCACCTTGACATTTCTGTGGTGTATCCGCGAGGGTTGGCACTTCACACTGCTGGTGTTGCAGCATCCGGTGCATCGCTTCACTTCCACGCAGGGAGGCCATATCAGAAAGTTTGCCGAAGTCGGATCGATTTGGCTCCGAGGAATCTCGTAAATGACCGTCCGCGTCTTGCAGACTGCAGGAATGGCTTCCTCTGTAGAAAAAAAATGAGAAACATGGTAGAAAGGTGCAGCTGGGTACTGAAGAATAGAGCACTTGCTTTGCATACAGAACACCTTGGGTTCGATCCTGCCATCTCTGGGTTCATTTGCCCCCAAAACTGGCAAGAGTGCTCGAAGAAAGACAGGGAAAATTCAGACAATCAGATAACTATTTGGTACCGAGTGCCCATGTTCCTATTTTATCGATTTGTGCGAGGTACAAAGAATCAGGAGCTGCAGCTCACAATATTTATTGCTCATGCAAGAATCTGATCACCTATAGTTCAACACTAAATTGGCACCAGATAAAGGTCAACTGAATTCAGGAGGTGATTGGAATTGGATCACTTGTGGCAACATAAGGACTCTCTGTTGATGATTCGTTTAACTCCACCCCCCAGCTCTGCCTGTTCTTCTCTTACATTTGATTCAGGAAACTTCGGTCCTGTTCCATCCCTCCATAGTTTTAGCCTGCTTCACAAAGTACAGTAAGAATAATATCCCAACTTGTATGAATAGCAGTGAAAGGTCTGGAAATATATATATTTATAGTAATTTCCCTTCGTATTACAGCCAACTACTACGCTGTTACGTTCTGTTACTCCTTTTTTCCCCAACTCTGATGGCCATTTATTCCTTGAGATGAGATCCTCATCATACTTATTCCTGTATATTTTGGCAGTGAATGTATTTGACATAAATAGGTGGCTGAACCAGTTCCCAAAATCGTGGAAGATGTTGGCTTTGGGCTGGAAAGAACCAAATTCAAGTTTCCACTTGATCATCAAAGATGCTCTCACTCAGTCCAGTTCATCCCATAGGATTGTTTTGAAGGTAAACCTAGAGGACAATCCAATGGATGTTCTAGGGCTCTACAGAAGAAGGAAGGTATATAAAGGCTACTCCTTTCCCTTCTCTTAACCATCTAACAAAATAACAGAGTTGGAAGGGATCTTGGAGGTCATCTAGTCCAACCCCCTGCTCAGGAAGGAAACCTTATACCATTTCAGACAAATGGCTGTCCAGTCTCTTCTTAAAAACTTCCAGTGTTGGAGCATTCACCACTTCTGGAGGCAGGTTGTTCCACTGGTTGATTGTTCTCACTGTCCGGAAATTTCTCCTAGGTTGCTTCTCTCCTTGGTTAGTTTCCACCCGTTGCTTCTTGTCCTGCCTTCAGGCGCTTTGGAGAATAGCTTGACTCCCTCTTCTTTGGGGCAGCCCCTGAGATATTGGAACACTGCTATCCTGTCACCCCTCGCCCTTCTTTTCATTAAATTAGATCTATTCTCTTTCTCCTCGTAAGGTCGTAATATTGAATGAGACTCCTTCAACAATTGCCTTGTTTAGCAATCGACATACTGATCCAATTGTGGTTGAAAGTTGAGAGCTGCTTGTAGTATCTACACCATCTCAACATTCTACTTGAGAAGAAGGCAAACACAGAACCGAGGCAGAGGTCCAACAGGTAGGCTCCCCAAAGGATGAGGAATTATGGAGCACACTCTGTTCTTAGAGGGAGCTGAGATCCCAACACATCTAACCCAGAGAAGCAGAAAAAGGTGAGCCAGGAGTTACACAAAAAGTCAGCAAACAATCTCTCTTGCAAGAGGCAAGTCTTGTTATTTCATTCAGTTTTTAGAGAACCCCAGTTACTTGCAAATCAGTGAACTAAAACAACTATCAGGCACCACATTCCCTCACTCAGATTTCACCAGGAGCATGCAGGAACATGAAAACTGAATGTCAGACATTTTTTCAGCATATTATAACTCTGGAAGATGACCGAGCTATTGTGGGGGGGGACACAATGGCATGCAATCTCTTTTCTGTTTATTTGCAAAATATTTCCCTCTCTTTTAGGCTTTTTTAAATTATTATTTCAATTCGACGCCAGCCACAAAGTCCTTCCAAAGATTATTCCCTGCCGTGGTGCATTTAAAAAAATAATAAAATCTCAATTCTTACCAACACTTCTTTTTCTGCGAATAGATCTAGGGTGGTTTTCTTGCAACAGCTTAGCTGAGTGGATCGGGTGGGAGATCAGATTTGTTTCTGCTGCATCGTCATAGCCTAAGAAACGAAGGGGGGGGGAAACAGACGCCAAACTTTCAGGATTTCAGATTAAAGATTGCTTTCTTTGGTTACTCAAAAAAGTGACATTTAACCAACATTCAATTCTTTAGCCAGCTTTTTTTTCCCCTACAGGGAATCAACATTTTGACTTCCTGGTTCTTTCTTCCAGGACCATGAATGGTGACTCAAACCCAGCATCAGGAATTCTTTTTTATTATTAATTATTCTGGAAATGGTTGCTTTTCAGATTCGGCCATTCAAAAATTTCATATTATTATTTACAGTGCCAGAAGATTTGTCGTGACACTAAAGGCAGCCACATTTTTCAAGTAAAGCTAAGATAGTCCTCTGTAGACCCTTGGGTATGGCTCTGCTGCATTTGGATATGTTCTTGATGAGCTTCCAAGATGAAAAGATCTTTGGAGACTCTTCTGAACATGATTTTTTCCCCTTCCAGCAGTCTGTCCAAAAGGAGAAGGAGGAGAAGTCACTGAGAAGTGGGGAGAACTGTAGCCAGAAGAATGGACATCTCCACCAACTTTTAGCATGGGTTCCACCAAGCTCATGCTTCAGCCCTGCCCACCACTGTGTCCCACCCACCATCTCATCTCCCTACTGGAAAAAAAATTATCAATCCCACATCATAAATGATCCTTCTCTGTCATACCCAATTCCCACCTTTTTCATTCAGGTGTCTCCCCCAAAAAGAAGAAGGCCAGATCTAAGAACTATACGCAATATCAACTAGATGGTGAGAAAACCGCCTTCTTCCTCAAATCAAAAATTCTGCCCCTCTTGTTTGTGAGCAGCTCTTCCAGCCTGCTGCAAACACAAGACTCTCTCTTATATGGCCACGAATTTTGCCCCTCTTATTTGTAAGTTCTTCCACCCTGATACACCAACCCAGCTACACCAAAGCTATGGAAAAGTTTTGGAACCAATACAGTTGAGTTCATACAGTTACTCTTCCATTCAACAGGCCCTGATGTTTACAAAAAAAACATCTGGCAGCAAGTTTTGAAGACTATTTAGGAGGTGGGGTCTTCTGCAAACCTGGCTCACAGATTTATCTTCCATGCAAGTAAGTATCTGCAAGGGAGGACTTTGAAGCTGTCTCCCAAGATAAACCAGTCTGAAAATGTTTGGGAGTCAAGTAACAATCAGACTTGTTTGGACAGGAATGTTCGACAAAAGTATTTGCATTCACCTCCCCGTGCAGCCGAATTTGGTGGCACTGTATGAAACCATTTCAGCACGTTCTTGTGTTTTATCAGAGATGTCAGGTTTTTGTTATCACTTTTGGCTTTGGCACAGACGATCTTAAAGGAAGATTAGGATCTTGATCTCTCGCTCGCTCACACATACACAAGTGCAGACACAATGGGAAGAAGGTATTGGGTTCACTAAAGAGTCAGAATTTCTATCCATACCATGGGGGTAGAGGGAATTGTCCTCATTTTGAATGAATGCTTGTTTATTTTTTTTATTTTTATTTTGATTCCTATAACTAGCTGAGGAGAGAGAGAGAGAGAGAGAGAGAGAGAGAGAGAGAGAGAGAGAGAGAGAGAGAGAGAGAGAGAGAGAGAGAGAGAGAGAGAGAGAGAGAGAGAGAGAGAGAGAGAGAGAGAGAGTGACCTAAGGTCATCCAATCAGCTTTAATGGCCAAGGTGGGACTAGAACTCACCATCTCCTGGTGGTTGGCCCAAAGTCACCCAACTGCCTTTCATGAATAGGCGGAATTTAGAACTCACAGTCTCCTAGGAATTGGTTCAAAGACACCCAGCTGGCTTTCATGGCTAAGGCAGGACTAGAACTCCTAATCTGCTGGTGATGGGTCCAAAGTCACCCAATTGGCTTTCATGAATAGGCTGAACTAGAACTCACAGTCTCCTGGTAATTGGTTCAAAGTCACCCAGCTGGCTTTTATGCCTAAAGCAGGACTAGAATTCACCATCTCCTGGTGATTGGCCCAGGACGCAAATGCCAGAGGGACAAAAAAAAAAATCAAAATGGTGGCCGCCAATGGCCCATCTTTCACTTACCCTAAACTCCCAATAACTGTTTTTAGGCACAAGGGAATCATTTCTGCCAACCCAGCAACCCTATACTGGTAACTTTACTTCAGTTGTTATGGAGAATGGAAGACCAAGATGAAAAGATCCATCATTTGGTCAACTCTTAAAATGTATTGTGCTTTTCAGCAGTAGGCTAGCTTCCAAGTTCTTGGCTTAAGTTATCTGCAGCTTAACTCTCAAAGTCGAGAGAGGGGGGGTTGATGCAGAATACTTTTTTTTCTCACTCTTCATCCGTAGGACACTTTTTATTCCCAAGCCCGCCCCCTCCAGAGTCCCACTAAATAATCTCATGCCGAGGAAATCTAACATTCATCTGCACAAAATGCAGGCGTGTTACACATACTCATGGGATCATAGAAATACAGTGGCCTTCCCCCACCTAAGATGCCTCAGAGGTTGGGATGCCAACTGAGAATGGTAGTTTCCCAATATATTCGGATAATAGAGCGTTGCGAGAAGGCACACCAAAAGATCATTTGAGAAGTGAAACGGGTTCGATCAACAGAGAAAAGGAAGGGATGACATATAAATAAGCAACACAAATGTCCTTGGCAAACTATTTCAATGGAACATGTAGTCAGGTTTAGAAGTCAGGTATGGTTGGGTCCAATTAAAGGCTTGAAAAGAGAATGTCCATGAGATTAAAGAAGGAAATGTGTCCTCAAATAACTTTGGATATCTCCTATGCTTAGAGGGACGTGACTGTTGCAGAAACCAACAACGAGTAGTTAACTTTTATTATATGATAATAGTTGGCACAGTTTCTGCCTTTAATGTTCCTTTCAGAAGACTTTATGAGGCAGGTGAGGCTGACTGCACACTCCCATTACACCACAACTTCTCCTCTGAATTCCTCAAAAGCAGGTTAAGCCAAATGGGTGGTTGTCTTCATTTGCATTGATCCCATTGTTTGGTGGAACCTCAAGAGTTGAACTTCTACGGTGGCAGAAGAGTCAGATGGTGGGGTGAAGCCAAGAGTTTCAGCCAAGGAGCTAGCTACAAGCTCTTCACAACCTGAACAAAATCCCCAGCTCTTATGTGGTATCAGATAGACCACAATTGATATGTACCTCCAGAACCCAGATGGTATTATAAGCCTAGATGAATCTACATCTGATTCTGTTCTGGTGCAAAAACTTGCATGAAGTGCCCTATAAGACACCACCACCCTCATACCAAGATCCTAATCTGGTGTTCCAAACCAGCCTTCTCCAAAGCAATTGCCTTGATCTGCAGGTTCCAGAATTATAAGAGTTGTTGTTGATACATCTGCTTTAAATACTACAACACACTTAGGAGAAGTTGGAAGGAAAATCAATGATCAAAATATGGACCTGGAGAGTCCACAGCTCCATGACAGAGCATCTATTTTAAATTGACCATGTTCAATTCTTGACCATTATTCAGCCTGGAGAAATTCCTACCTAAAATTCAAGAGAACCTATGTCAGTTAGTGTTGACACCGATGTGCTGGATAAACCAAGAACGACTTGGTGTTTCATGTTTCTTTGAGCCTCATCAACGAACATAAACCAAATCATCTCTCCGGTTGACCCTGGATGAACTTGGGACCTTCAAATAAATCTTAAAAATACTCTGCAATTCAGTTTATTTCTGATACAGAGAAAGAAAGTAAGCCAAGCACATACAAAGAATTCCTATTTGGACATCCTGCTTATGGTCCTCTTCAAATTTGGAGAATAGGATAGGATAGGATAGGATAGGATAGGATAGGATAGAATAGAATAGAATAGAATAGAATAGAATAGAATAGAATAGAATAGAATAGAATAGAATAGAATAGAATAGAATAGAATAGAATAGAATAAGGAGGGATGATGGCTTGCTTGCTTGCTAGTTGCTTTGAATATTATCAAGACAAGCCCTCTGCTGATGCAAAAGCAATAAAACCAACATTACTACAGCATTCACAACAGGTGGCAGATTCTGAAAGCGATAGACAGAAAAAGTCCTCCCTCCTTTGAGACAATTACTATTATGAACGGCGTGTACCACCAGGAAGGTTCTACCAAAAATCCAGGCCAAATTCTCCTTTTTCTTAAAATATGGACCCCGTTGGTTTAATTCTTAGTCTCTACAGAAAAAAAATAGCCCCCTCCCTTTGATCTAGCTTGCAAATCTGGGTCTTCAGTAGATCTTCTCTGAGTTAAACATCCTAGCTTTGTCTGGCTTTCCACGACCATCTCAAGTCAGTCAATCGCTGTTTATCCCCAATAAAATTCACAATTTAAATGCTCTATGGTTTCTTTTTTTCTTCTTCTTCTTCAATCTCTCACCCCAGATTGGATCATGAAACTAAAATGGTAACAGAACAAGTCACGTACAGAGTCTTGGGAGAAATGTACAACGATCAGTGGAAGAAATAAATAAGAGAGTCGTCTTTCAAAGCCAGTAAAATCTCCCCTCAAAAATGTGGAGATCCACAGCCAGAGGGCCTAGACTTATGATGTTTAATTACCGCCATTTAATACATACTATCTTCTTGAAAGACTTAAAAAATACACACGATGATTGCACCTTTCCATCAGCACTGTGACAATGCAGCCTCTATTCATAATTTTTTTTCCCCTTTCTGTTTTTTTTTTCAAAAGCTGGGAACAAAATGAGAACACGCCACAACCTGTTGGATTGGCTTTCGCTGTCTCTCGCTTTGCAGAGAACAAACTCTTTGCAGAGAATGGCAAGATTTCAAATAATGGCACCTGAAACAACCACACGGAGCAAAGAACCACGAGAAAGAAAGACAGAAAACCTGGCATTCACATCACATATCGTTCATATCCTATCGGAGGAATGACAACAAAGTCTTCGGGCTTGGCTTCCAAGTCGTCAGACGATTCCAAAGATGGACAAGGATGACAATATCTTTCTCTTGATCGTTCTCGCTTTGGTGACCGGCAGCCCCCTTGACGGTTCTCCTTGGCTTAAAACCTTTCATTTAGCAACTGTTCAAAATTAAGCCCTGGAAAACAAGTGAGCTACAACTGGGTCCTCATATTTACACCCATTGTAGTATGCTCATGGTCACATGATCAAAAATCATGGCTTTGGGCAACTGGCGTGTATTTATAATACTTGCCGACTCCTGAGAAGATCATAACCAAGGAAACCAACAAATGAATCAATCAAGAACAAATCAATACAAAATCTTCATTCCAAGTACGATTGACCAGGTTCTGATTATTGTATTTTCAACACATTACATGAAGAGGAGGAGGGGGGAAGGAGGTGGGGAGGGGAAGGGAGGAAAGAAGGAAGGAAGGGAGGGAGGGAGGAAGGGAGGGAGGGAGGGAGGGAAGAAGGGAGGAAGGAAGGAAGGAAGGGAGGAAGGATGGAAGGAAGGAAGGAAGGAAGGAAAGAAAGAATGAAGGAGATAATTAGCAACAAGGTGGATGAATTCAATTATCATGATGATGAGGGCACCATTGGGAGCAAATCATCTCAGGAAAGGTTGATTGATGTGGATCAACCCTGGCTTGTTGGCATATAACCAATCAAAACAACATTATGCAAAGAACAGAACAGAAAAGCAGTCATGAAGACTAAGCCAAAGGAATTAAACCACAAAATAAGAGAAGGAAACAGCAAAAACTGGTCTGAATCAACACTATCCCCCATGTCGCCCTAATTTTCTATCCTTCCAAATCATGCTTGAGTCCCCAGATCTATACGCTATTTGATGCAGTATTTTCTTAATTCTTTTTTTTAATCACCCTCTCCCTTTTTGAGATCTTTTTAACTTCATCAGCCATACTTCCCACCCCCCTACAGTTGTCCTGCTTGATCCCATCCTTGACCCAAGTATCCGCATGGGAATATTCATAGCTATATTACAGGAGACCAGAAGCCTCTTTTTTTCACCTGAATTCTAAAACAGATCTTACAATTCTCCAAAGCAAATTGGTTACGGTGAATGCTTGCAAGGCCTGATCCTTCTCCGATGCCCAGGAGGCTGATTGGTGCAATACTCTCATAATAACACAATACCACGAATAGTCAGATTCAGCCTCAAAAAGCATGGAAAAGAAAGAAGAGCGTGATGCAGCAAAGAGACTGGGAAGATGGCCAGGCCCCGTCAAACAAGGCAGAATTACAAATGCACCTTTGCCTTGAAAGTTGGAGAAGTTTAAAGAAATTCCTCCTGTTTTCCCCCCAACAGCCACCCAGTGTGGTGACTGAGAGAGCAAACATGACTGGCTCAGAGTCACCCAGCTGACTTTCATGCCTAAGGCAAGATTAGAATTCATGTCTCCTGGTGATTGGTCAAGGTCACCCAGCCAGCTTTCATGCTTAGGGTAAGATAGAACTTAAGCAGGAGACCCTGTACCATTTCAGACAAATGATTGTCCACTCTCTACTTAAAAACCTCCAGTGATGGAGAACCCACAACTTCTAGCGGCAAACTGTTCCGTTGGTTAATTGTCCTCACTGTTAGGAAATTCCTCCTTAGTTCTAGGTTGCTTCTCTCCTTGGTTAGTTTCCATCCATTGCTTCTTGTCCTGCCTTCAGGTGCTTTGGAGAATAGCTTGACTCCCTCTTCTTTGGGGCATCCCCTGAGATATTGGAACACTGCTATCATGTCCCCCCTCGTCCTTCTCTTCATTAAACTAGACATACTCTGTTCTTGCCTGTTTTTCTTTTTTTCTCTCATCGTGAACTATCACCAAAGATTCTTGGACTGCTCATCATTTCCCACCAAGCTTGACCAAATCTGGATCTGTTCCTTCCAGAACTGCAGAAGAGATCACAAGTCCATTTAATGAATGGTCACCACTCTGGGTCAGGAGGAAAAGTCACCTTTTACACACGTGTTACCTCACTCATGACAGTAATTCCCCTGGTTCAGAATTTTATAGTATCGCTCGTGGACTTGGGACTTTCAAGAGGGCATTGGGCCAAAAGTGGACGCCGGCTTCAAGCCTTCCCCAAGCAGATCAAAGCAACCTCACGAAGGAGGAAGCAATTTTATTGTTCCATCCAGAAGTCACGGTGGGACCGCACCTATCAAGTAGTATGAACTTTGGAATATTTGTCAAGATGCCATGAGGTGCTATGGCAACCACTACAACCCTCACTGTAAGGCGTCCGCTTAAAGAAGAATGAATAGAAGCTACAGGTAGTATTGACTTACAACAGTTCATTTACTGACCCTTAGACATTGCAACATCACTGAAAAAAGTGACTTAGGACCGCTTTTCACACAACTGTTGCCGCAGCCACATGGTCACGGGACCAAAATTCTGACTCACAATTTCCAAGCTTCTGGAGACATGTAGAGTGCCACCGTAGGTAGGGAGAACTAATTGGACCCAGATCAAAATATTAACTTAGTTTTCCCATTCCTGCCTTCCATTGAAGACCTATATACTGCAGAAACCAGGAAGAGGGCTGTGAAAGTATCTACAGACCTCTCCCACCCTGGACATAAACTGTTTCAACATCTTCCCTCAAGACGATGCTACGGGGTGTTGCACGCCAAAACAACTAGACACAAAGACCGTTTTTTCCCGCCGTGCCATCACCCAGTTAAACAACTAATTCCCAAAAACACTGTCTGATGCAGGGCAGGGGTCTTCAAGCTATAACATTGTGCAATATATGGTAGAACTTTGTCCTCATGGATCTTGGATCACTCTGCCTTTGCATCAGCCCGATCCAGCTTAAAAATAAAAAGTCCTTTGATGACCACTGCTCAATTATGGCTGTGGGTCAGCCAGCCTTTAATTTTAAGCATATGAGTGAGTCTACAGATCAGCTTGAACTCACGGCGTTTCCTTTTGAAGCCAGCTGAGCATTGAGTAAACCCAAATGGATTAAACCAAACCAAATCAACCAGTGTTTCTCAACCTTGGCGACTTGAAGGACTTCAACTCCCAGAATTCCCCAGCCAAGCAGTTGAGAAACCCTGAAATGAACTACACTGCAGACTTGGCTTAAGATTTGGGGGCCAGGAACAGGCTGAACTTCAGCAGGAAATTCTCCCACCGTTTTGAGTCAAAATGTCAAGAGGAGAGAAATACTCCAGTAATTGTAACTGTGGTGGCCTTGACCTGTGGCTGTTTTGCTATGGTGATGTTTGAAGACGTCTGGCATATACAATGAAGTCAGAGCAAATTCCACTCTTATGACAATCGTTCTTTGATTATAGTTTTAGGCTTCTAAATAGGCCTGGCTAAAATTGTGGATGTGTGGATATGATTAGTCTCCCAAAGGTTTTACATGCTTGTGGATTAGGACCCTTCAAATATAAATTATCTTTCTGAAGTCCAGTCTGTAAAACTGAAGGACATGTCAGGCTATCTCACTTTGGGATCATCTGTGCAGTTCAAGAATTCAGCATGAAAAACCATGTTCAGTTTGTTTGTTTTTCCAGCCCTTCCAGCTATCTAAAATTCATTTGGATGCTCCTAGTAGGACAGCAAGAGCCATAAAAATCCGCTGTTGTTTTAGGACAAGCTTAAACGGCCACTAAAATAAATGAGTTCCAACTGTCTAATATTAGGATACTCGTCATCATGATTTCCATCAGTTAGGGCAGTGGTTCTCAACCTTTTTCAGGTTGAGACCCCACTTGCGCCGCCCATGCGCGCCGCGACCCCGACCCGTGGTCCGCCATTTTGTTTTTTGTTTTTTTTTGTCTTTTTTGTCGCACGCGCCGCGCATGCGTGGATCGGCCCGTTGCGGTCCGCCATTTTGTTTTGGGTTTTTTGTTTTTTTTATTATTTTTTTTATTTTTTTTGTCGCGCACGTGCCGCGCATGCACGGATCGGCCCGTTGCATGCGCGCGGGCGCGCACGAGCGCAACGAAAAATAAATAAATAAATAAAAAATAAAAAAATAAAATGGCGGACCGCGGTGTCCGGCGACCCCCGCGAAACGGTCGTTCGATCCCAAATGGGGTCGCGACCCATAGGTTGAGAACCGCTGAGTTAGGGAATGAGGTTTGCAAAGAGGAGGAAGAGAAAGAGAACTGTGAGGTGCTTGGCGCTCTCTGAGCTTGGTCGTTTTCTTGCAGACATTTCAAGACCCAACTAGGGAACACCATCAGTGCTAGAAGGGAGTAGTTTTGCAAGGAGGAGGAGGAGGAGGAGGAGGAGGAGGAGAAGGGACAGGGGGAGGAGTACTGTGGGGTTCTTGGTGCTCTCTGAGCTTGGTTGTTTTCTTGCAGACATTTCAAGACCCAACTAGGGAACACCATCAGTGCTAGAAGGGAGTAGTTTTGCAAGGAGGAGGAGGAGGAGGAGGAGGAGGAGGAGAAGGGACAGGGGGAGGAGTACTGTGGGGTTCTTGGTGCTCTCTGAGCTTGGTTGTTTTCTTGCAGACATTTCAAGACCCAACTAGGGAACACCATCAGTGCTAGAAGGGAGTAGTTTTGCAAGGAGGAGGAGGAGGAGGAGGAGGAGGAGGAGGAGGAGAAGGGACAGGGGGAGGAGTACTGTGGGGTTCTTGGTGCTCTCTGAGCTTGGTTGTTTTCTTGCAGACATTTCATGACCCAGCTAGGGAACATTATCAGCACCCCTGGGTGTTCTTGTTTATATACCCCATAGGTTTAAGTCTTGTGTAGTTACCTAGTTAGGGTCATGAAACGTCTGCGAGAAAATCTCCAAGCTCAGAGAGCATCGAGGACCCCACAGTTCAACCTTGAGCTTCTATCGATAGCATCTCACTGTCTAAGCAACTCTGGTCTTACCCTTCATGCATGCATTCGTTTTGAATTTTTCAAACCAGCGGGAGCAATTCAAACTGCTACCAAATTGCAACTTCATTTATTTAATAATAATAATAATAATAATAGAGCTGGAAGGGACCTTGGAGGTCATCCAGTCTGACCCCCTGCTCAGGCAGGAACCCTACACCATTTCAGACAAATGGCTGTCCAGTCTCTTCTTAAAAACTTCCCGTGTTGGAACATTCACAGCTTCTGGAGGCTTTTGGTTAATTGTTCTCACTGTCAGGAAATTCCTCCTTAATTCCAGGGTGCTTCTCTCCTTGATCAGTTTCCATCCGCTGCTTCTTGTCCTGCCTCCAGGCGCCTTAGAGAATGGCTTGACTCCCTCTTCTTTGTGGCAGCCCCTGAGATACTGCACTGCTACCATTTATTTATCTTATTTATTTATTTAAAAAATGCATTTTTGGTTCCCGAGGCCTGAGATGGAGGCCACCACTCAAAGGGGTCTTCTTTTCCAACCATCTCTGGAGGCTTTCTCAGCCACCACCAAAAATATAGCAAGAGAAAGGAACTCTGCTGTCCTATTTTTATTATGCAGGAATATTTATTTAGATCATAATCCGCCGAATTGATTCATCCCGTAAAAAGACAGATAATCCCGAGGAAATGCCTTCGTCTGTGAATAGTCCTAGAAAAGCATAAGAATCAAATCGTCTGTCTGTGGATCTCCCAGGAACGAGCTAATGAGAGTATCTCTTAAATCTTTTATACACCACGGCAGGATCAATGTTTTTAACAAAGCCCGGAATGTCTCAGCCAATTTGCTCCACCGGCTAAAATGATTTGTGGAAGTTTCTCTTTCTTATTATCCTGCAGAGCAGCGAATACATTAAATACCTAAAAGATAAAGACTCCGAGAAAAGGTCTTCTGCTGGAGAGGCTGATCATTTTTTTATTTTTATTTTTTTTACAAAGTGCTCTGTCATGCGGAAGGCTGGAGGGACGTCTGGCAGCATTTGGCAAAGCAAAACCCAGAGCAAACTTTGTTTAATAAAGAATCAATATCAATAGAAGAGAAGAGAAGAGAAGAGAATATTTGTAGCCGAGTCTTAAATTGGGGGTCCATGGTGCTCTCTGGGCTGGGTTTTCTTGCAGATGCTTCATGACCCAAATGGGTAACATCATCAGTGCTAGAAGGAAGTAGGGTGTATGGATAGAGATGGAGGAGGAGGAGGAGGAGGAGGAGGAGGAGGAGGAGGAGGAGGACGACGACGACTGTGGGGACCTCAGTTCTCTCTGAGCTTGGTTGTTTGCTTGCAGATGTTTCATGACCCAACTAGGTAACATCATCAGTGCTAGAAGGGAGGGGGGTCTGCAGAGAGGAGGAGGAGGAGGAGGAAGGGGAGGATGAGGACAATGACTGTGGGGTCCTTGATGCTCTCTGAACTTGGTTGTTTCCTTGCAGACATTTCATGACCCAACTGGGTAACATCATCAGCACTAGAAGGGAGGGAGGTTTATGGATAGAGATGGAGGAAGGGGAGGTTGCAGTGTCCGGGGGGGGGGTGTCACGTGATCCCCTTTTGTGACCTTCTGACAAGCAAAGTCAAAAGACAAACCAGATTCACTTCACAACTGTATTACTAACTTAGCAACTGCAGGGACACATTTAATGACACAGCAAGAAAGGTCATAGAACGGGGCAAAACACACTTCACTCTCTGCTTAGCAGCCACATAAATTTGGAGCTCAGTTGTGGTCATACGTTGAGGATGACCTGCACCCTAAAATTCAAAAATACACAATCCAATGGCACAATGTATTTCATGGGCACTCAGTCCAGAAGTGCACATTAAATGGTTTATCACAATTCAAGCATCTCTCGAGTCCCATTGCATTGTGGCTGCAATAGGAGTGACTACCCAGGTCTGTCGGAGCCAGGCACTCTCTGCTTAAACCAAATTGTAGGGCGCTCTAGCGAACCTTAAAAGTAGATAAATGCTGTTTTTTTTTTAATTTGGAAAAGGCCCTTGTTTGCTCACCCGCTTTTCAAGAGTTATTCCGTGATATTGTGAGTCCCCCATGTGTTTCCCTTCAGCTTCTTCTTCCCGGCGCTCAACAAACACAGCTTTAAAATATACACAAACACACACAATGAAACAGCCACACAATTTCCACAGCTGTAGATGACCCATCCTTCAGCTGTTCAATAGACTTTTGTTTGCCCAGTACACAAGAGTCTGCCAAGTTCCTCTCCTTGTCTTTGTCTCTTCTGGCTAACAAGAAAGGGCCAAGCTTTCTCAATCTTTTCAACATGGGAGAAGCTGGTTGCACCACACTTCTTCTCCAGAAGATCATTTACCTGTTTGCTGGCATTTGTGTGGTAATCATCATCAGCTCTGGGGATTTTTTAAAAAATAGTTGGCTAAAGTCTGTAGCTCTTCGTGGGGGATCCTTGGGAGCAGCAACTGACTTCACAGCATCATTAAGCATAATGATGCAATGATGTTCATCATGTTGATTCAGGGCTTGTTCCAGAATTCTGTATCTCACCTAACCTGCTTTTGGATCCCAGCTGTGATATGCGCACCAATGGCAGTCAACCACTGAGCCATTACTTTGCCACATATTTGATTCCACTCTTTAAAATTAGAACACATACCTAACTCTTCATATTCCACCTTTGAACTTCCAGGCCCTTTCCTGAGTGGTAAAATTTGCAAGGGCAAAGAGTAGCCTAGATTTCATGTGCTCTGTTATTAAATTACAATTTTGTTTATTTAGGCATGCTAATGAAATTTCCATGGGCTTCAATTCCTACAGATGGAGAGCAGCTTAGACATCATAAAAAGGGTATTTAATTTTCTCTCCTGCTTCATAAAATAACAACTTCTGGAGAACTTTGGAGGGTAATGCACAAGATTTTCAGCAGCTCAATCGGAGCATCCATCCATCCATCCATCTCCTTATATCATGAGCAGGAAGAAAGGATTGTCATCTTCAGGACCACAGAGAAGAGAAAGGAACAGGTTATGGCTGGCTGATATGTAAATTCTCTAGAACTGTGGGGTTTCAACCTTACCAACAATAAGATTTGTGGACTTCAAACCCTAGAATTCCCAGGCCACAGTTGAAACCCACATGCTGACTGGGGAATTCTGGGAGTTGAAGTCCACCCATCTCAAGGTTGTCAAGGTTCAGTTGAAAAATGGTTTATCAAAAAATGTACAGATGTTACATGCACAGTCTGTTATACTCTGTCCTGTTATAGAATGTATTTTAAGTTTCTGTCTTTCTTTCTGTAACATAAG
Organism: Bothrops alternatus; assembly: GCA_034064705.1. Taxonomy (NCBI): domain Eukaryota; kingdom Metazoa; phylum Chordata; class Lepidosauria; order Squamata; family Viperidae; genus Bothrops; species Bothrops alternatus. The sequence continues at coordinate 1,056,032 of JARGCV010000470.1, read as the reverse complement.
GTAATACTATTAGCACTGTTGGAGTCAGGGAAGTTGAATCATGTCCATTTTTGTTTTTAAAATGTACATTTAATAAAATTTGATTAAAAAAAAAGGTTGTCAAGGTTGAGGAACACTGCTCTAGAAGCATCGGTTACCTAACCTTGGTTGAACTCTATCTCCCAGAGGTCATGATCTCAAATCCACTGTATATTCCATGGAAAGAGTGTGGTGTTATCATTATTGATGCTCTACTGCCTAGTATAAACCGTTAGATATGTCTTTCCCCCCAACCCCTGTACACACCCTCCACAAGCTGTCTTCTGGAGATGGTGGTCATTGATCAACTTTGCCACAGGGACTCTGTTTTCTTTTTTAAAAAACTGCTTTCTTTCTTAGATTATATATAATTTCTTTCTTAAAGCATGAGCTCACTGGCGGGTGGGATCTACACTCCTGTTTGATATCGTAATGACTCATGGATCTTGTAGCTGCTGCACATTCATGGTTGAGTTTGAGGTCACAGTTGTTGAACTCAACAGATGTTTCCCTACAGATCCTTCTTTGATGGTAGTTGGTCCTTAAGAACCCTTTGAAGGATGCCCTTCACACTGTCATATTCACCCTTGTTTTGCTTGCAAAATCCAGATTTCATTGCAGATTCAGAAAACCTGAAATCAAGCAAAATTTGGGAAGCCAAGAGAGCAAAGAGAAACTTTGCAATATAAGGGAGAGATTTAATTCACTCTTGTTGAGGATTGAACTTTCTCAGGTCCATCAAAACCATCAACAAGCTACAATCTTACAGGAATCATTTCCAGAATAATGTTGGGAAGCATCATATCAGAATAAGCTATCAAGTTAAGAAATTCCATCTGACTTTTTCTATCTTCTAGGACAGTGGTTCTCAACCTTTCTGAGGTTGAGACCCCACTTGCCCCGCCCATGCGCGCTGTGACCCTGACCCGGGGGTGCGCGCGTGTGCGCGCGCGCGCAAAAAAAATTTTTTTTAATTTTTTTTTAAAAATCAAAAAAAAAATGGCGGCCGCGACGGGCGGATCTGCGCATGCGCGGATCGGCCCGTCGCACGCGCCACGCATGCGCGCATCCGCCCGTCGCGGGCCGCCATTTTGGTTTTTTTTTTTTTTTTTTTTAAATTAAAAAACAAAATGGCGGCCGCGACGGGCGGATCTGCGCATGCGTGCATTGGCCCGTCGCACGTGCCATGCATGCGCACATCTGCCCGTCGCGGGCCACCATTTTGTTTTTTTTATTTTTTATTTTAAAAATTTTTTAAAAAAATAAAAATAAATAAAAATAAAAAAAACAAAATAGCGGCCGGCGGTGCCCGGCGACCCCCGCGAAATGGTGTTGCGACCCCAAATGGGGTCGCGACCCCAAGGTTGAGAACCACTGTTCTAGGAAGTCAGTCTGACCTAAAATAGAACCCTATTCAACTTTCCCACAGATCCTTCACCAAGATTCTGACAAACACAATCTGCTTACATCAGCTTACCTTTCTGGATTGGCTTTAAAGAGTAATGCATAGACTCATATCCTTCTTTCCCCCAATTCTGGGTCCAAACCTCTGCAAGACTCATGAACTCCCAAGAGGAATAACCAAGAGGAAGCCTATCAAGTAGCCTTACCAGACAGGACATAAAAGTAGATAAATTAATTCTACCTGATAGCAAAGCTACTTTGACAGATTCTTGGAGGCCTAAGAGGAAAATTCTCCCACCATCTCTGCCTATATCCAGGCGATGCTGTCTTTTATCTCGGAGGTCCCCAACCATTTGGGCACCAGGGACCGGTTCCATGGAGAGAAGTTTTTCCACAGACAGGAGGAGGCTGGTTTTGTGTGCTTGTCTGCATCCTGCAAATGGGACTTTGCTTGTTTGTGTGGCCCGGTTACTAGCATGCCGTGGCCCGGTACCAGTCCACGGATTGAGGACCCCTGTTTTATCTAACCATTCTCCTGGCAAATTATGGGCAAAATGAAGCAATGGTCAGCATCCTTTTCATTTCTGAAGGAAAGGACAAGATGTTAAAAAGGATACTATCAAGCATGGAAAAGCAATCCCAACTCAAGAATGGATGTGATAATTGTTGTTTAAACTACAGTAGGAAACCAATGTGAACACAAGCAGAGTTGTTAAGGATGCATTTACAACTTCCGTCCTGGCCCATAGCCGAAAGGATGAAATTCTGGACAGTTGACAAATATAAATCAAACACAACTGAAGATCTGACTTCTCGTTTGCTGAAGGATCAACGGGGAAATTTCTCCCTTTTTTGCCTGGATTTTCCTGTTTATTAAAAAATTGTAGACTAAGACTTAGGGTTCCAGATCTACTTGAGGGTGGGGTGGGGGTAATTAAATGGTCCAGAGCTGTGAACTAGTTTGATCTTTTAACAATCTCCTTGATGTCTTCTGCTGGGTTCATACAACCCCAAATATCTGGGTTGAAGAACCACAATTCCTATGTTCAACTCACATATCCTGCTCAAGTCAAGCATACAACATCTGAAAAGGATGGACCGGGTTCACACAGGATGTGAAGACAGTGGCCAAAGTGATGGTCTCAAAGACACAACGATGTTTTTAGCTGGGTTTAACGTGATGCCAATCTAATCCGAGCGCCCCAATGAGTTTCAGCAAAGAAGACATGAAGCCTTCTGAAACCATTGTCTTGGTTATCAGGATATCATGGAAGGAGGGGAACAGAGGCTAGTCAATAGCAAAACACCGGAAAGAGAAGATGGAAGTAGAGCAGCTTCTGCAGAATGGTAGTCTTCCCAAACTTTGTATACGCCATTGAATCTTAGCTACAAAGAGCATTATGAGCATCTATTGTTGGCTGTGACCATCAAGCTCTTTCTAACAACAGCCAATTGATTGCCACCCATACAATGAGGCTTTCAAGGGAGAGAAAAAAACACTGACCAAGACAGAGGAGGCAATGATATTATTTAATGCTGCAGACGAAGGATAAGCAGATACTGACAGTATCAACGTGTTGGAAGTTTGGTATGATGCAAAGGTTAGGGGCGTAACACTGGACCCTGGGAAGCTCCCCCCCCCATGAGCTAGATGACTTGAGTTGGCCATCACTTCTCAACTTCTCAACCAAACCTTCATCAAAGGACTCTTGTTGGATAAATTAGAGAGAAAATCTCCTGCCTCTCAGTGCTATCTTGAGCATCTGGAGGACAGGTGGAAGGAAAACAGAAGATCTTCATGTAGGAATGTAGCCACTAACAGAAGTGGAAGACACCAAGAATGATCCACATCCATTGAAAGTACAAAGTTGGCCCTTCAGAGGAGAAACGTGGATCGATCAACAGCTTAAAAGGTTTTGGAGGAAGATCTGAAAATGGTGTTGAGGGTCCCCTCCCCCAACAGCAGCCTGGATCCACAGCAAAATAAATAAGGTAATTGCTGGACAAATGCTTGTTAAGTCAAGAACTACTTGTACTATGCTTTGTTCAATGGAGTTTCTGGCCTAGACTGTTGCAGGAACCTGGCCAATAAATTACAAGCACGTGTCTATCAATAGGCATCCAACTTTCTGACATCCAACATTCAAACCCTGCCAGACTGTATAATGTATCCATTGCCCAGGACAGTCTTAGCCATCTATTTAGCTCCACTTCAAAAAAAAGCCATGAAGAGCTAGTCCATACAGATGAGGTCATCACTCACTGCCTCTCAAGGGTGAGAGAGGCGAAGAATTTGACGTGGCTGATGAAATGCTGCAGTCAGAAAAAAACAACTCTCAACCGTAGCCAACATCAACTCTGATCTGCACAGAGATCCTTTTTAATGACGATGAGTGATGTGTTGGGCCAGAAGGTATCAACTCTGTTGTTGTTGGGTCTCCTGAGTGCGTCTGGTCAACCACCCAGACGGCAAAGATGGGTTAGGATCGGGTGTCAGCCAAACTTCTGCCGGGTTTAGACTTCACAGAAGAAGGTTTGAAGCAGAGTGACCTTCTTTCTCCCCCTAGCCACATCGTCTCCAGATCGCATTAAAGTCTGCGGGAGGTAGTCCCAACTCGGTTAGGTTTATATTCCATGAATCATGGATGCTCTAAATCTCCATTGTGCCACCTGTCAGTGTACACTGGTGTTCCCTCTCCTAAGCTTTCAATGAACAAATTGATAATATTGTGGAGCCTTTGGTCCTCTCTGAGCTTGGTGTTTCCTTGCAGACATTTCATTCCCTAACTAGGTAGCATCATCAGAGCTAGAAGGGTGGGGGGGGGTGCTCTCTGCTTATATAATGTAGCTTGCCCTACAGGCAAGTCTTGTGGAATGAGTCCAATTATATAGTTGGGTCATGAAACATCTGCAGGCAAACAACCTAAGCGCAGAGAACACCAAGGACTCCACAGTTCATCTTTGAGCTACATATTTACCCTCCTACTGACAGTTTTGTTCTTGCTGAAGTCTATACCAATTGGTTTCAAACAACGTAGTGCAGAAAACCATGTGGAAAACCAGAGATCTTGATTTGATGGAGCTTTGCTTCAAGGACTGAAATGAATTCAGAATGACAACGTTGGAAGGGACCTTGGAGGTCTTCTAGGCCAACCTCCTGCTCAAGCAGAAGACCCTAGACCATCCCAGTAAAATGGCTGTCCCGTCAATTCTTGAAAACCTCCAGTGATGGAGCACCCACAATTTCTGAAGGCAACTGCTGTTCCACTGATTGCTCTAATGGAAGGGCAAGGGATGCCCCCTGCATGATGTCATCTTACAAATGTGCTTGCATCAGACATTGGGAGGCACAATGCCCTCAACAAACACATCCTCATTGCCAGTCCTCATGGCCATAGACCTGTGGCACACCCAAACATCCCTCTGATGCTCTATCCAAAGAATGGCAATATCGGAGCATAACCCAATAAGCACAACATCCTTCCAACTTTAGCCAACATCATTGGCCTATTATACGAAAGCATAAGGAGGCGAGATGCTCCCAGCTCATGTCTAGTCTCTAGTGGATATTCAGATTATGGCCGGTTCTTCCATGCAACATGAGGTCTTTATTACATGAGGACAATAGGCTTGGAGGCCACACAGTACATCAAAAAGAGCACTCTCCACCAACATCTTCCTGAGGTCCTCAGTTGTTGACTCAACCTATCCAACAGCAGGGTTTGTCCAGTCCTTCTCAGACATAAATATTACCTCTTGAAGTCCTAACCTAAACCTATCACTCTCCCGGTAGATAAACCGTCCTCTGTTGATACTCATCTGGACTGAATATCTCAAAGTCTTCCTTTGGAAGAAGAAGAGCAGGAAAAAAATGGAATTAAAGATAGGCCAATCTTGACTCCACACCTCATTGCAAAGCCCGTGGCTAAGAAGGACACATGTTCTACCAGCAATTTGAAGAGAAGGTAAGTATATTGTGCTCCTCAAAAATTAACCCCAAGAATGAGCCTCCAGCAAGGACTGTACTGACCCAGCGCTCTTGTCCATTCTGCAAAAGTTAGAGGAGGAATTAAAACCCAAATTGTCTGGAAGGCAACCTGGCGATGAAGCCCAGGAAAGGCCCCCACTGACCAGCACAGAGTCCACCTTGAAAAGGCTGCCTAAGCATTACATGCGCGACTGTGAGCTGCACGGAAAAAGCAAGCAAACAAACAAATGAAAACAAAATCAATCTAACACAACAGGCTCCCCTTCTGAAGGGAGAGCAAACATGCTACCCTTGTACAAAGTCTCCTTTGAGTTAGTCAAGGGTCTGGTCATGCATTTTTCTTGGCAGAAAAAGCAATTTACCACTGATTTCTTTAGAGGTAAAACCTGGGACTTACAGGGGTCTCCTGTCCCAAGAGTTAGCCAGCTCTGACCTTGATTCAAGGTCTGATTCAAGGCCTTGAAGATGAAGTGTGGAACTGTCTTTAGGACAGAGGCCCTGCTGGGCCTGTGAATGACCTGCCAAGGCCACCAGCCTGCCAAGGGGACAGGCCCCAAACCAACAAATGCAAGCAGATTTTCCTTGCCATGAAATCAAAGGCCTGCCTAGATCCGTAACAATTGTTCCCTTCAGCCGGGAGTTTGGAGGCCACAAAAGTGAGATTTTTCAGGGTTGAGTTCTCCCCCCCCCCTTGCAGAGTTGCACGCTGCTGCCCTCACACTTGTGATAAAGAAAAGGAAAAGAAGCTGGTCAGGGAAAGCATTTGCCTGCTTGCTGTACCACCTTGTGCAATTCCACGAAAAGGAAAAGGAAAAAGAAAAAAAAGAGAAAAAAAAAGAAATAGGCACACTGCAAAATCTCCTGCTGGATTCAGCCTTTAGGCAGACCGAATGAAAGCACTCCCCCACCCCACCCCCAAAAAAGCAGAGCCTGCTGAAATCAAGAGTTTAAACTTTCAAAGGCTCCTTGTAATTCTTCTTTTTTAAATAATAATAATAATAACAACAACAACAACAACAACAACAACAAGCATAACAACTGTGCCGTCTTTGTTTCAATGAAATGGCTCTGCTTTTAGCAGCGCAAGCAACAACTTGCTAGATTCTTGGCGCAGGATAGGAGATGGGTAGAAACTTCCCTTCATTTTTAAAAAAAAAAAAGAAAAAAAAGAGAGAAGGGAGGGAAGAAAAGAAATGGAAAGAAACCTCAGTTATTTCTTTCCTGCTTTCACTAATAATAATAATAATAATAATAATAATAATAATAATAATAATAATAATAATAATAATAATAATAATAAACAAAGCCGTCTTCTCCAATGCTGCAGATCCTCACTTTGAGTCAATTCTGGCAAAGTCTACAGAGATCAAATTTAATAACAGGATGGTTCTGTTGCACAGACGGTAATGTTAGCAAATTGCCCATTTGCCCTTTGAAGCATTCATCAGTCTAATGATTCAAAACATAACCTTGGGCTATTAAAAAGCAATAGTGAGATGGGCAGGCTGATTGCTTGAGAGCTGGCTGGATCCAAGTGGAAAGGAAGAAGTTTATTTTCCCTTGTGTTTTGCAACAAACAACAAAACAATGTCTTGTTTTGACGGGACTTTGTTCATAAACAGAGTTTAGAAGAGCCACACGCACACAAAAAATGCTTTTTAAAACAGCAAGAGAGTGGCGATCTGATGGAGAGGTTTGTGGCTGGAGATGTCATATGGGGAGGGATTTCTGACACCCACCAAATTGGAAAAGTCATCTTCTGCATTTTAAAGGGCCTGGCGAGGGAAGGCACCCACTGAAAATATGGGGACGGGGTGAATGACACCGCCTCTTTTCTGAACAAGATCTGAAAATCACCATCCATTTTGGAAAGAAGAAGGTCTAAGTTCCCAAATAAAGGCCCCCTCCTATATTAAAATAGGCACACACCCCATCAAATAAAGTCACCTCTCCTGGGGAGGCGGTGCTGAATGACTTCTTCTCCCCAAAACTGCAAGGCCAAAATGAATTTAACACTCATCTACCTTGCAGAGATGTAGATAAGATTTTTCATGGCAATTTCAACAGAGCAAGTCAATTTCAACAGGGCAGATTAATGTCAACAGGGTGTCAGTTTCAACAGGGCAAGTCAATTTCAACAGGGCAGATCAATGTCAACAGGTCAAGTCAATGTCAACAGGACAAGTCAATGTCAACAGGGTAGATCAATGTTAACAGGGCAAGTCAATTTCAACAGGGCAAGTACATTTCAATAGGACAAGTCAATGTCAACAGGGCAAGTCAATTTCAACAAAGCAAGTCAATTTCAACAGGGCAAGTCCATTTCAACATGGCAAGTCAATTTCAATACAGCAAGTCGATGCAATAGGGCAGGTCAATTTCAACAAAGCAAGCCAATTCCAACAGGGAAAGTCAATTTCAATAGGGCACGTCAAATTCAGTGCAATGTTTGTTGGATCAAGGCACTTCACACCTCCGCTTGGCATTCATCAAACAACCAAATAGTGCAATTCTACTCATGTTTACTCAGAAACAGGACCCACTGAACTGGAAAGCAGAATAATAACAGAATAACAGAGTTGGAAGGGACCTGAGAGGTCTTCTAGTCCAGCCCCCTGCTCAAGCAGGAGACCCTATACCATTTCAGACAAATGGTTGTCCAATCTCTTCTTGAAAACCTCCAGTGTGGGAGCACCCACAACTTCTGGAGGCAAACTTTAGAACCCGTGGGCTAACAATCCCTCCAGAAAAACAAGAAAGGTCCAGGTGTATCCCAATGCAAAGTGAAAAAGCTTTTGACTTTTCTTTTTAATCCATAATACTTGCCAGGAAATCTCAAGCCTTCATTTCAATTTTGTCTGAAAACTCTGCCTCAATCCGTATCTGTAAAATGGGAGCAGACACAGCCTCCCCTGCTGGACTATTATACTCAGTGAAGGAAATCAGATGTATATCCCATATTTTAAAGCTATAAGAGAGTGATGGAATAGATGAAAACCTAAGTGGCCTACAGTCAATACCTTGTGAAAAGGCCCAGCATGCGCCTAGAGAACGAGGCAACACAATTCGCAAAATAAAGCTTGTTCCATGTGGGGCCACTACAAACCAGAACCATTTGGAGCCATTCTTTTGGATGTCAAATGCAATCACGGCTATTCGTAACCCAGCTGCCACAGAACGGTGGAGCTTCCACAGCCAGGGGCAGTGTATCCCTGAATTCTCAACTGCTAGCAAAGGGGACACGTGGCAGGCAATGGAACAGAGAGAAAAGCTAGTATTTTTTACAAATTAAAAACCTGCCCAAGCAGTCACTTCACTTCAGATCCGTTGGGCAACTGTGTGGTTTTAACAAGCACCTTTTAAAGAAGAATCAAAGGAACATCAGGCACAACTGGGCAGCCCTGGTGGGGGGGGACCCTTCTTGTGGCTTGAGAAATGGGGAGGGGGGCCAAACTCAGCCTCTCCCCCTCCTCCTAAACCTCTTTCTCCCCCTTCCCCAAAGGAGGAATGAATGAAGGCCCCCCCCTGCTCAACCCATTGTGGGCTCTCTCCCTGCCCCTCCCCAAGGGCAGGCCTGGATTTTTGCATTTCTAAAACTGGCCCTTTGCAGGCCATTTGCCAAGATGGGCCCACCCCTACCACCCCCCTTGGTAACCACCACCACCACCCCCCTCGCAGACATTCAGTGTTGTGGTTGGGATATAGGAAGAAATGCAAGAGAATAATTTACCTACGGAATCAATTTCCAGGAGACGCTGCAAATCCCGAATGCTGTGAATCTCGCTGTGAGCCAGCCTTTCGATCAGCTCCTGAGGAATCTCTGCTTCCTTTGGAAAGAGAAGGGGAGAGAGGGCAGGGCCCCTCCGTTAGTCAGTTTCCCTCCAGATCGCCTCCGGAACAGATCCTGATCTCTAGTCAGTCAGATCACCAGCTCTCTACTGAGTCTTTCTCCCCAAATCGCTTCTGGAGCAGATCCCTAGCCAATCAGATCACCAGATCTCTACCAAGTCTTTCTCCCCAAATCGCTTCTGGAGCAGATCCCTAGTCAATCAGATTCACCAGATCTCTACTGAGTCTTTCTTCAAATCACCTCTGGAGCAGATCTTGAACTCTAAGGTAGCCAGTCAGATTTCTAGATCTCTAGTCAGCCTTTTCTCCAAATCACCTCTGGAGTAGATCTGGACCAGATCTTGATCCACTCTGAAGTGAGTGTTTTATTGTTTAACAAATTCTCCTTTTCAACGGTCTGTACCCAATAACCTTGCAACCCACAATTAACATTTTTAGTTCCTCCTGCCCACACTATGATATGGGAAGTGTGAAGAATTCTGTCCTTTTCATTTTTATTTCTCCCTTTATTGGGGGGGGGTGTCTTGGAAGGAGGGATTAACATTCCTTCAGTGGCTCAGAACTTTGGGGAAAGCTTGAGTTGTTGTTTTTTAATGGTGGAGCAGGCAGTGCTTTAAGACCATCCCATGATATTGCAGGGGGGGCTGTTTTGGGATGCTGTCCCTTTACAATTACAAGACCATCCCATTTACTAAGAGAGGGCTGAGGTTTAAGTATCTGAAATCAGCCTTCCTAGAACTACGTGTGTGTGTGTGTGTGTGTGTGTGTGTGTGTGTGTGTGTGTGTGAGAGAGAGAGAGAGAGAGAGAGAGAGAGAGAGAGAGAGAGAGAGAGAGAGAGAGAGAGAGAGAGAGAGAGAGAGAGAGAGAGAGAGAGAGAGAGAGAGAGAGAGGAGTGGGAGAGAGGAAAAAAGAGAGGAGAGAGAAGGAGAGAAGGAGAGAGAAGTGGAAAGAGAGAGAAGGAGAGAGAGATCAAGTTGACATGTGCCACAGCACAATACTTAGCACCATTCCACAGGTTGTTTCGTCCTCTCAACCCCTCCCCCCCAAAAAAGTGGCAGCAATCTCTTAAAAAAAAAAAATCCCTGGCCTTTATGGAGCTTGTTCTACATGAACAACCGACAACTTTTCCCCCCCTTTGTTTCATTGTGTGTGTGTGTGTTTTTTTTTTTTAATTGCCTAGCATAAGGAGAGCTTTGACCCAAGGCAACTCTTTTTTTTTTTCAATAGCAGGAAACTTCCAAGAAAATAAAAGTTTCAGCCTCCATTGGTGTTGACTTCACCCTTTCTCCCAAATTTCCCTGAGTGGGGAGGTGGCTGGGCATGGTTCTAGATAAGGATCCGAATCCTACAGGTTGAAAAAAATCAGCAAAAAAAAAAAAAGCACCCTATTTTTCTTTTTTCCCTGCACCTTTCTTAAGAGCGAAGAAACCCAGCCTGCTTGAAAATATACTCCTTTTTGGCCTTCGAATTCCCAGGCTCCGCAGTGGCTACTAGAAACAATTCCACATTTTGGGGGGGTGAGGCAAAGAGGAAGTGGAGGGGGGGAAAATCCACTGTGGGCTCCGGTTCGACGTTCCTATTTTCCCAGGCTCCAAAAAAGCAGAGCTTTTCCACAGCACCGCCTAGGGCTACATTCACAAGTCCCCAGCCAACCACAGCGTCCTAAAACTAACCCAGTTTCTACAAGCTAACCAGATAGGCGAGTCCCCCAACCCCCAACCCCTCTCCCAGCTCCTGAAAAACTAACTGCGATTGTCCCTCGCCCCACTCCTGCAGGACAACCCGGAATCCCTACGGTTGGAAAGCCCACCTGGGTTTTAAGCCAGTTGTCTGAACGCAAGTCCCTGGAGGGAAAAACGAGCCCATTTCAAAAGGCAAAAGTCCTAACTTCCAAGACAAACGTGCCAAGTCAATCTGGGAAACACAGTTGGCTCTCTCTCTCTCTCTCTCTCTCTCTCTCTCTCTCTCTCTCTCTCTCTCTCTCTCTCTCTCCCTGTCGACAACCTTATAAAGTGAATTTTCAGAGCGGCGGGAGGTTAACACGCGGTTGCATCTCGGAAGGGCAACGTTAATGAAATTGCTTTCCTTCCCCTATTTTAGCCATTTCGGGGTAGTTTCCCCACGAGCAGGAAGCTGGCTAAGTCAAGACCCCCACTTGTTTCTAGGCTTCCCTCCCTTACCCCTCTCTCCAGCCAGGCCGGCGGTCAACCGCCGAGGCCAACGTTGCGTTGGCAATTTTTTTTTTAAAACAATAAATACATTAAAAAATACCACGCCAGAGGCTGGCTCGCCTCGCGCCTTTTGAGCGCCCTTCCTGGCACGTCTGCACGCGCGCCAGAGCCGACGCCAGGCAGGGTGGACGGAGGGGCTGGGATCCAGGCGACCTAGCAGCTCCTCCGTCTTGTTGGGGACGAGGAAGAGGAAGAGGAAGAGAGACACGCGCTGTTTTGAAGGATGGCAGTGGAGAGCCGCGCGTGGAACGGCCGCCTTCCCACGCCACCCTTTCGCTCTTGGGAGTAATTTGGGGAAGGGAAGCCCCTTCTTCTCCACCTGGAGGGTCCAAGGTGAAAAGCCCAAGCCCATGCACGGGGGGTTGAGGTGGAAGAGAGAGGCAGGACGAGGGAGGGAGGGAGAGGGGGAAAGGGGGAAAGGAAGAATACCACCGGTGCAAAAAAAAAAAGGGGGGGGGGGTTGGAATCAGTTGGAGATTTTAAAAGGGGAGGGGGTCTTCTGCCTTTCCTTCCTCGCCTCTCCCTCTCCCTCTCCCTCTCCCCCTCTCCTTCCTTCCTTCCTTCCTTCCTTCCTTCCTTCCCCAGGCGTGCACCTACCTCTGCAAACACGAGGGCCAGGTAGCAAAAGCCTATAACCCAGAATGCTGCGCCGATCCTCATTGCGTGCTCATCACTGTGGTCGGCCCCACGACTCAACGGTGCAGCGCAGGAGGCGCACCACCCCGCCTTCTTGGGTTGGGAAAATAACAACCATCCCTCGGGGGGGGGACGAGGGAGCCACCACCGGCGCTGGGGGGTGGGGTGGGATGGGGGGGCAGTTGTCCTCCGGGCTCGGGCTCCGGGCAGGGGGCGCGCGGGCGGAGGTCCCCTCCTTAATTCCCGGTCGCCTCTAAAGGTCTCTCGGCGCTTGGCTCCGGGGGTCTCCTGGCAGAGGCGAGAGGGGGGGTGGTCTGCTGCTTCCTTAGCGCCCTCCCGGCTTCCGAGGGGAGAAAAGGGGCAGCGGGGCGGCGAAGGGAGGGAAGCCGCTTCGGACTCCTTCCTTCCTTCCTTGCCAAGGTGCGACCACCGCCTCCGCCGCCTCTTCTGCTGCTGCTGCTGCTGGTGGCGGTGGTGCTTCGGGCTCCTGGACAAGCAGAGAAGCGCGATCCAGCTTCACTTCTACATCTTGGCCCGGATCGCGACGAAGTGAAAGGCGAGCAGCGAGGCGGGAGCCGGCCCGGAGTCCATCACCTGTCTGGGAGCCGCTCGCCCCTTGGCAGACAGGCGGAGAGTTCCCGGTCCCTCCCCTCCCCGCGTCCCCCAGCCCCTCCCTCTGCCCACCCCTTCCAAATACCCACCCACCCCGGAGCAGCAGGCGGCAGCCAAGGGGAAGAGAAGAAGCTAGTTGGTTCCTTTCCTCCCTCCCCTCTCCAAAACACACACACACACACACACACACACACACACACCAAAAAAAGGGAGGGGTGGGGGAAGGAAGGAAGGAAGGAAGGAAGAAGGGAGGAAAGCAAGCAAGCGAGAGAAAGCAAAACAGAACCCAAGAGGGCGCCCTGCAGCTTTCCCTTCCTCTCCCCCCTCCCCCCCCAGGCTAGGCGAGGGAATCTTTCCGGGAAGGACCGTCAGGTGATCCGAGAGCCTTCTTTCCTCCTCCTCCTCCTCCCCAGCGCGGCCGCCTCGCTTCCCCAGGAGGAGTGGGAAGGTGCGGGGGAACCGGGCCGCCGCTTGGCATCCGCGTTTATATATATATTTATGTGTGCAGAACCGAGAGGCTGAGATCAAAGGGCGGCCGGGTCGAAGGCGGAGGCTTCGGAAGCGACAGCGTCTCGGATTCACTTTCACTCCCTTTCCCTTTCTCCCTCCTCCTCCTCCTCCTCCGCCCCCCCCCCACCGCTCCTCCCCATGCCTTAGCAAAAGAGCGGCTGCTGCAAAGGCTTGGCTGGTTTGGGTGGTTTGGGAGCGGGGGCGTTTTGGGGGGGGGAAGGGGGAATCGCGCAAACAGGGGTGGGTCCGCTGGGGAATTTGGGGCGCGGGGGGCAGGCGGAGGGCATCGGGGGAGGGGAGATTCCGGGGCGAGGAGGGGGGGAAGAGATCGCCTCCGGCTTGGAAGAGGATGCGCTGGAGAAATCCCTGGGGGAGAGGCGCGCCGCCATGGGTGGGGGGGCCTCCCTCCTTCTGTCCCAGGCGAGGCGCCTCCTTCCTTCTTTCCTACCTTCCTCCCCCCCCCGCTCCCCCGCCACCCCGGGCACGCTCCACCCTGCTCGACTCCCAGCAGGCAGCCCCAGCGCGAGCGAGGCGTGTGGAAAGGTTTGCTGCAAACGCAGTCCAGCGCGCCAGGCGTCGCGGGTTGTGGCAGAAAGAAGACCGGAGGAAAGCAAGCCAGCGGGGGAGGTGGGGGGGAGGAGGTGTGGAAGCAACACACGCGCACAAACACGCACGCACACACACACACACACACACACACACACACACACACGCCCCCGGGCGCTGCACCAAGGTGGCACGCAAACGCGCGCAGGCACACACGCCCCAAAAGAAGGGCGCGGGAAAGGCAGGAGGGAGAAGGGAAAGTGCGCGCCTTGCAAAGTGTCACAACTACTTCGGGGTGCCCTGGGTCGAGATGCGGGGAGACGCGGCCTTCCTTGGCTTTCCCCCACCCATCCCATCCCCCATTTCTCTCCTCCTCCTCCTCCTCCTCCTCCTCCTCCTCTTTACAAACCCACTCCCTTCTAGCACTGACGATGTTACCCAGCTGGGTCGTGAAACATTTACAAGAAAACCACCAGGTTCAGAGAACACCAAGGACCCCGCAGCTGCCCCCCTCCTCCTCCTCCTCCCACCCCCGGTCCCGCGTTCCTCCGCAGCCCCGGCGGCGAAAGACAGCACCCGCCTCTTCGCGGGGGAGTGGGGGGGGTCTGGTCAGGTCCCCCCACCCGCCGCTGCCACCTTCAGGAGCCCACCTGCTGCTTATCTGGGCGGAAGAGAAACGCCATGGTTACTAGGCGGCGGCGGCACTTGGCGGCCAGATTCGGGTGGGGGGGAGTGGAGGAGGACTCTCTCCCCCCCCCGAGTGGGTGGGTGGAAGGAAGGTCCGCTTTCCCACGCGCGCTCTCCAGCCACACGTGGGTTGCGCCGGGCTGCGGAGGACAACCGCGCAAGACGGGGGTGGGTAGGTGGGATATTTTGCGGAGCAAAGCAGCCAGCTTTAAGCAAGCCGGGATTGAGCCCCCCACCCACCCACCGCGCTGGAAATATGCAGGGGTCCCCCCCCGTTGCTTTCATTCTTTGTAAATGCCCCCTTAGCCTTCCCTTAGGCTGAGACAGGTGGACGCGCAAGGCGCGGAACGAGAGAAATGGGTGGCAGGAGGAGAAATGCGGCGCGGGGGGGGTCCGCAGTCTCTTTCTGGAGCCCCTTCCTGCAGCCACTTCTTGGGGTCAACAGTCACCAACTGTTTGGTTTTATTCGCTCCTAAGTAAGGGTAAAGAAACGCGCGGGACGATGAAAAGAGTTCGCCGGGCTTTGATCTGGAGGCGAAACGCCCCCCCCCCCTTCCAATCTTGGCAAGGCGCAATGGTTCGCTTCTGGGTTTGACTTTAAAAACAGGTTGCCTCAAGTGGCTTCTCTTTTCTTTTAACCTTCCTTCTCCCCCCCCCACTTTCCCTCCCTTCTCCGTGGGTTGGGAGGGGGGGTCTTGAAGCTGTCAAATTAAAGCTGCTGCCTTACCCCTAGTTTGCAGATGGATCTCAATTACCCCCTAAAAACAGGGAGTCCCAATCTTGACCCCTTTAAGACACCTGGACTTCATCTCCCAGAATTCCCCAGCTAGCCATACAGGTTGAGGAATTCTGGGAGTTGAAGTCCATTTGTCTTAAAGTTGTTGAACTTGGACCACTTCCCCCTGGCCTAAGAGATCCTGGGTCACCCACAGCCAACTTCTTTCTGCCTCCGTTGGGAATTTCCTTTGTCAGGAGGTTGCAAAAGGGGGGGGGGAAATCATGTGATCTCAGGACACGGCAACTGTCATAAATAGGAGTCAGTGGTCGAGCATTTGAATGTTGATCCGGGGACCATGAATGGATGCTGCCATGGTCATAAGTGTGAAAAAACGGTCTGACGGTTGTAAGTTGAGGGCTATTTGTCCAAGCCAGGGGTCTTCCAACTTGGCCCTTTTATGACTTGTGGACTTCAACGCCCAGAATTCCTCAGCCAGGGGTCTTCCAACTTGGCCCTTTTATGACTTGTGGACTTCAACGCCCAGAATTCCTCAGCCAGGGGTCTTCCAACTTGGCCCTTTTATGACTTGTGGACTTCAACGCCCAGAATTCCTCAGCCAGGGCCAAGATGGAAGACCCCTGGTCCAATCCATGTGATGGATCCATCTGCAGCAGAGGAAAGGAAAAATGTTGCTCTCCTACTTCAGGCCTCTTGGTCCTGGGAAGAGTTTTGATCTGAGGTCAACTGGAGCTACCTGGATTTTGGTGTGTCTTGGTGGTGATGGAGTCTTGGCCAACGCAAGTTCAAAGTCAATTGCCTTAGTCTTCAGTTACATATTAATCCTACCTCCTATTGATTCAGGGCCTGCATTGCCATCTCACAAGCCAAAAATTGACCCAGGGGGTATCGCTGGCCATGTTAAAAATTAATTTTGGGATACTTTCTCCAATATTCACGGCATCTCGGTTTCAGGATCCAATTGGGGGGGGTTTCCTTGCACAGGTTGATTTGATTTCCTTGTTACTCATGAAAAATGGATTTTTACCTTTTGGCATTTTCACAGGCCAAACCCCCACCCCCACCCCGCCGAGGACGGGTTTTGTCTTTCAAGGCTGGATCCAATTGATAGAATAAGTTTTAATTTAACCTGACTTCGGTTTGCACCTGTGGATGATGGAATCCTGATTGACTTAAGAACCGTGGCGAGAAAGGTTGTAAAACGGGGCAAAACAAAACTCACTTCTGTGCTTAGCCACAGAAATGTTGTGACGTTAAGTCCAGATTGATTTTTGGACAACTGGCCCAAAGCCACCCAACTGGCTTTGGTGCTTAATGTGGGACTAGAACTCACCGTCTCCTGGTGATTGGTCCAAAGTCACCCGTCCAGTTTTCACAATTAAGACAGGACTAGAACTCACCATTTCCTGCTTTCTAGTCTGGTTCTTTAACCACTAGACCAGACTGGTTCCTTTGCATATTTTGCTGTACCTCCTCTGTTCTTCATCTATAAAATGGGTATAATTCTGTGGAGCTGCTTTTAAGGGCAATAAGGGAGACCGGCGTTGGAGAGCAAGTGAGGCCAGACAGCTATAACTGCACACCTCTTAATTTAGAATTGTACCATTACAGCGATGTACCCATTCCATCCTTCGGTCATGCGAGGCTCTCAGTGATGGTGGGTTGCTAGTTGTGTGTGTGTTTGAAACACAGCTTTTTTCTTCTGCAAGCAGAGAGCCTGCAAATAAAAGCAGCTGGGCCTTCCATGGTTAGTTCCACAATCCCTTAAGTGGATTAAATGCAACAACGCAAGCGATCAGACCCTTGTTTCGGAGGGAGATAATTGGGCTGTAAAATGTACAACTTTCTTAAAGTTGTTATTAAAGGGGAAATTGTATTATTAAGTAGATGATTTAATATGGTGAGAAATAGATAACTCTTAGGAAATAGAACCAGATTGCATTCAAATAGATAAAATGCATATTTTGGATATTATATTATATTTTGTTATGAATTGAGACAAGGGAAATCTTGGTTACTTAAAGCCTGACAATTATAAATAATCAAAGGGTAAATTGGATGATTGTTGATTGTGGTGTGATTGATGAGTATGTATGGGGTTTGTATTTTTAATGTTGTTCGGATTTGTTCAATTGTTTATATATATATGTTGTAAGCCGCTCCGAGTCTTCGGAGAGGAGCGGCATACAAATCCGAATAAATAAAAAATAAATAAATAAATAAATAAATAAACTAAAAATTGGGTAAAAATTAATAACAGGATATGGATTGTCCATGGAGATTGAATGTAATTAAGATATGTATAAGCTTTGAGTAATTCAGTTCCAGAGTCAATTTCAATTAAAGCATCATATATTCTTTTGATATGCATAACTCTTTGATCTCTAATTTGTATAATTAATTTATCATCCTTTAAAGAAAAGCCCATCTTAACATCTTTTTGCCATCTAGCTTGAAGTTGTGCATGATGATACCAATTGTGAGCTATACCTTCCTCCTTTAATCTATCTAATGATTTCAGTTCTAGGCTATTCCCTTCTTTAATTAAAAGTTTGTTATAGGGCACCACATCCTGAATTTGTTGTATACCTACACTCTGTATTGCATGCCTGGGAACTGTCCATAAAGGAATTATAAGCTAAAAATGTATTGATCAATGTAATAATGATGTTTTTACTGAGTTGATATAATAAAAACTGTACTAGCTTGAATACGAGGCAGTAAATGTTAAGGCAAAAAGAGAAGAAATATCTGATGTCATAACCTGAGATTTGTACTAAAGATTTTGTGATCGAACTATTGATTAACCCAGCTACCACATTGCTTTTTTAAATACTTAAATGTAAAATTGGAAAATTAATAAAATATTATTTTAAAAAAAAACTTTCTACCTGCCTTTGGAAGAAGCCCCAGGCTTGTCCAGAAAGTGGATATCTGATTCTTTCAGCTTTCACACTTGGGGGCATGTAATTGCTTGTTCCAACTTTTTTTTTTTTTTTAAACTTTTTGAGAAAGCATTTCTTTCAATGGAGCCCCCAGCCTTTTTCTGTTTCTCTCTTTTTTTCCCCCCCCTCCAGAAATCTCCTCTGAAGCCGTAAGGCCTGCAACTGGGGATTAGAATTTAGCTCTTGGAAAGCACCCGTGAGGCCTGAACATTAGCCGGAGGTTTATGTTATGGGTGCAGAAAATCTTTTTAAGACAGTGGGATCCCCAAGATTTTTTTTTTTTTATCAAAAAGCAAGAAAGTCCTGCTGCCTTGTGGGGGGGGGGAAACATCTTTTGGACAACTGTGATCCACATGGCTGAGAATCTCAACAGGATGTTTGAAGTTTCCGGCATTAGAGTCTTATGCAGCCTTCTAATCAACCCCTTAGCCCTCATAACTAAGAAGCAACAGGAATGTTGGAAGATGAGCAATCTGCAAGGGGTCCTTGATTTACAATCACTCACTTAGTGACTGCTCAGAGTTACAACAGAACTGGGGGAAAAATAGCTTGCCACAAATCCACGCAATTATCACTGCCGCAGCAGCCCCACAATCTTTCACTTACAGCCATTCTTTTTGCAACCGTTCAAAGTTAGGACAGCACTGGGGGGGGAAAGGGGGACTTACGGCCAGTCCTCACACTTATGACCATACAAGCCTCCACACAGTCAGGTGATCAAAATCCAGGCACTTTGACGTGCATTTATGACGGTCGCGGCATCCCAGGGTCCTGGGATCCTGAGCTGGCGTCTGATTCTCATTTTTACAACTTTTAGTCCAATTATATTTAAAAGAGGGAAAACTACAGAGAGAGAGAGAGAGGGCAGGATGCAGGCAATTAAAAAGGAAAGGGAGAGAACGGTGTCAAATCATTTCAGTGGTTTGGGCATGGCTATCTAGACAACAGAAGGACCAAGGTTGACATGCTAGCCATCTTCCAATATCTCAGGGGCTGCCCCAAAGAAGAGGGAGTCAAGCTATTCTCCAAAGCGCCTGAAGGCAGGCCAAGAAGCAACAGATGGAAACTAAGCAAGGAGAGAAGCAACCTAGAACTAAGGAGGAATTTCCTGACAGTGGGAACAATGAATCAGTGGAACAACCTGCCTCCAGATGTTGTGGGTGCTTCATCACGGGAGGTTTATAAGAAGAGGCTGGACAGCCAGAGAAAGAAAGAAACAACATTGCCACATTCAGAAACGCCAGGGGTGCCAGCTGGATCTTGCAGAAGGTAAAAAACGAGGGAGGGAAGTGGAAGGCGAAAGAAGCTGTGTGCTTGCTACGCTTGCAAATATTCAGCCGAAAGAAGGCTGCAAGTGTGTGGCTGCTTAAAAGGAGCGAGCTAGGGAAGAGATTTTTTTTTTTTTGCCTTTAGATAATAATAGCAAGGGTGTTTGTTTTTTTAAAAGAAGAAGATAAAATGCATTCTTTTTGGCGGGGCCTGGTGGGAGGGAGCTTTGGCTATATGATTAAAATGTTTGATCGCTCATCCCTCCAGACAGAAGGGTCAGAAATGGACAGCAGCCAAGCAGACAGAACAGTTACCACTTCTTTATCTCCACACCAGGCCGGCGTCCAGAGCGAGGCAATGACATCATGCAGCTCTCCAAATAATAATTATTATTATTAATATACCCTGTCAAACATCCCCTCCTGCCTATCCCAGGCCCTCGGGAAGGACTTGAGAGGTGGACAAAAATGCCCAAACCAGTCTGAACATCTGGCTGACCGGGGGATGAACCATAACAAATGCACTCAGTGTGATCCCAAAACATCTGGAGCACCCCCGCGACACCATCTGCATTGACAAGATCGCCTCTGGTCAATTGCAAAAGGCAGCTGCGAGGATACCTTGAAAGCCATCAAACAAGAACGTCTTCCTATCCTATGTAGGTCTTTGTGAAGGACTCTGTGGGTAGACAAGAATGCCAAATCCAGTCTAAACATCTGGCTGACTAGGCAACCAAGTGTTTTATTGTCGGGAGCACCACTTGAACACCATTAGCATTGACACAATCACTGTCCGTCAATTGCGAAAGGCAGCTCTATCTTTAACACCATCCAACAAGAACATCTGCCTATTGCAGGTCCTTGGGAAGGACTCTGTAGGGTAGATAAAAACACTCAATCCAGTCTAAACATCTGGCTGAGTAGGCAATCAATTATCATCATATTTGCTTTTCATCTGGAGCACCACTTGAACACCCCCAGCATTGACACAATCACCGTCCGTCAATTGCAAAAGGCAGCTCTATCTTTTAACACCATCCAACAAGAACATCTGCCTATCCCAGGGGGGAGGGCTTGAAAGGTGGGGACAAAAAATGCCAAACCCAGTCTAAACATCTGGCTGACCAGCGGACCCACCATCATGCTAACCGTGTCCAAACTGATGAAAATTGCTCCCTGGGGTCCCTCCGTCACGATTATAGTTGTCATGGCAATAACAAAAACAGCCCTCACCCTTCCCAAAGGCCTTGAAGATCTTCTTAATCAGCATCTCATGTTTTCTTCTCCCACATGAGTTCTGTTGGCAAGGGCTTATCTAGAAATGTAGTTAGCTGGAAACAACACAGGGTTGTGGGGGGAAATCACTGCCGGTTTGAAATTGGGGAGAGGCAGACCAGTCAAAGAGCAGAATTCAACCTGGTGGGTCATTTTAGCTGCCTCCCCCCCTTCCCTTCTAGCGATAACAAAGTTGCTGGTCAGCAGCGCAATCCAGGTAAGACTTGGGGGGGGGGACAGACATCCAAGCCACATTCTGCAAGATGGATAGGGGGCTTCCACTTACAAACAGCCCAGTTTGAGACTGATGGGTATTGCTGTCTCCCTGTACTTCCATTTGGTGAGCATGGAGCAGCTTTCTAGCTGGGAATTTAGGGGGCATTTCTGGAGGGTGTGCCAGATTGGAAAATGGCTGGTAGGGTCCAGGTGGGCTGCTGTGGTGAGGACCAGCCCTCTGCCCTGGATCGGAACCAGAAGGAGAAGCAGGAAGATCCCGGTTGAAGCTCACAGTCCAGCACAGAAACCAGATGCGCAAAACATGTGTCATCACATCCGTGAAAGAGCTGGTGGTGATGTTTGCGCACACGTTAAGCTTGGTTTGCTTCAAACTGGCTAGGTTGGCAAAGGGGACGAGCCTGCAAGCCTGACCTATTCATTAAGGTTTTTTTGTTTTTTGTTTTTTTACTAACCAACAGAAATTATCTAATTCCATCAGGAACTGCTGGTTCTCTGGTCTTTGCAGAATTCCTGGGAACCAGGGAGGCACAAATATGTATGTCCTCAGGATTTTGTGGACCTGCTCTTCACTGATTGCTCTAAAAGAGACTATTTGTAGCTCAGGGCAGAACTGTGGGGTCCTTGGTGCCCTCTGAGCTTGGTGGTTTCCTTGCAGATGTTTCATGACCCAACTAGGGAACATCATCAGTGCCAATTGAGTAATGAATCCTCTGCAAGAAAAGAAGCTCAGAACGTACCAAGGAATCCACGGACTGGACTGTTGTGGCACTGATTCCCAGTATTGTCCCAGGCATAAGGAATGAGAGGAGGAGGAGCCATATGATGGAACTCATCCCACTTTTCGGTGTTTCTAGTCCTCATGACTGTGGAGATAAGGCCAGACTTTCCCCTGAAAGCTCAGACATACGACTGGCAACTTTTCAAGAAAACCCCCAGTTCTCCAGAGTGCAGAACTCAATGGTTTTCTCTCTCTTTCTCTCTCTCTCTCTCCACACCACCTTGACCAGTTGACTAAATGATGCCAAGCAGGCTTGGGTTGAAAACTTGCCTGACAATTTTGACTGCCAATTTTGAGTTTCCATGGTGCAAAAAAGATTGGGAATGGCAGGCACACAAGCAGACACAATTCCGCCGAGGTGTCATCCAGATAGCGTCTCCCTCCACTTGTGTCGTGTGCAGGAAGCCTGCAAATTGAATTTGAAAAGCCATTTGTCGTAGAGGTGCTGGGTGACTAGAGATGCTTATTCTCCAAGAAAAGGGAAGAATTGAAAGGAGACACATTAAGTTATGTGTAGTTTTTGTGGGTTTTTTTTGCCATGGTTCTGCTTCTGGCAAGACCAGGCACCGTTTGGGTCCATATTTTGGGAGAAGATGCCCGAAATTTACACCTGCTTCAGCAGCAGAAGCAGAACAAAAGAATACCAGAAGAGTTGGAAAGGACCTTGGAGTAATAATAATAATAATAATAATAATAATAGTAGTAGTAGTAGTAGTAGTAGTAGTAGTAGTAGTAGTAGTAGTAGTAGTAAAGTTGGAGGGGACCTTGGAGGTCATCCAGTCCAACCCCCTGCTCAGGCAGGAAAGCCTATCCCATTTCGGACAAATGGCTCTACAGTCTCTTCTTAAAAACTTCCAGTGTTGGAGCACTCACCGCTTCTGGAGGCAGGTTGTTCCACTGGTTAATTGTTCTCACTGTCAGGAAGTTTCTCCTTAGTTCTAGGTTGCTTCTCTCCTTGGTTAGTTTCCATCTGTTGCTTCTTGTCCTGCCTTCAGGGACTTTGGAGAATAGGTGGACCCCCTCCTCTTTGGGGCAGCCCCTGAGATATTGGAACACTGCTATCATGTCCCCCCCTTGTCCTTCTCTTCATTAAACCAGACATCCCCAATTCCAGCAGCCGTTCCTTATATGCTTTAGCCTCCAGCCTCCTAATCATCTTTGTTGCTCTTCTCTGCACTCTTTCTAGAGTCTCAACATTTTTTTTTACACCGCGGTGACCAAAACTGGATGCAGTATTCCAAGTGTGACCTTACCAAGGCCTTGCAAAGTGGTATTAACACTTCACGTGACCTTGATTCTACTCCAACTCCCGGCTGAGGCAGGAAACCCTATATGATTTCAGACAAATGGTCGTCCAATCACCAAGAGTAGGGTGAAAAGAGAAAAACAGGTAGTCCTCAACTTACGAGCACACATGGGACAGGAATTTCCGTTGTTAAGCGAGGCAGTTACAAAGTGAGCTATGTCCGATTTTGTCAATCCTTTTTTTTTTTTTTGCCGAATTTGTTAAGTGAATCCCTGCAGTTAAATGGACCGGACAGTCATCGACACATTCCGAAGGGATCCAGCGCTGTGCGTTAGCAGCCCAAAAAGCTAATACAATCCTTGGTTGTCTAAACAGGGGCGTAGAATTAAAATCATGTGTAAATTATAAAATTATAATTATAAAATTATAAAATCATTTATAAAGTACCACTTTATAAATCCTTAGTAAGGCCACAGCTGGAATACTGCATCCAGTTTTGGTGACCGCATTTACCAAAAAAAAAAAGATGTTGAGACCTTGGAAAAAGAGCCAAGAAGAGCAACTCAGACGTTTAAGGGCCTGGAGCCTAAAACGTATGAAGAACAGTTGCAGGATTTGGGAACGGCCAATCTAGAGAAAAGAAGAACTTGGGGTGACATGATAACAGTGTTCTAGTATTTGAGGGGCTGCCACAGAGAAGGGGGGGTCAACTTATTTTCCAAAGCACCGGAAGGCAAGACAAGAAACAACGGATGGAAACTAATCAAGGAGAGAAGCAGCCTGGAATTAAGGAGGAACTTCCTGACAGTGAGGACAATTAACCAGTGGAACAACCTGCCTCCAGAAGCGGTGAGTGCTCCATCACTGGAGGTTTTTAAGAACTGATTGGACATCCATTTGTCTGAAATGACAGACGGTCCCCTGCTCATGCAGTTCGCTTTGAGCTCTAGTCTATTATTCTATTCTATTCTGTTCTGTTCTGTTCTAAAATACAAGGGAGGTTGAGATGGACTCTGCTATTCTGGATCTTTTTTAAAAGAAAAAAACAACAGAAAAAAAAACTTTCTGTTCAACATAGTACGGGATGTGCCTTCCTGTTATTTCTCTCCCTTTTACTTTTTCAGAAACAAAGATTTCCTTCCTTCTTTTCTTTCCACATGTCATTAAATCAGGAATTTTCCCCTTTCAGCCAATTCCACATACTTTTTTCCCCTTTGGCTATAAAGGAAAAAATGGATGCGGGGTCTAGCAGAGGGTAAAACAGGGGAACTGCAGGTTAAATTTTGGTCACTGACTGAGTGGACAGAAAACCGTTGGAAAAGATAAGGGAACACCAGTGCTAGTAGCTGTTGCGGGAAGAAAGAGAATAAAAGGCTGAGGGGATTTAGATGCATAGTCGATCCCAAACCAGAAGGAAGGAAGGAAGGAAGGAAGGAAGGAAGGAAGGAAGGAAGGAAGGAAGGAAGGAAGGAAGGAAGGGAGGGAGGGAGGGAGGGAGGGAGGGAGGGAGGGAGGGAGGGAGGGAGGGATCTAGTTGTAAGTCAAGAAGGAAGGAAGAAAGGAATCTAGTTGGAAGGAAGGGAGGGAGGGAGGGAGGGATCTAGTTGGAAGGAAGAGAGGGAGGGAGGAAGGCAGGAAGGAATCTAGTTGTAAGTCAAGAAGGAAGGAAAGAAGGAAGGAAGGAAGGAATCTAGTTGGAAGGAAGGAAGGAAGGAAGGAAGGAAGGAAGGAAGGAAGGAGGGAGGGAGGGAGGGAGGGAGGAAGGAATCTAGTTGTAAGTCAGGAAGGAAGGAAAGAAGGAAGGAAGGAAGGAATCTAGTTGGAAGGAAGGAAGGAGGGAGGGAGGGAGGGAGGAAGGAAGGAATCTAGTTGTAAGTCAAGAAGGAAGGAAGGGAGGGAGGGAGGGAGAGGGAGGAATCTAGTTGTAAGTCAGGAAGGAAGGAAGGAAGGAAGGAAGGAAGGAAGGAAGGAAGGAAGGAAGGAAGGAAGGAAGGAAGGAAGGAAGGAAGGAAGATTATCAAGTCAGGTTAACTGTTGCAAGTTCTGTTCCTCCTCATTTATCCAGAACACCCCAAGCTCTTGACCTCATGGAACTTGGTGCACCCAATCCTTTCTGGTAAATGGGGTCCTTTTCTCTCTCTCTCTCTCTCTCTCTCTCTCTCTCTCTCTCTCTCTCTCTCTCTCTCTCTCTCTCTCTCTCTCTCTCTCTCTCTCTCTCTCTCTCTCTCACCCCAACCTCCAACTTGCTGGCTTCTTCTCCAGTGCACCTGTTCAAGATGCAGATTGAGTTCCATCGCCTTCCTGCCTCTGGCAAGCCTCCATCTTTGCTCAGCCCAGCCCGAGGAGACTCACACGTCCTGAGCCGGAGGGGGAGTGACACCTTTGCATATCTTATTTGCACATTATTTACATACTGTGGGCATGAAGCCACTTCACACCAGGCAAGAGCTGGCAGATGGACTGCAGAGCCCATACCGCGCCGTCTGTAGCATTGCAACCGCCTCGGGAGAAAATGGGGGCCATTAGAAAACGTTGGGAAGCCCCCCCCCCCGCCGGCAAACTGGTGGCTTAGCAAAGAAATCCTTTAAAGTCCAGGGAGGAAGGAAAGCATTTTCAAATACAGCTGGTTTCTCATTCAGCCAACTGAAAACGCCTAAAAATCTGCCAGGTCCCTGGTGCTCTCTGAGCTTGGTGGTTCTCGTGCAGACGTTTCATGACCCAACTAGGTAAAATCATCAGTATTAGAAGGGAGTGGGGTTTGTGGGGAGGAGGAGGAGGAGGACTGTGGGGTCCTTGGTGCTCTCTGAACATGGCTGTTTTCTTGCAGATGTTTCATTACCCAACTAGGTAACAGCAAGGATCCCCGCCCCCAGTTCAACCCTGAACTACTCCGTCCAAATCATTAGGTCAAACATAATAAAAATAATTGGTGGATTTTAGGAAGGACAGCTAACCTACCTACTTCCTTCCTTCCCTCTTTTCCTTCCTTCCTTCCTTCCCTCTCTCCATCCCCACAATATCCCTTCCTTCCTTCCTTCCTTCCCTTTTGAGAAAAGCAGCACTGCATTCTTTCTTAAATAGGAACGGGGTTGTCTAACCTGTACAACTAAGGCACAATTTGCAAGGATACCACAGTGCAGTGTGCGTTGTAAGCCTCCAGCAGCAGCTTTCCAAATAATGTAGCTAGGGTCTTCAGAGACATTGTCAAGGGTTGTTCCTCACTCTTCATAATCCAACATATTTAGGAAAAAAAACTAAATAAGCTTTGAGGAGGTAAAAAGATGTTATCACATAAGATTTCTTTTTTTTTTCCTTTCTCCTTACTCCAGACAAGGATTTAATGGTTTATTGTGCTCAAGAGAAGGTATTTGTGTTGGCCCAGAGCTACTGAGACTTGTTCAATGGGAGCGCCTCTCAGGTAAATGAATAACTGGATGGAAGCTTGTAGTACAATTTGTTTATCATTCCATCTTTTGATTGGTATTTATTTAAAGACTTTTAAGGTCAACGTTCTATGGTTCCTGAAATGGTGTCATGGGAGCTTTTGACTTCCTTCTGTGCAACTACGGCCACTTTACGATTGATGGACTTCAACTCTCGGCTTGCTCAAGAATTGCGGGAGAGTGGAATCCACAGATCAAAAGTCTCCATAATTGTCCACCCCCTGCTCTGGGCCTACATCTGCCCTCTCAGAGATCCCTGGAGCTTCTGAGAACAGGTTGAGGGCAATGGTGGGATTCAAACAGATGAAGAACCGGTTCTCTGTGTGGAGAGAAGTCCATTCTGGGCCTGGGCAACAAAAAAATTAGCTACCGGTTCTGCCGAACTTGTGCAAACTGGCTGAATCTCAACACTGGTAGAAGGGGAGAAGGCAGAATACTAAGCTGACCAACCATCCTCCTTTAGGGAGGACACTCCTCCTTTTATAGTTTCTGTCCTCCCTTGAAAAGTGTCCTCCTTCATGTCCTCCTTTTTCATATTCGAAGACTAATCTGCAGGGCTTTTTTTTTTCTCATAGAACGCTCAGAACAGCGTTCCGGCACCCTTTTTTGGATGGGTTTTTTTTTTCAACTTTTGCATGAGCTGTGCTACTCCCCCTATTGGCTTTTGAAAGCCAATAGGAATTGCTGCTGAGCGCACCAAAACACCCGGCCGGCAAACTTTGCACATGCAAGTTCTCTGTATTATCGTTGCAATGAATAAAATGTTTCTTTTATTTACGATATTTTTTTCTTCAATTTATTTGTGTCCTCCTTTTCATTGTAAAAAAGTTGGTCACCTTAAGAATACAGAATACAACAGAGCTGAAAGGGACCTTGAAGGTCTTGTAGTCCAGCTCCATGCTCAGGCAGGAGACCCTATACCATTCCTATATTTCTTGAAAACGTCCAGTGATGCAGTAAGCACCACTCCGAGAGGCAAGCTAGTCCATTGAATCATTGTTCTGTCAGGAAATTTCTCTTTTATTCTAGGTTGGATCTCTCCTTGACGTCAGGGTATGTTCCGTCCTGGATCTCCTGGGGAGAATGGCCTCCAAGCTTCAGATGTGGCGAGAAATTTCTGCCAGCCTTATGAAGAGAGGGAGGTGGAGTGAAGTATCCTGCTTCTACTCTACCTCTTAAAAGGCTGACCTCAGATACAAATGACTACTCCTTAAATCATCCTTGTTTCTCTGGGCTGATATAAAAATGTGGGTTGAAGTATTATAAGTCAAGTTGCCTTTTCAAACAATTTTGCCGTGGGCCCTGTCCAGTACTCTGGATTATTTTCTTCCTAGCCTATGGCAGTTATAGATATCCAAAGAGGAGGGGGGAAGCAGAATTTGTTGTTAATGGCCAAAAAAAATCAATACCGCCGAGTTTCTGATGCAGAAAATCCAGCTAATCTTATTATAATCTGCTTGGCAAGCCGCAAGTTTATGAGCTGACTTCTTGATTAATCATGCCATTCCTTACCTAAAGCCTTTAGAAGAGTTGAAATTTACTTTTATTTCTGAGTGGGCCCCAGAGGAAAAAATTCTCACATTCTGATTACCCATCTGCCAAAGAGGACAGGCCTACCTGGATTTTAATGAACTACCGTTGAAAGTGCAGAAGTGAAACTTTGAGCATTCTCTTCAGGCTGCAGGTAGACCCAATTTATATCGATGATGTTGCTACCAACATTTTGAGGTTAGGACGTGCTCCAGAGAAGTAACATTCCTCTTGAGCAGGGTCCCCAAAGTTGACAACTTTTAAGAATTATGAACATCAACTCTCCAAATTTCCCAGGCAGCATGGCTGGCTAAATTCACAAGTCTTAAAAAGTCGCCGAATTTGGACAGCCCTGCTCTTGAGGAGTCAAAGTTTGAATATAAATAGGTCTTTTCTTCCCAATTTTCACTGCTGTCTGGCTGAGCCACCGATGTTGGAAGGTGTAATTATTCCACATTTTCACGGCCTGGCAGGTGCATGCCTTGTGCCTGGAGAATAGCACATTGGCATCCTCACAATTCTCCATCTCCCATTTCTCAAAAGGGTCTTTCCTCACCCAATGTAATGGCTCCGTTCCCGGAACTAGCTCTTTCAATCTTAAGGAAACACAAGGTTGAGTGTGCTTCAAACAAAGACATTGTCTTTCCCTCAGCTGAACAACCAAGAGAACATTCCCCTCAGGGCTCTTGAGAAGAAGCCACTTGGATCCATTGCCAAACTCAGCTAGAATTCCAGTTGCTTTCCCCCAACCCAACCGACTAGAAAATTCCCAGGCTCCATAAGAACAGAGGAAAACCGCCAACCTATTTTTTAAAGATAATAATAACCATCGCCATTGACAGAATCCGCCATCGGTCAATTGCAAAAGGCAGCTTTGCTTGGAACAGCTTACATCCTGCGGATGACACCTTTAACACCATCAAAGAACGATATCTGCCAATCCCAGGTCCTTGGGAAGGGCTCAAAAGGTGGACAAAAATGCCAAATGCCATCTAAGCTTCTGACTGTGATAAGTCATAATAATAATTTATTATTCAAACACTTGAACACTATTGACATTGACAACATGCCCATCAGTCAGTTGCAAAAGGCAGCTTGACTTAGAACAGCTTACATCCTGCGATGATTCCTTTAACGCCATCAGACATCAACATCTTCCTATCCCAGGTCCTTTGGAAGGACTCGATAGGTGGATCAAGGTGGTTGACTGTACGACCATAATAAGTTAGCATTGCAGAGTGATCAGGTGAGTTCCCTTACCTGCTTACTATGTCCTAGTTCAATTTCCATTACTGTATTGATTGATTGGAGAAGAGTACTATGCAAATTAGACTGTTTTTTAGCTGAGAGGGAACGTCAACTGAAATAACACCCTTAAGAACTTCTGATAGAAGGTCCATTTGCTACAGTCTTCTGCTACCTGCAAAGGTATTCTTGAAAAGTTCAGAAGCATTCCATTAGTAGAACTACTACGGCATTCGTGTTTGTTTCTCCTAACAAATGAGGCTATGAGCATACATCAGTGACCTTTGTGCTTCAGATAACCCAATGAAGATACACCTAGAGCTTTATTCCTCCAGACCAGGGGTGGGGAACCTTGACTCTTTTATGACTTGTGGACTTCAACTCAAGAATTCTGGGAGTTGAAGTCCACAAGTCATAAAAGAGCCAAGATTCCCCATCCCTGTTCCAGACCATTATGCCAGAGTTCCTTCTAAGCAAAAAGACAGATAGGGCTTGGCTGCAGAAGTCAAATTGTACCTTTCAGCTGTCTTGTCCCAACCACCAATGTGGAATTCATTCCTATCATGGGCCTTTGCATTTGACTCCATAGAATGAGGGCCCACATTTTTCCTAAACTCGTCTTTGTTCCCGGTGAATGAAGCCTCTGTCTTCCCACCTACCTAAATCTCTTAAGGGGCATTTCTTGATTTGAATAGACCTCTGAGCACTTCTGAAGTTCCAAGGATTTTATTCATGTCCCCACTCAGTCACCTTAAAAATTACAAGAGAAATGCTGTTTTCATTTCCAATGGCCTCTTTTCCATCAGAAGGATTATCATGACAATTACAAGGTCATTTTGGCCAAAGAACAGATGCAACCCACCAAGATTAGGCATGCCCAGTGAAATAATACTGCACTGTCCAATCAAGACTGCATCCCAATGTTCAAAAGACAACTAATAGGTCCAGAAAGAGCCGTTTGAGACCCACGAAGCTTAATCCCTGGACTGTACCAATTAAAGTTCAACATATTCAGCAAACGACAACCCATCACTCTCTCCTTAACTGGTACCACTCTTCAACTAGAAGGAAATGTCTTCTAATATTCAACTGGGACGTGGTTTTCCTCTCAGTTTTATCCATGATTCCATGCTCCAGACTCTAAGGTGACACGGGAAAAGAGTAGACATTCTCCTGTGTCCTTAAAAAATATTACTACCCATCTCCTATTATCTTTTCTGAAGGAAAAACACATCCAGTTCTCTCAACTTCTCCTGGGTCAACTTGGTATGTTTCTTGTCCCCTGATCATCTAGATTTCCCTTCTCTGCACCTATTCTAGGTTCTCTGAATCTTTTTTGGGGGGGTCTTTTTTGGGGGGGAGGGCAGTATCCAAAACTGGACAAAGAATTTGAAAGGATAGGCCCAATGCAGAACGATGTTGAACAATTGCTTTCCATGGACAATTGTTCTTCTCGTGAACGGAGGGATACCCAGACAATTTAAGGATTTTAACATCAACCTGGACGTTTTGTGCTGTCGTCCATCATCTGGCACCCTCTAAACTTTCTGTGACTGCTGAAAATTTTTGAAAACCACAATTCTAGTGCCATAGGATTGGAAAGGGATGTTTGAATCAATTCTCCACTGTTTTCGCAACTTAACCCAAGTTCCATCTATTTCGATAGTATCCCTTCTTTCATCTTTGTAGAAGTCTTTTAATGTCCATAAAAGTAGACCTGGACCTAAGACGACCCTGAGGCCAATGGCCCTCAACCATATGGCAGTGATCAAAGGTTTACTACCTCTTTCTCCAGTCATGATTATTTTATTTCCCCCATGCATCACAACAGGATAAGCAAAATGAAAGGGGTAAATAAACAGTTTGCAAACAAAGGTTTTCTTTAAAAAAAATACACAGAGAATAGAATACTGCCACATTTTACAGGAAACAGATTTTACATTATGTGTGTGGATTGGTTGACTGGTTGGTTGACTGATTGAGGTATACCAATGTTCTTCAACTTCTCCACTTTTAAGACATGTGGACTTCAGCTCCCAGAATCCCTCACCCAGCATGAAGTTGAAGCCCACACATCTTAAAAGTTGCCAAGTTGGAAAAACACTGTTTGGCACTAATTTGACACTGATTTGGTGTTCGTTGAGTATCTCAAATGGCCAAGATAATTTATTCAAGTCATTGTCAAAGATGAAGGACGGATGACTGGATGCCCACAATTCCTTCCAGGTCAAAGCTCACCACTTGCTTTTAATAGACTTTAAATAGCCTGTAAGTAGCATGCTGGGAGCTTTCTGCCAAGACAAAAACAATCCAAGAAAATTTCGAGTTTTATCTCGAGTTAAAAACTCAACCGAGTTGATAGGATATTTTACACTTTCCAGTTGGGCGTTTAATCATTTTTACCTTAGATCGCATTTAAAATTACTATTTGGTGCAATGTCTGGAAGTCTTCATGGGCTATTTCTGCAATGCTTCATGGGGGGGGGGAGGCATAGGGGCCATCGATCCCCAATTATAATATGGGTTATGTAGTCTCGCTAGATGAGATGTTCAAAAGGAGTAGCCTACGTTCTAGAGAAGTGAGGTTGGATGTAGCTTGTCAGCACAACCAGGAGAAATGAAAGTTGAGGCACACAGCAAGCAGATTCTCCATCACAGAGTTAAAGATCTGGAGATTTTACAGTGCCTGAGGAGTTTTGGAGGAACTAAGGACGCATAAACCTGGAATGCAACTCAAAGTGCAAAACAATAAAAATCTAAAATCCCATAAAATCACTGACAACCAGCTACCTGCTCTCCTCTTCACAACATACAGTGATTTGAATATCTAAGAGACCGGACATCAACACTGAAAAACATCTGCATAAAATGAAGGTGCCTCTCTTGTCCTTCATAAAGCTACGAAACACCACAGATCGCCTTTCTTTTTTTTTTTTTCTTTTTTTAAGTGCACAAGTTTTAACGTAAAAGACGAGCCAAAGAGGACTTTTAGACAGTGAGAGAGATGAAACTGTTGTATCTCTGGATGTTCCTCTTGAGGATTTCAGAACAAGGGCCAAGGACTCGTTCGAAGCGTGGCCGGTCCAGCTTAACACACTTCAAGGGCCCCCGGGCCACCACAGTAGCTGCCCTGGGCCTGTTCAGCAACAGGGCGATTTCCCCTGGAAATGGGAAGAAAAGGTAGCGTCATCATCATCATCATCATACATCTGGAGAACGTGCCTTTGATCTCGGTTAATACCGTTAGCTATTTCCAGATCAGGAACCTAGTCTGCAATTATTCTGCCCTATTTGGCACACCGAACAAGAAACCCAGGCCCCAACGTCGTCTTTAAATATATACTAAGGAAGAAACAAGTGGAATGATTTGAGACTGCAAGAATCGCGTGTCTTGAAGGGATTGGCTATCTCCCTTGATTCTTCTCAGTCGTCCAGGCTAAGGTCTTCTCCTCCATTTTTCCTCCAAGGTCATTCATTGCTTCCTTATTACCACTTTGTCTGATCATGGTCTACCCAAAGGACATCACAGGAGACCAAAGAATGCCTATCTAACATCACCTTGTACACAAAAGCCTTTAGATCAGGGGTCCTCAACCTTGGCAACTTTAAGACTTGTGGACTTCAACTCCCAGAATTCCTCAGCCAGCTTTGCCATAGTTGGGGGTCCCTGCTTTAGATCATGCTTTCCCCTTGATATTTAACACTAATATGGAGTTCTGCAGATGGGGTGGATAAAAATTTCCCACAGTTCCCCACTGGCATGGTTGTAGGATACATCCATAACCCCCCAACCTCCACAATTACTAGGGAAGAAGGATGAAAGCTCTCTCCCTCCAAGAGGTGATCAGAAGGCCCTTAGATCTGCCCAACCAGTGATATGTGCTAGTCTACGCTTCCAGTAATCTCCGATGGTGCACTTGTGAATCCTGTCTGTGAAAAGCGCCATGTACTGAGAGATCCGATTCTTCCATAAATGCCAAAGCTGATATTTTTCTGGTGCTTCTGAGCCGATCCATTCCGTGGAGCTTACCAAAATAATCAGATGGCCCCAGGCGCCCAACTTCTACATATTCCTCTTTGTCAGACCTACGCTGAAGGACCGAAGCCGTGCCCTAGAAGAGAAGACCAAAAGGATCAGGCATGTATCCCCGAAACATTGGGTTCCTTTGCTTACATCTGGGGCAGTGGCCATTTCAGACACGCTTTGCAGAAGGTGTTGGGGTTCTCCTGTTAAAGGCCAAGGAATAAGAGTCTTGCTTAAGGCAAACTTCCATCATTACTCCATCTGCTAAGTCAGAGGTCCCCAACCTTCTGGACACCAGGGACCAGTTCCGTGGAGAGAGGTTTTCCACGGACCGGAGACTGTGTGGTTTCGTGTGCTGCCTGCATCCCACGGATGGGGCTTTGCTTGTTTGTGCGGATCGGTTGCTGACGTGCCACGGCCCAGTACTGGTCTACGGACCGAGGGTTGGGGACCCCTGTGTTAAATAACACCTGTGGCTACTTCACAGCACAAAGCCCCTCACAGGGAGCACTAGATCAGTGAGGAACAATAAACCTGGATTCCTACTGCACCCTTGATAGACTTATTTTCATTTACAGGCTACCAACTTCTGAAAGCATTCATCCTGGGGAAATCAGGAGAATCAGAAGCGCAGGAGATCTGATTCTCACCAGGTGGGCCAATCTCCAAAACATAGATACAGGCACACACAAACACACACACACACATACTCCGTATCTGAAATATTTATTGCCTTGTAAAACACAGCATGTGACTTCAGAAGGGATTGCAAATTCCTAAGCAAGGGATTTCAATTCATCTCAAGTACCCAAAGTATGGCATCAGGTTCTCATATTATGATTACTCACAGAAACAGTTCCCTCCCCACCCTGTGCCATCACCCTGCTGAACACCTGGTTCCCACAGCACTGTCTTGGGCCTAAAGATATTTACCCATGTAGTAGGCTGCGTTGCTATTATCCGTGTCATCTTTCTCATTTCTCATCTTTCCTACTCTCTTCTCCTATTGGTATCTTATGATTTATCACTTTATGATTAATGTTTGTAACTAGGATCTATGATGTATGACCTTTCACTATGTTGTTTGTATGTACACTGAGAGCTTCTGCACCAGAGACAAATTCCTTGTGTGTCCAATCACACTTGGCCAATAAAGAATTCTCTTCTCTTCTCTCTTCTCCTCTCTTTTTTTCTCTTTTTTTCTCTTCTCTTCTCTTCTCTTCTCTTCTCTTCTCCTCTCCTCTCCTATTCTATTCCATCCCCATCATTCTCTTCTCTTCTCTTCTCCTCTTTTCTCTTCTATTCCACTCCACTCCACTACCATTCCATTCCCATTATTCTATTCTATTCTATTCTATTCTATTCTATTCTATTCTATTCTATTCTATTCTATTCTATTCTATTCTATTCTATTGACAATATTCTTATTTGCACCTGGTATCATGATTGTACCGGATATTGTGAGATTGCTGTCTGGTTGTGAAAGCGAGACCTTGAAGGTTGGGGGCACAGAAAGATTCTGAATCCCGAAAGGTGGCTAAGGCAGAGTGTTTTTTCTAGGTCAGCTCCTGTCGTTCTCACCACCCGGAGCTCAGATTAACTCAGTCCAGAAGTGGAAATAATAACAGTTCCCGAAGAACTGTTTTTAGAAATTCCTGGGATCAGGGAAGATTTATTGCTTTGACTACCAAATGCTTATTAGCCTGAAGAGTGATTTCCCCCCCTCTGGCCCAGGAGCTGTTGTGAGGTCAAATCTCCTTCTGAAATTTGTAAGACATCAGGAATCTGAATAATGTAAATTCAACATCTCTCAAGAGCAGGCTGCTCAAGAAAGCAATTCCGAAGCCTGAAGGCAACTGAAATATCCCATGAATGTTTTAATTCAGTGAGGGAGGAACGGGAAATCAGTAGCTTTTCAGAAAACATCAGTCAATCTGGTTAGTAATGAAGGATGCTGAGATTTGTAGCTGAGTGACAATAGGCTCTCTGCTCTAGTAAACTCTTTTTTTACAGGGATGCAACGAGTAGATTTGGATATGACTGCATATTCATGCTATTTGTTTCTCCTTTCATCTACCTAAGAAGTTAATCCTGGGAAGTTAGAAGAGATTCCTCCAGGAGTTCAAGGGAATATAATCTTTCCTGAGGTTCCCCCCCCCCCGCACAATCCTGTGAAGTAGTTTAGGCTGAGCCAGGAGTTCGATCCAATGTCCAAGAAGGTTCAATGTGGCTGAAGATGGACCTGGACCTGCATTTCCCAAGGTCATCCAAGGGGTTTCTGTAGGACTTAGGGTGGACTTGGACTGCATCTCCCAAGGTCATCCAAGGAGCTTCTGTAGGACTTAGGGTGGACTTGGACCTGTGTCTCTCACGGTCATCCAAGGAGCTTCTGTAGGACTTAGGGTGGACTTGGACTGCATCTCCCAAAGTCATCCAAGGAGCTTCTGTAGGACTTAGGGTGGACTTGGACTGCATCTCCCAAAGTCATCCAAGGAGCTTCTGTAGGACTTAGGGTGGACTTGGACTGCATCTCCCAAAGTCATCCAAGGAGCTTCTGTAGGACTTAGGGTGGACTTGGGCTGCATCTCCCAAGGTCATCCAAGGAGCTTCTGTAGGACTTAGAGTGGACTTGGACTGCATCTCCCAAGGTCATCCAAGGAGCTTCTGTAGGACTTAGGGTGGACTTGGACTGCATCTCCCAAGGTCATCCAAGGAGCTTCTGTAGGACTTAGGGTGGACTTGGACCTGTGTCTCCCAAGGTCATCCAAGGAGCTTCTGTAGGACTT
Organism: Bothrops alternatus; assembly: GCA_034064705.1. NCBI lineage: Eukaryota > Metazoa > Chordata > Lepidosauria > Squamata > Viperidae > Bothrops > Bothrops alternatus. The sequence goes on along the minus strand of JARGCV010000470.1, from coordinate 1,020,037 downwards.
AGGGTGGACTTGGACTGCATCTCCTAAGGTCATCCAAGGAGCTTCTGTAGGACTTAGGGTGGACTTGGACCTGTGTCTCCCAAAGTCATCCAAGGAGCTTTATGTGGTTAAGAGTGGACTTGAACCTGTATCTCCCCAGTTTTGGTCTAATGCCTTCACCACCAAACCAATAGCTCTCTATTACTGAACAACTGACTAAATATACTATGGAAAATAAGTCTTTTTTAAATGCCCAACTCTCTCTTAGCTTGAGCCAAGCAGAAGCAAATTTCTAGTCACATCAAATCCAATGGAAATTGCTGTTGGCTGCAGCAGTTGGACCGAATTCGAGAAGAGCAAAAAAAAAAAAAACCCCAAAAAATTCAGCTTGCAAATGTTCAATCCTTTTGTTCGCATGCTGGATAATTTACCAGAAACGAACGACAGCGAACATTATGCCTCAGAGTCACCATTAGCTTGAATCAGACCAGTGGCTGAAGCTCAAACCATCAAAATTATAAGTTTGGGAACTGTGACACCCTAATCACTCCAGCAGATGCTCTAGGACTCAACCCAACCTCAAGGTGATGTTTTGAAAACCCTTTAAAAATGTTTTTTTTTTTTAAAAAAAAAGACAGAGCAGCTGGTTTTCATTTAAACTCTACACCGGCCTACTTTGGAGCCTGTTCAGTTCAGTTTCGCCAGTCTTTGCTTGCAAGCACACTTCTGCTTTTTGGCCTGCAATATTCATTACCCTGTTGAATAGAGCTCGCCTGAATGGGCCTCAGGATTTGTGTTTCAGAATTAAGCCCTTTCTTGGAGCAATGTCCAGCAACCAATTCATGCTATTCTTGGTTCCTGAAAATTAATTGGACAATAATGGGATGAAAGAAACCTGGTTTGGTTTGGAGAGACATCAGCTTCCAGCAACAGGAAGGATGGGTGAGTTCTTCACTAAACTATAAATTATGTGGCTCTGGAGAACCGCACGTTTCTTCCTAAAATACCAGCCAGATCTTGAAAAGTCAAGAACTCTAGAGTTTGTTTCTTCCAGCAGCTTCCTTATAAGCCCACACTAGCTCATCTTGACTCTATAGCAAAATAGAATTCAAGAGGAAGAAGAATGACTGAACAATTGCCGCATTTAATGCAGTCCAGCACGTGGCTTGGGGGAGCTGAAGTCCAAACCAAGGACAAGGGTAGAGAAACTGCATCCTGCATCCAGTGTTGGTCATCACATTATTAAAAAAGATGTTGAGACTTTGGAAAAAGTGCAGAGAAGAACAACAAAGATGATTAGGGGGCTGGAGGCTAAAACATACGAAGAACAGTTGCAGGAATTGGGTACGTCTAGGCTACTGAAAAGAAGGACCAGGGGTGACATGATAGCAATCTTCCAATATCTGAGGGGCTGCCACAAAGAAGAGGGAGGGGCACCTATTCTCCAAAGCATCAGAGGGCAGGACAAGAAGTAAGAGATGAAAATTAATCAAGGAGAAAACCAACTCAGAATTAAGGAGAAATTTCCCGAGAATGAGAACATTCAACCGATGGAACAGATTGCCTTCAGAAGTTTTGGTTGATCCATTGTCCTTGGATTTTAAGAAAAAATTGGACAGCCCCTTGTTTGGAACGGTATAGGGGCTCCTGCAGAGGCTGGGCTAAAAGACAAGAAGTCTCTTCTAACTCTCTGTTATTCAGTTGCCCAAAAAAGAAGCCACCTTGTTCTTTTTGACCAGATTTGGTCAAGTGACCTCCCCTCAGCCCTAGAAGAACTTCTGACTCAGCTGACTTGCTGGATGAACCAACAGGAAGAAGGAGCAGAAGGTAGTTGGTGAAGTCTATCTGCACCTCGCCCCATTCTTGCTTAGCCAGGAGGTGAGTCTGGCCCACTCCTCTTTTGTATCCTCTCCAACCTTTGTTAGGACGACTTCTTGTGAAAAGGCCTCGTCCCTCGGGAGGAAGGAGAACAAAGCAATCGAGCTGGCTCACGGGCTCTTTTGGGGGAGGCACAGAAGTAGCCACCAGAAAAGGGAAGAAAAAGGAGAAATGCCTCTCAGGATGACAATACATCAAGACTGGAGTGTAGCAAAAACAGCTCAGCCACAGAGTGTTTTTCCCAAAGGTCCATGAAAGGGTAGGACTGCAGCTCAGGCACAGCTCCACCCCATGGGCTATTAATCACCAGGAAATGCCTTTTCCTTGATCTTTCCCCCCCCCCTACAAATCAAGGAAGAGGAAAGGGAAGGGAAAGGGCCGGCTACTGTGATGGGGCTGAGTGGACAACTCGCTAGGGCCAACTCACCATGGTCAACTAGCGCAGCCAACTCCCCATGGCCAATCCCCATGCAGGAGAACTCAACCTGGGCAGCTTGCTGTTAGGCAACTCAACGATTCCATCGAATGATTTAAAATAATTTTAAAAATATATTTTCATCGTTGTCCTTTGCATTCCGTTTTGTCCCTCTTTCGGCCTCTTCTTTTAAAGGTTCCATTCTGCCATTTCTTTGATATTCGTGTCATTCTTGTCCCATGGCAAATTGTCCCACAGCCAATTGGACATGGCAAATTGGCCCGTGTCAGGTTGTCCTACACCCATTTCCCACCCAGCAAGGAAACCAAATGACAAATATCTCCTTTTCGGGGGTGGGGGGGGGAAGTTGCAGCAACATTCATTCCACTGAAGGTCTTTAAGGGAAGAGAAAGAGACCCCCTCCCCTCTTCCCTCCTCAACTGATCTCAACTTCCACAACTCAGTCTCAACTTCCCACTGATTTCTCAAACCGGTTCTGTTTGGGATAAACCCTGGACCCAAAAGAGAGGAAGAAAAAGTCCCCTTCAGAGAGAAACCTTCTTGGAATAAAACCTCACAACGGCCTCCAAGCCAGAGCTGGGAAATAAACGAATGGGGTTCACTGCATCGCTACGCTCTGTCCACACTGCCCATCGAGAGCCGGAAGGTATTTTGAGCGACCAAGTCCCCAAACAACAATCTTAACGTATGTCCTGATACAGATTTTTTCCATGCCAACCCAGTGGCCCTGTGCCAGGAAAAGCTCCCTGCCCCTCTATCCTACATGCCAGCAAACAAAGGCCATAAAATCGGGGAGGAGGGGAGTGAGGGCCAAGGGATGGCAGGCTGGAAATGTTGCATTTTAAAGATGTTTGGCTGAGACAAAGCGCCCCATTCTCTGGGTTTTCTCTGAAGCCAGGAAATGTCCACTGAGTCAACATTGAGAAAGAAGGGCGGGGAGAGAGAAAAAAGTTGCCCGCAAGAATAGAGTATTCATCATCGCCTCTTCAGATTTGGAACTGACCTTCACAGTTACCGTGTTCGGAGTGCAGACGCTGCAACAGAGCTGCCAGCCTCTCCCCCACGACAAAGGGAACAAGGCTGAATGTGAAGGATTGGAAGAATATATTTTTTTTAAATCCTATTAAAAGTAGCTCAGCTCCATCCTCCTTTCATGCGACATGGAGAAAAAAAATCACACACTGAAAGGCCATGAAGTTGCAATAAAGTTCCAACTTTGGTCGATGACACAGGGCATGGATGAGAAAAATCCCCATAAGTCTTTGGGCGCAAGGGCCTGACTGTGGATCAGCGATGGGGTCATCAGCCGCAACTGGCCAAGGTTTGGCTGGATTAGGCACAAGAAATGCCTGATATTTCTGACACGGTGGAATAAGCCGGTTGGACGGAATTCGCGGCAATGTTCCAATCTACGATGGCTGGACTGAAGAAAAGACCCTTTGCCCTTTAAGAAGGGATAAAAAAAATCTATCTAAGAAGTTTGGGGGAGAGGAGAGGGATGGCATTGCTTTGAAACAGGATGGAGAACTTCCAAGAACATCTGGAGATCATCATTTGGAGCAGATTGGAAGCAAGAGAGAAAAGGGATGGCTTCAATCATTTCAATGGGCTCTGCCCATTGCTGGATGACCACTACCCTCTTGAGCCTTGACCTCTGCAGATGACTCTTCTAACTTACTTGAAATGCTTTCCTTCAGAGAAACAAGTGAGAAAACTGGAGTAAGAAACTGGAGTAAGAAATGAATCCTCTAAACCAGCAGCATAAAATATGGAATCGGATGTTATGTTTCAACAAGGAGCAAGTTGGAGACATATTATCCCCAGTCAAGGTCTCCTTAGAGCAGGGTCTTCAAACTTGGCCCTTTTATGACTTGTGGACTTCAACTCCCAGAATTCGTCAGCCAGGCACACAAGTCATAAAAGGGCCAAGTTTGAAGACCCCTGATCCAAAGGAACTGGCTGGAGAATTCTGGGAGTTGAAGTGCCAGAGATCGTAAAGTTGCCAAAGTTGGACACTTCTGGTTTAGACTCTCGTTCCTTACTTTATTTTCTCTTCTGGGAACTTAATGGCCCCCTCAAGGTCTCTTCCTGGGGCTTCATGGATCACTTGGACCGTCCTTCCATACAAATGAAGAACACCCCGGTTTATCCACATGAAACTGGGCCGAGGGACAAGGTTGTAGGGAATGTACCAGGACGGGCCAAAGGGGTTATCAAAATAACCCAGAATAACTTGTCTAGGGAGACCCTGGGAAGAAACCTAAACCAAACATCTCACATCACCTCTGGAAAAAAAAAGTGGGGGGAGGGGGTGTTGATCCAGGCCTTCTCAAAAGTCAAATCGAAGGGCACAACAGGAAATCATTTACTAGGGACAAGTGCTAGAAACCAGGGGAAACAGAGGCCAGTTGATATATCTGATCTAAGGACGGCCTTTGTTGACTTAGGATGTAAGGATCACTTGAAAGGCTGTTGTGTTCCTGAGAGGTTGGGGGGAGGGGGGGAGGCCCTCCCTCTTCCGAAAAAGGTGGCCTCAAACAAGTTTTCTGCCTGGTGCTTACAGCTCCTTGGAAATCGTGTTCATCTTTCCTGTTTAATCATTAATCCCGCTTTATTTTTTCAAGAGATTTATCCTCAAACAAAGTACAGGGAGGTGGGCTCTGACTTGGCTGGTCTCCCCAGACAATGTTTGTTTGAGATTTACAGATTGACTTGAAGACCATGAACAATAAAGTCAGTCCTTCCTTCCTTCCTTCCTTCCTTCCTTCCTTCCTTCCTTCCTTCCTTCCTTCCTTCCTTCCTTCCTTCCTTCCTTCCTTCCATCTTCTTTCTTTTCTTCTTTCCCTTTTCTTTCCCTTCCTTCTTTCCTTCACTCCATCCCTCTATCTTTTTTCTTCTGTTCCCTTCCTCAATCCTCCCTCCTTTCCTCCCTCCCTTACTTCCCTCTATCTTCTTTCTTTCTTTCTTTCTTTCTTTCTTTCTTTCTTTTTCTTTTCTTTCCCTTCTTTCCCCTTCCTTCTTTCCTTCATTCCATCTCTCTACCTTTTTTCTTCTCTTCCCTTCCCTTCCTCAATCCTCCCTCCCTCCCTTCCTTCATATTACCATCTGAAAAAGGATATAATTACCCATGCACGCCCAGCACCACATAAATTTTTACAAACCCAATTGACCTCATACTTCACTGTGAGAGGAGAAAAACCCCAATTTATAATCTGCCTTACTCAAGAGAGTTATCCCAAATTATACAGTTATAAACTGCACAGATATCACTTTTGAAAATCTGCGAACAAAAAAATATATCTGGTGATGTGCAAAGCATGTATTATTCCCTTCTCCCCCCCCCCCGCGAAAATCTTTGGATTAATACTCTTATCTGTTTTAAATCTTGGCTAAGGGTGAGCGTATGCCCAGGAATGACAGGTTTGGGAATTAAAGTTCAGCTCGTTTAATTTAATTTTAATTTAAATTCAATGGAAACTGATTAAATATGAGGGCAATTACTCTTAACTCCCTATGTATTACATCGTTTTGTCCTGCTGCAGCATTACGAGATGGCAATTCTGGGTGAGCATCTGAAGGTCGCACTTAAGCTGGAGGAGACACATGTAACCTGGAACCTAAGGCGATGCACCCCAAATTTGAAGGGAGAAAGTCCCCTTTAGGGACTTCCTTGGGAGATATGCATGCATAGATAATTCAGAAAAGATAGAAGAGCTCAAACAACATGTGGAAATGTTTTTCAAATTCCTTTCCTTCCTTTCCCTTCCCTGAAGCTTCAAAACAGAGAAAAACTCAAAGCTGGAAGGGACCCTGGAGGTCTTCTAGTCCAGCCCCTGCTCACACAGGAGACCCTGTACAATTTCAGACTCAACCCCCTACTCAAGCAGGAGACACTACACCATTTCAGACAAGTGGCTGTCCAGTCTCTTCTTAAAAACCTCCCGTGATGAAGCACCCACAACATCTGGAGGCAGGTTGTTCCACTGATTCATTGTTCCCACTGTCAGGAAATTCCTCCTTAGTTCTAGGTTGCTTCTCTCCTTGCTTAGTTTCCATCTGTTGCTTCTTGTCTTGTCCTTCAGATGCTTTGTAGAATAGGTGGACCCTCTCTCTTCTTTGTGGCATGCCCTCAAATATTGGAAGACGGCTAGCATGTCACCCTTGGTCCTTCTTTTCTCTAGATAGCCATGCCCAAACCACTGAAATAATTTGACACCGTTCTCTCCCTTTCCTTTTTAATTGCCCGCATCCTGCCCTCTCTCTCTCTCTCTCTTTCTCTCTCTGCAATCTGCAAGTTATCGCTGTGTTGGAATGGCTTCCCATCAACGTCGTGGCACCGAGCCCAAGTGCTAATCCAGCATGGCGAAGTTCTCGACGTGTAACCGATATTGCAAGTTAGAAAGGAGAGCAGGGAAGGCGCGAGATGCTCTCTCTGCACATTCTGGAGAGCGTTTCCATGCAAACATGTCCAGCCATAAATGGGACTTGCTGTTAACTGTAGCCAAAGGATCGGACACAGAGGAAGAATGGGAGCAGGAGAAGGCCGGACGGCTGAGCGCAGCTGTGAGCTTGGATTCATTCTCAACATCTCAATCAGGAGAGCTTCTTCCAAAGCTGTTGCTTGCTAAAGTCAACCTTGGGAGAAGGTCCAAGTTGGTCTTTCAAAGACGAAGTTCTCATGCTGGGCAGCTTCCCTCAGCAGAGAATGGAAGAACATAGGGCTAGAGGGGACCTTGGAGGTCATCTAGTCCAACCCCCTGCTCAGGCAGGAGAGTCTATACTATTTCAGACAAATGGCTGTCCAGTCTCTTCTTAAAAACTTCCAGTGTTTGGAGCATTCACCGCTTCCGGAGGCAGGCTGTTCCACTGATTAATTGTTCTGACTGTCAGGAAATTCCTCCTTAGTTCCAGGTTGCTTCTCTCCTTGATTAGTTTCCATCCGTTGCTTCTTATCCTGCCTTCTGGCGCTTTGGAGAATAGATTGACTGCCTCTTCTTTGGGGCAGCCCCTGAGATGTTGGAACATGGCTATCATGTCACCCCTCGTACTTCTCTTCATTAAACTAGACATACCCAACTCCAGCAACCGTGCCTCCACTGAGATCCACTGAAGACCTCAGTGGCCCTCCAAATTTTGCTTGCTACCAGGCCTTTTTCTTTTTTTTTACAACTCAGAAGGGGAAAAAAAACACAATTCAACACAGAGGGAGTAACCATATGTATCGCATTCGGTTAACCATCTTTAGGGTAGCTGGCGGGAAACGAGGAGAGGCACAGATGACCTTAAGACAGGAGCTTAGAAGTTCCTCCAGCTGGGTTGGGACTGATTGAGCTTCTCTCTAATCGCCCACTTCCCTCCTGGCCTTTTGTTTTCTTTCTTTCCAGCTTTTGTTCCACGATATAAGCTCAAGGTGCTTTGCAAAAAGCTCAAAACAAAGCCAGCCTCCAACTCGGTGGCTAAAGCTTAAAAAACAAGAAAAAGAAGAGAAAAGAAAGAAAGAAAGAAAGAAGTCCTTGCATTAATTCTTGGCATCTCCAGTTATAAAGGATCCCACAGAGGAAAGGGATGGAAAGGCTGCTTTGGCGTCTTTGGGCTCGGAGGGCTCTGGCCCAGAGGCTGTCCCAAGCAGCAGATGCGAGCCAGAAGCAGCAGCAAGGAGTGGGAAAGGGAGAGGAACCCAGCCACATGGTTTCTCTTGTACCTCTTAGCTCTTCGCTGCGGTTTTTTTTTTTTAACAAGGAAAGGTAATATAGATAAGGCTCCCTTCTATGATTTTGCTTCCAGCAACAACACTCTGAAGTCAGTTGGGCTAAAAAGAAATATCTTTCTTTCTTCTTTCTCTTTTTTCTTTCTTTCTTTCTTTCTTTCTTTCTTTCTTTCTTTCTTTCTTTTTCTTTCTTTCTTTCCTTATTCCCATTTTTAGTAAGTCCATCCTAGTTTACGAGTATTTTACTTTAACAGAATAAGTGAGTTGGAAGGGACCTTGGAGGTCTTCTAGTCCAGCCCTCTGCTCAGGCAGAAGGCACTAGACCAGGGGTGTCAAACTGCTGGCCCATGGGCCGGATGCGTCATGCGGAAGCCACGCCCATCCCATTGCCAGCAACGGCAAAACCGGCCCGATACGTTGCGCGACGTCATATGACGTCGCAAGTTTGATATGTCTGCTCTAGACCATTTGAGACAAGTGTCTGTCCAGTCTCTTCTTCAAAACCTTCCAGTGTTGGAGCATTCACAACTTCTGGAGGCAAAGTTGTTCTACTGGTTAATTGTTCTCACTGTCAGGAAGTTTCTCCTTAGTTCCAGGTTGCTTCTCTCCTTGATGAGTTTCCATCCTAGTTGCTTCTTGTCCTGCCCTCAGGTGCTTTGGAGAATAGTTTGACTCCCTCTTCTTTGGGGCAGCCCTTCAAATACTGGAACGCTGAACAGAATAACAGGCTTTCAAGGGAACTTGGAGGTCTTCTAGTCCAACCCCCTGCTCAAGCAGGTGATCCTGGGCCATTTTAGACAAATGGTCTAAACCAGGGGTCTTCAGACTTGGCCCTTTTATGACTTGTGGGCTTCAGCTGCCAGAATTCCTGAGCCAGCACAGCTGGCTCAAGAATTCTGGAAGTTGAAGTCCACAAGTCATAAAAGGGCCAAGTTTGAAGACCCCTGGTCTAAACATTTGACAAATACTTCTTGGAGGCTGGATTGGAAAAATAGAGAAATCCCAGCCTGCCTCTTTAAAACAAGTGCCTTCTCTCTCTCTCTCTCTCTCACACACACACACACACACACACACACGCACACACACACCACAAAATTTGAGGAAACCCAAAAGGCAAAGCTCCCCCAAGCACGCAGCACAGTTTATGATATGGCTACACATTTGTTATTGTGGAACAGCGCATCTGCCGAGCGTCGCCCTGCCAAATCGTAATTCTTCATGGCAACAGTCCCCGCGCAGAGCTTAAGGCCCTAAGCCCCAGTGCCAGGAATCTCAAACGGGATAAATCCGTGACCTCGAAAATCCACCAGATGCATTCCACATCTGCCCAGTCTGGGAAAACCTGGAGCTGAGGGAGAAACAGGGTGGGAAAGGGGAATCTCTGATATGTGTGAAGGCAGAGAAAAATGACAGGGGTTTGCGGGGTGGGGGGGGGGAGAAGAAAATAAAAAAAATCACCTCCCAACCCCCAGCTTTCCTCAAACCAAGCAAATCCCGGGACGGTCTTTAGGAATGGGCGCCGTTCAAACCATTTCTGTTTGCAACTAGTCCTCCAGTTACAACCAAATGGAGCTCAACTCAAGGTCGCAAAAGGGGATCACGTGATCCCAGGGATGTTACCACGGCCTTAAGTGTGAGCCAGTGAGCAGGCAGCTGAATTTCAATCACCTGAGCACGGGGAATGCTACAAAGGTCGTTGAGTGTGAAAAACGGGTCATCTCAGTGCCGTCGTAACGTGGAACGGTCACTCAATGAACAGTTGTGAGTTGAAGACTGCCTGGACTGTGATTTAGGGTCAGGGGGTCTCCCAACCTGGCAACTTTTATGACTTGTGGGTCTTCAACCCCCAGAAATCCCCCGCCAGCCTGCCTGGGTCTCCAGTCATAATTGCAGACGCTTCTTGAATGAGTAAAAAAAAAAAGACACACAAGAAAGTCCAGCTGCATTTTGAAAAAGCACCTTTTTGGGGTGACTTAACAGGCAGACTCCGTGTCTGATCTGTTTAGATGGACCCAAAGTGCAATTTCAGACAAACCCAACGCTTTGTCCATAACAACCTGAGAAAAAAATATTGGAGGGAGGCTGGGGGCAACATTGCAGCTGTCTGTTTTTGCACCCCTTTGTTGCAAAAGGACTTTGGCCTCTTTTGCGCTGGTGCCACCAAAGGGCCGAACTACAACGGTACAAGCGGGCCCAACAGAACGCAATGGGCTTAAGAGGCTCCAGGGAAGACACAGAGGCCATTAACAGCTGGATCCTCTTTGCAACTTCGTTCTTTACTCTGCCCTGCCCGACTTCTTACATCACTTCCCTGTATGGCAGGTCCAATACGACTCTCAGGAAGCAAGCAGGCTGGTGAATACACTATTTTATGGGAAACAAGTAGACTCCCTGGTGTTTCAGCCCAGCACACTAAATTCTCTTGGCATGTTATGGTTGTAAATCATCCTGAAACAAGCCTTTAAGCTGTAGCCCCAAACAGAGAGGAGAACCAGAAATAACACAAAAAGAAAAAACTGGACTACGGATTGTCAACCAGCATCTCCTTCCTTGAAAACTTAAAATGAGGCTATCAATCATTCATCTTCTCTTCACGCAGCCCTGGGAATTTTACGTGACACAGGAGTGAGGTTAAGTGTCCCTCCTAGAGATTTCTCCACGGCTGGAGAAATTACAAGTCCCAGGATTCTTTGTGGGATGAAGCTGATCAACCGGAGGCACAAAACCCATCTTGCTTTCTAGAGTCTACGCATTATGGAATGCATAATATAATAAAAAGCAAAAACCTTGAGTCAAGAGCAGGGGTCTTCAAACTTGGCCCTTTTATGACTGGCGGACTTCAACTCTCAGAATTCCTCAGCCAGGCAGGCTAGCTGAGGAATTCTGGGAGTTTTAGTCCACCAGTCATAAAAGGGCCAAGCTTGAAGACCCTTGGTCAAGAGGAAGAGAGACAGAAGACAGAGGGGAACACAGGTGAGCGAAGGAGAGAGAGATTGAGAGGAGAGAGAGAGAGATTGAGAGATTGAGAGAGAGAGATTGAGAGAGAGAGAGAGAGAGAGAGAGAGAGAGAGAGAGAGAGAGAGAGAGACAGACAGACAGACAGACAGAGAGACAGAGAGAGAGACAGAGAGAGAGACAGAGACAGAGAGACACACAGAGAGAGACACAGAGAGAGACACAGAGAGAGAGACAGACAGAGAAACAGAAAGACACAGAGAGAGAGAGACAGAGAGACAGAGATTGAGAGAGAGACAGAGACAGAGAGACAGACAGAGAGAGAGAGAGAGAGAGAGAGAGAGAGAGACAGACACACACAGAGAGAGAGAGAGAGAGAGAGAGAGAGAGAGAGAGAGAGAGAGAGAGAGAGAGAGAGAGAGAGAGAAAGACAGAGAGAGACAGAGACAGAGACAGAGACAGAGACAGACAGAGACACAGAGAGACACACACAGAGAGAGAGATGATGGATGGCTAGGGAGAGAGAGACACAGAGACAGAGACAGATGATGGATGGACAGACAGGCAGAGAGACAGGCAAGCAGACAAAAAAGTTAGAGAGGGAGAGGGAGGAGCAGACAGAAAGGGGGGGACTGTCAGTACCAATGGTGACTGAGGGAGAGGTATCCATGGGTGTCTTATCCTTCTAAGGTGTGCAATCATAACTGGTAACTAACAGTAGTTAGCATTCTGGCTACGGCTACATTGAGGAGAAGGCCATGTCGTTTGAGGGCATAGAGATTGGGAAAGAGATTGGCACGAGAACCTCAGGCTTTACCTCTGTGATGATGAAAAAATCGTCCCCCGGCTCCCCCTGGACCACAATTTTCTCTCCATCCTCAAACTGGACCGGCTCTAGTGCATCGGCCACCGTCAGGCGCTCCCATTTGTCCAGAGATCCTAAGGGATGAAAAGGCAACTGGATGATACTCCCTACCGCTGTTCCACCAGACTACAATCCTAGAACAAACCATAACCAGGTGGGTTTCCCCCCCCTTTTTAAGACTTAAAGCTCTACTTGGACCCTTGTGCTTATGGTTGACCTCTCCCACCACCACCTATCCCCAGGTTTTATTGTCTGGTTTTGCCCAGGCTGAATCCCAGCGAAGGAAACCATCCAGCTCCCTGGAGGGAAAAAATTACGCACCCAAAATGGACACCTTGCTCAAAAATTCTTCATACATTTTCCGTTTTCTCAACGTGTTGCCCTGTGGAGAAAGAGAAGGGGAGAAAAAGAGGAGTGGGGGAGAGAAGAATTAACGCTGCCCACATCGCTGTCAACCTCAGAGGAGACCTCAAGGGTTAAGACGCAAAGTGAGAAAATATGCCGAGGAAACAATAATCCCCATCTCTTCGGCCCACGGAGTTCCCACCAAACGTGAACTTCGCCCTTCATAAATTGGATCGGGTCCTTTTAAGTTGGTGGAATTTAACGTTGGCGGATGGGACACAATGTCCGGGCGGTGGGGAGACCCACACCCTTCCTTTCCCTTCCCTGAAGCTTCAAAACAGAGAAAAACTCAACTATGTATGATCCACATCCTGATGAGCTAATTAGTGTGAAGAATCGATTCGAGCCCGCGATTGCACATCTAAAAGGACCTGGAGTTAAGCAGATAATCGGACGCTTCCCAGCTTTCTCCTTGCCAGTTTAGGAAGACAAAAAGAAGCCTTTCTTTCCCCCCCAATCCCAATTTGGATGGTTTAAGCCTTAAATAAACAGGAATGTTTGTTTATAAAGGGAGGGAAAAGGGCCCGTATTCTCCTCCTCGGAGGGGCTAGTGCAATTCCAGCAGGGAAAGAAGAATAAGACTGACCAGATGAGAGAAAGCAAAGGCATTATTTGACCCATGCGTTCGTTTTGGTCACCACATTCCAGCAAAGAGGTTGAGTGCAGAGTGCAGAGAAGAGCAACTAGGATGATTAAAGGCCTGGAGATTAAAACATATGAAGTACGGTTGCAGGATTTGGCTAGTCTAGAGGAAAGAAGGAGTAGGGGACACATGATAGCAATGTTCCAGTATTTGAGGGGCTGCCACAAAGAAGACGGGGGGGGGGTGTCAATCTATTTTCCAAAGCACCGGAAGGCAAGACAAGAAACCATGGATGGAAACTAACCAAGGGGAGAAGCAACCTGGAATTAAGGAGGAACTTCCTAACAGGGAGAACAATTAACCAGTGGAACAACCTGCCTCCAGAAGTTGTGGGTGATCCATCACTGGAGGTTTTTAAGATTGGACAAACATTTTTCTGGAATGGTATAGGGCAGTGATGGCAAACCTTTTAGAGATCAAGTGCCCAAACTGCAACCCAAAACCCATTTATGTATCGTTGGGTGCCGGGTGGGCGTGGCTCATTGGGTGGGCGTGGCTGCAGTGGTAACGGCAGGCTGGGTGGGACTTAAAAGTTTAATCAATCAATTACAACTTTGCAAGATCTTGAAATTGAAGGCCTAGGACTGGGGTGACAGCGTGCATGTCCAGCAGTGGGCTGGACTAGAAGACCTCCAAGGTCCTTTCAGATTCTATTCTATTCTATTCTATTCTATTCTATTCTATTCTATTCTATTCTATTCTATTCTATTCTATTCTCTACACTCTACTACAGTCTACACTCTATTCTATTCTGTTCTATATTTCTATTTTATATTTCTATTCCATTCTATTCTATTCTCTACACTCTATTCTATTCTATTCTATTCTTCATTCCATTATTCTATTCTATTCTATTCTATTCTATACTATTCTATTCCCATTATTCTATTCTATACTATTCTATTCCCATTATTCTATTCTATTCTATTCTATTCTATTCTATTCTATTCTCTACACTCTATTCTATTCTATTCTCTACACTCTACTACAGTCTACACTCTATTCTATTCTGTTCTATATTTCTATTTTATATTTCTATTCCATTCTATTCTATTCTCTACACTCTATTCTATTCTATTCTATTCTTCATTCCATTATTCTATTCTATTCTATTCTATTCTATTCTATTCTATTCTATTCTATTCTATTCTATTCTATTCTATTCTATTCTATTCTATCCTATAAATTCTAATTCTATTCTATTCTGCTCTAATTCTATTCTATTCTATTCTATTCTATTCTATTCTATTCTCTACACTCTATTCTATTCTCTACACTCTATTCTATTCTATTCTATTCTCTACACTCTACTACAGTCTACACTCTATTCTATTCTGTTCTATATTTCTATTTTATATTTCTATTCCATTCTATTCTATTCTCTACACTCTATTCTATTCTATTCTATTCTTCATTCCATTATTCTATTCTATTCTATTCTATTCTATTCTATTCTATTCTATTCTATTCTATTCTATACTATTCTATTCCCATTATTCTATTCTATACTATTCTATTCCCATTATTCTATTCTATTCTATTCTATTCTATTCTATTCTATTCTATTCTATTCTATTCTATTCTATTCTATTCTATTCTATTCTATTCTATTCTATTCTATGCCATTCCATTCCACTCCACTCCACTCCACTCCACTCCACTCCACTCCACTCTACTCTACATTCTACTCTACTCTATTTTTTCTGGCCTCGTCCAGATTTGCTGGGACAGTTGCCCCCCAGGATTCCCTACCAGCATGGCTGGAGATTCTGGAAGCTAGGGGGAGGGGGGACAGACTGTAACCTTCCCTCTCCTAAAGTCTTTCTTGAAGACCATTGCTGGTCCAATCCAGGTGGTTTTTCCCAAAATGCAAGGTAAACTTTGACACTGTGTGTGTGTGTGGGGGGGCAATTTCCAGAGCTTTGGAAAGACCAGACAGCTCAGCACAAGACCAAGGAGGGAAAGCTGGACAGCCTCCCACACCAATCCGGGCTGGGAAGTAACAAGCGGCCAGCAGATACTGACAGCTGGAGAAAGAAAGGCAGGTGTCTGCCCCCACGCCAACGGGCTGCAACGGGGTGGAGCAACCCATCCGGAGGTGGCATCCTGCTTTCCAGCCAAGTGTGGGTTGCAGAAAAATTTTAAGAAGCAATAATCACGGAGCACGGGGACTCTCCAACCCACAGAGGTAATTAAAACCAGACTTGGGTTAGGAATCAGCGAGGAGGGAGGGGCACAGGGCGAAAAGGACCAGGATATCAAATTAAACGCCCGCTCTCTGGGCTTCTCAGAATTGCAAGGCTCCCTCGCTCTTCCCACTGCTCTCCGTTGCTGTTTAAGCAAGACAGAATCACCAGATCGGTGTAGCCAATGGCCAAATGACCTCTAAGGAACTCCAAGTTCTCTTTTCTTTTTTCTTTTTAACCAGCCATTAAAACGAGAATAAAAGTGATCCCTTGGGTTGGAGCGATGATGCAGTACAAAAGGGGGGAAAAGTCATGCCAAGGGTAAATAATAGCCTGATGGAGTGGAGGGATTGATCCCTTTCCAAAAGCTGTTATATATTACCGTCTCTGATCCCAAGACAACTCCATTAAATCACAGGCTAAGGTTTGCTCGGGGCCATCCCGTTCCAGATTGTGCATGTGTCTCGGATGGAAACTGTACACGGAAAGGAACACGTTTCGTCCCCTCCGGGTCACCGACAGCACCTGAAATCAATCCTAAAGGGGCTGCAGGTGATGGATCATAGTCTTGGAGATGCAGAGTTAAATGTTCTGGACGGTCAAGTGCAGGGCTCTTCAAACTTGGCCCTTTTATGACTTGTGGACTTCAACTCCCAGCATTCCTCAGCCAACATGCCTGGCTGGGGAATTCTGGGAGTTGAAGTCCACAAGCAAGGGTCTTCAAACTTGGCCCTTTTATGACTTGTGGACTTCAACTCCCAGAATTCCTCAGTCAGGCACGCATGCCTGGCTGAGGAATTCTGGGAGTTGAAGTCCACAAGTCACAAAAGGGCCAAGCTTGAAGAGCCCTGGTCCAGAGAATGTGTCAAGCACTGAGATCACAGCAGCAGAGATCCACTGTACCCTCTTTTAGCTGGCGATCCCTCTAAGTCTGGAGAACGTCAAGTAAAAAGATGCGGCATGTGGAAACCGACAATACAGCTGGATCTCTCCCTGGGATCATACAACTGCCGAGATGTCGCAATGACCCACCCAGGGGGAAAAGCAATTCAAAGGTTACGTGCAGATAAAGACCTGGGCACTTTCCAGTGTTGCAAAGCACCACCTTGGAGGAGGAATCCGATCCAAAATTCTGCACAGTGTTAGCAAGCATTTAAGCCACGAGGGGAGACTTCAGATGTATAAAAGGACAAGTGCAAGAACAAAGCAGGGGGAAAGCAATACAAATATTCCGTAGGAAAAAAAGAAGGAGAAGGAGGAGGAGGAGGAGGAAGAAGAAAGCAATGCCAAGCCAGCTTGGAAAATAGAAGATTTACAGGCAGCCAGCAAGTCCAGAATTTGCAATCTGATATGCAGCCGAAAAATAAGAGCAAATGCCATTTCAATTAGTCCTTGCAAACGCATCCCTTGAGCAACGGGCCAGGAAAGTGACAACCTCAGTTGTCTGGTCTGACAAAGTATCACACCTGCAGCCTTGCGCCCTCCGCCTGGCCATCTCATCGCCAGGACGGTCCCAACCCACCCACTCGAAAGTTCATCTAGGACTAAAACCTCAACCGTGATTTATGGACTGCATCGCAGTGTTGGAAGCTTGAGGATTATTATTGCTTTTCTAAGGCCTTCCGCTCCAGGCTGGATGGATTTGGGTTTGACATGGACCCAGAGAGAAGCCAAGTGGGGAAGAAATTTTTTTTTTTCAGGAAGATAGATCTAGCGGGCAAGCATCCCAACGAGAGAGCAGGCTTACCCACGTTTCTTTGGGGAAAGGACTGAGTAATATGCCAGATTGGAAGGGAAGGTAGATGGTTGATTAATGCCTCAGCGCAGGGAGCTTAGTAAACTGTGTTAATGTGGAGAATTAATAAATAAACAAAGACAGGAGAGAGGATACCAACTCAATTTGGCCACAGGATGCAACAAAGAGACTTTATAGTCCAAAGACTCCAAGCCAGGCCAAAGGGCTGAATGTTATGCAGTGTTGCTGGCACCAGGAATCTCTCGCGGTGGCCAATCCAACATTAAGCACCTGTTCATTATCTCCTGCCCCGTCCTTTTCATTCGCCTTTGGGGGACAATTAGACGTAGCCGTGGGAGGTAGAGCAAGACCGCCAGCTTCCTTCAGCTCTGAAAGACTGATAAGGGCAGTGGGAAAAACCTCGCCCAGATGTCTTCTTTGGGGGGGGGTTGATTCCCTCCTTGCCTTGTCGGTGGTGAATTCAGGATCGACATAAGGGTTATGTACACCGGAGAAACCTGGGGATGGGAACAGCTGCAGATTTTAAGAAACTGTTGTGGGTTTTCTATGGGTTTGGTCTTTGGGGGGGGGGTCTCCCAATGATATCCAGGAGAACTGAGAGCCTCAACAGTTGGCTGGATTAGAAATATTAATTTCTCCCCCCAAAAATGCATTTGAGTGGTCTTTTTAATGTGGAAAGTCATTTTTGTCAATATGCACGTTGCTAAAGTTCTCAACTCTATGGTCCTGTGTTCAGGAAGGAAGGAAGGAAGGAAGGAAGGAAGGAAAGGAGGGAGGGAGAGAGGAAGGAAGGAGGAGGGAGAGAGGGAAGGAAGGAAGGAAAGAAAGAAGGAAGGAAAGAAAAAAGGAAGGAAGGAAGGAAAAAAGAAAGAAAGAAAGAAAGAAAGAAAGAAAGAAAGAAAGAAAGAGAGGGAGAGAGAGAGAGGGAGGGAAGGAGGGAAGGAGGGAAGGAGGGAGGGAGGAAGGGAAAAAGAAGGAAGGAAAAGGGAGGGAGGAAGCAAAGGAAGAAAGAAGGAAGGAAGGAAAGGAGGGAGGGAGAGAGGAAGGAAGGAAGGAAGGAGGAGGGAGAGAGGGAAGGAAGGAAGGAAGGAGGGAGAGAGGGAAGGAAGGAAGGAAGGAAGGAAAGAAAGAAGGAAGGAAAGAAAAAAGGAAGGAAGGAAGGAAGAAAGAAGGGAAGAAAGAAAGGGAGAGAGAGAGGGAGGGAAGGAGGGAGGGAGGGAGGAAGGGAAAAAGAAGGAAGGAAAAGAGGGAGGGAAGGAGGGAAGGAAGGAAGGAAAGAAGGAAGGAAAAGTGGAAGTGAGTGAGGAAGGAAGGAAGGAAGGAAGGAAGGAAGGAAGGAAGGAAGGAAGGAAGGAAGGAAGGAAGGAAGGAAGGAGAAAGCAGCAACTGTGGAAAACAATGCTGTGTCTTATCAGGCTGAGTTAACCCTCTGCAGCCTCCAGGCTTCCATCGCTTCCCACAGCTTACTCCACACTCCCACCCATTCGGTCCCGTGTGATTTTTTTTTTTTTTTTTTGCAGCCCCTTTCGCAATGCCAACCCATCTTTTCTCCTCCCCCTCCTCCCCCCAGCCTTTCAGCTTCTGCCTCTCTTACTTCCAAGTTTCATTTCCATTCATCCAGCTTATCTCCCGGGTTCTGCACCTGCCTCTCTCGGTCTACTGGACACTTCCCAAAATGCCCTTGAATTCGGAAGCCGAACCAGCGAAGACCAGCTGTACAACGTTGCTGGCCTTCGGTTCCCCCCCAAAAAACCTCCAGACCAGATCATGGGTTCCTTTCATCTTTATACAAGATGAAAGTGTGCAACAAATGTAACTCCTTAGATCAACACAAAGGACACACAAGCATAGGGAGAGGAAACAAAGGCCCCATCACTAGCCATTGTGGACATGGGAGATGCTTTAAACCAGCCTCAAGGGTTACCCCAGCCTACAGGGGAGTCCTCGACTTACAATTGAGCGCAGATTTTCTGTCGCTAAGCAAGACAGTCATTAAGTGAGTTTTCCCCCTTTTACGACTGTCCTTGCCACGGTTATTAAGGGAAGCACTGCAGCTGTTAAGTTAGCAACAGTGGCTCTGGCTTCCTCATGGACTTGGCTGGTGAGAAGGCCAGAGAAAGGGATCCTGTAAAGCCAAGACATTATGCAACCGTCATCCATGTGAGTCAGTTGCCAAGAGGATGCTGCCAGGGTGGGTCAGTGTGAAAAAGGTCAAAAGTGACTTCTTTCAGTGCCCTTGCCTCTGTGAACAGTCGCTAAGTGAACTAGTTTAAGTCGAGGAGTCGCCATTCCCCAGCCAAGAGGCACAATGGATTTGAAGGCTGAGGAAAAGGTGCTTCAAATATTTCCACAATTTTCTTCTGCTAAAGGACAAATCGGGATGGTTTTGTGCAGCCAGAGATTTTTTTTTTTATTTTTATTCAATTCTTCACCCCCACCCCCACCCCTCCCCGATTCCCCCAGTCAGCCTTTGAAGAGCTAGCTGGAAAACAGGTTCTTGGAACCAAACTGGGAAGCCCTTTCCAAAGGAAGCTGGAGAAAACTGCTTCAGGCAGGAGCCATCAGAGAGCAGGGAAGGGCAGAAGAATCTCAGGAATGGAAAGGAGGACGTTGAAAGGATGAAATAAAGGGAAGAGAGTGGGGAACAGAAAGAGGGAAGGTTGTTAACAGGAGTGCTTTGTGCCAACCTCAGTTTGAAAACGAAGCTGGGGAGAAGAAGATTTAGAAGGCACCTTGGTGGCCAGTAGAATGGAATAGACTAACAGACTTGGAAGGGACCTTGGAGGTCATCTAGTCCAACCCCTTGCTCAGGCAGGAAACCCTACGCCAGTGAGGGAGAGCCTTTCAGAGACCGAGTGCCCAAACTGCAACCCAAAACCCACTTACGTATCGTTGGGGGCCGGGTGGGCGTGGCCCATTGGGTGGGCGTGGCTGCAGTGGTCACGGCAGACTGGGTGGGACTAAAAAGTTTAATCAATCAATTACAACTTTGCGAGATCTTGAAATTGATTGATTGATTGAACCTTTTTTTTTTTTTTTTACACACACAGCGGCGGAGGCCTAAAGCGAAAAGATTTTATAAAACCCAGATTGAGGGTCTAGGACTGGGGTGATGGCGCGCGTGCCCACAGAGAGGGCTCTGCGTGCCACCTGTGGCACGCGTGCCCTAGGTTCGCCACCACGGCCCTACACCATTTCGGACAAATGGCTGTCCAGTCTCTTCTTAAAAAGTCCCAGTGTTGGAGCATTCACAATTCCTGGAGGCAACTTGTTCCAGAAGTTGTGAATGCTCCAACACTGGCAGTTTTTAAGACGAGTTTGGCCAACTGAGTAGTCCACAAGGATTATCTCCCAGTCTAATGGTGAGATACAAGTAGTCCTCGACTTAGGACCACAGCCAAGCCCAAAACCTCTGTTGCTAAGTCAGACTATTGTTCAGTGTGTTTTTCCCCCTTCCTTGCCACAGATGTTAAGTGAATTACTGCATGTGCTGAGTTACTAACACAGCTGTGAAGTGAACCTGGTTTTCCCCGTTGACTTTGCTTGTCAGAATGTCGCAAAAGGGGATCGCGTGTCCCCCGGGGGACGCTGCCACTGTCACAAAAATGAACCAGTTGCCCGATGCATTTGCGTTCAGGTTTAAAATCCTCTAACAGGGGTTCTCAACCTCGGCAACTTTAAGACTTGTGGACTTCAACTCCCAGAATTCCTCAGCCAGCTTTGCTGGCTGAGGAATTCTGGGAGTTGAAGTCCACAAGTCTTAAAGTTGTCAAGGTTGAGAACCCCTGCTCTAAGATCTGGTATGAGGATGCAAAAAATGAAAAAAACTGGTGGATCTTTTGCATTTTTTGATATCCTCACACCAGATCTTAGAAGACTTTAAACTTCAGTGCACGAAATGTCTCCTCTGAAACATCACCTCCTCTCTCCATCTGTTCAAATGCTAGCCTGTTTTAAGTGACCTTCCTTGCAACAAAGAGCAAGGTTACGTCAGGCCAGCAGCCAAATTCACCTTTCCGTTGCCTGGCGTCTCCAGATGTGTTGGATTTCCCATCCAACCCATCGGATGTGGCAGCTGAGCAAAGCTGCTTTGAAACCACTGGAGTGGAAGAAATAAATATTAAGAAGTTCATCACGGCTACAAGCCCTTCTTCGGTCAACAGAACTGCGCCTTCAGATCTGATTGTAGCTCTCCATGACCCCAAAATGAACTTAATTTAATTTCTCTAGAAGAAAGGGAGCAATCCAAGGCTTCTCGTGCCCATAAATAGCGTTTTGTCTAATTTTGGACACTTTTCTCTCTTATAAATTGTATGCAGCACAAATCAGCATGTTGCCTTTTCCTTTGATAAAGACAGCTGGCCCTATACCCCCGCCCCCGCCCCCCCCAGGCCTACATTTCAAGGACCTTTCCCCACATTGACAAACTCTTCCAATGAAAGTTGAGAGAATGCTTGGAAGGGGGTCACTTAAAGAAAAAGCTTGTTTTTGAAACCCACCATCAAGATGCGTCTGTAGCTATCTCGGTCAATCCCCCAGAGTTTAAGATCAGTCTTTGCTTTGACCGTTGCGGCTCGTGGGGTTCCATAAATGAGGGCCAGTTCTCCAAAGCTGCCTCCTTCTCCGATGCTGGTGACCAATTCTCCATTCACATACACCTGAATTAAAGAACGAAAAAGCAAGTTAGCTCTTGTTGAGAGAAGCAAGGAAGGGGAGAAAGGAACAGGTCCTCCCCAAAAATAGATACTGCAAGCATACAAAACACACAAGAGTGTGGAGATTCCCAGTCATCCAGGTCATGGCTGTGCCAAAGGTGCTTTTGCTAAAAGGCAACTGGACTTTCTTGGTATCCAGTTGCCTTTTGGAAAAAAAAAACACCTTTGGGAAAAACATGAGGATGACCATGAGGTTACCCATTCAGTCACGTCCGACTCTTGGTGATTCTACGGGCCAAATCTCTCCATACCTTCTGAACTTGCCCCTCAGGTAGTCCTCAACTTACACCTGTTCATTTAGGGACCGTTCAGAGTTACAACGGCAGTGAAGACAGTGACTTACGACCGTTTTTCACCTCTACGGCCCTTGAAGCATCCCTACGCTCGTGGGATCAAAATTCGGCTGCTTGGGCCTTCCTTCATACTTACGACCGTTTTGCTTTGTCCTGGGGCTCACGTGATTGCCTTCTGCGACTTTCTGATAAGCAGAAATCCACGGGCAAGCCAGATTCACTGAACCACTGTGTTACTAATTGATCAGCTGCAGTGATTCACTTAGCCACCGTGGAAAGGAAGGTCGTAAAATGGGTCCAAACTCACTGAACAAAGGTCTCACTTCATTGCAGAGCTTTTGGGCTGAACTGCAATCATAAGTCGAGGACTGTCTGTAGTTCTTTGAGTTTTTCTACGCTCTGGCTGGTGTCAGCTTTGATGGTGTCCAGCCGCCATGTTCTTTGGCGGGCTGGTTTCCTTTTGTTGCTAACGCTTCCCAACTTAACTGCTTTCTCCAATCAATTCCCCCGCACAACACAGCCAAAGGAAGCAAGAGGCAGTTTCGTGATTTTGCCTTTCAATGACATGTCTGGATTAATAATAATAATAATAATAATAATAATAATAATAATAATAATAATAATAATAATAATAATAACAATAACAATAACAATAACAACAATAATAATAATAATAAAGTTGGAAGGGACCTTGGAGGTCATCTAGTAGTCCAACCCCCTGCTCAGGCAGGAAACCCGATACCATTTCAGACAAAGGGCTGTCCAGTCTCTTCTTAAAAACTTCCAGTGTTGGAACATTCACCGCTTCTGGAGGCAGGTTGTTCCACTGGTTAATTGTTCTAACTGTCAGGAAGTTTCTCCTTAGTTCTAGGTTCTAGTATTGTGTGCTTGTTAGTCACCTTGGGAAAAAACATACAAAGTCTTATCCCTTTTTGGGGATAAGCCATTGTCTTTTTTGGAGTGTCAGTTTCCAGGGACTGTTTCAACCAGGAACAGTCTCTGGAAGTTGACACTTCAAAAAAGACAATAGCTGAGCTTTGGGCTTCAAACATCAGCTCCCTCCAAAAAAAGGGAAGGGTCCCGCTGTATTTGCGTTGGGGTGAGAAGAATTATTCTTGGTCAGCAGAATGAATTTTGAGTCTTCCTGTTTGATTGCAAGGCTGATATTTGCTGTGAGGTTTCAGCTGAGGGCTGATGGCAGTTCTCCATCCCAAGAGAGGTGCTTACAGGGACACACACTGCCTCCCTCCATTTTTTACTTTTAAACATGCTTTATTAATTTTTAGCATGCACCTTAATATTTGGTAAACATCGTGCTGTCTGGGTTAGTGTTAAGAAAACGATCAATAGCCATTAATTTCTATAATTCTGTAGTCCGTATAGTAGCTTTACTTGATTTACTTCTTCTTCCAATAAGATTCTCTTTTGCCAACCTTAAATTGATACCGTTCTTATTTAAATAAATGACAATGGACTATGGACATTTTTCTCATGTTTCTGCAAACAGGAATCACACCCCAGGTCTCTTCCCTTCCTTTCAAAAGTTCGTTCATTTCTTGCCCTCTTGACTTACAATCCTTTTCAGGCATCCTGCTCAGGAAAGAAGCCTCTTCTATTGGAAGGTGGCCTTGACTTAAAGTTTGGTTTCAAGATTAAAAAAAAAAAAAAGCCAGAAACCTCCATCACAGAGACCACCCTGGAAAGTCCAGGCCCCGTAGGCGGAATTAAGACATTAAGGGGAAAAAAGAAAAAAAAATCGCAGGAGATAACAAGGGAAACAACTTTGGAATTGCTGCCAAAGAAAACACAACTTAGCAGAAATATCAGAAGTCAGAGAGAGAGAGA
This sequence comes from Bothrops alternatus, assembly GCA_034064705.1. NCBI lineage: Eukaryota > Metazoa > Chordata > Lepidosauria > Squamata > Viperidae > Bothrops > Bothrops alternatus. The sequence continues at coordinate 996,374 of JARGCV010000470.1, read as the reverse complement.
GGAGAATTCTTCCAGGGGTGATGGAAGGGATCTTGTTGCATCGTTGCCTTCAACTCTAAGATCTTCACTTGAAAATTGCCCATCTTCTCTAGGACCAACGGTCCTAAATCTGATGCTCTCTGGATTGGTTAGACTACAGCTCCCATCCTTCCCACGGCCAGACAAGCTGGGGATTATGGCAGCTTTAGCTCTGCTGTCTCAGGAGGCCGAAACAAACTGGAGGGTGAGAAAGGACCACTGCATGATTATCCTTCTGTCTGTGAATTTAAGAACTTTGCTTCCCAGATGGAAATGCCAATTTTAGAGTCTCCGGACCATCGGACAGGGAAAAGGTCACCTCTACAAAAAGGCCAGTCTGCTAGAGAGGAGAACTTGTGGTCCTCAAGGTTTCAACCTCCGTGTTCCACCCAACATTTTATGATGATGAGAAAGTACGTTGATGATGAACTGCCCTGTCACTCTGGCCTCTGCTCGCAAGTTCAGGTTTACTTGCATGATAGGAGATGGAAGAAAAAGAAATGGGGGAGGGAGGGAGGGAAGAGACGGGAAGGAAGGGAAGAAGGAAGGAAGGAAGGAAGGAAGGAAAGAAAGAAAGAGGGAAGAAAGAAACAAGGGAGGGAGGGAAGGAAGGAAGGAGGGAGAGTGGGAGGGAAGGAAGGAAAGAAAAAGAAAGAAAGGAAGGAAGGAAGGAAGGAAGGAGGGAGGGAAGGAGGGAGGGTGGGAGGGAAGGAAGGAAGGAAGGAAAGAAAGAAAAAGAAAGAAAGAAAGGGAGGGAGGGAAGGAAGGAAGGAGGGTGGGAGGGAAGGAAGGAAAAAGAAAGAAAGAAAGAAAGAAAGAAAGAAAGAAAGAAAGAAAGAAAGAAAGAAAGAAAGAAAGAAAGAAAGAAAGAAAGAAAGAAAGAAGGGAGGGAGGGAGGGAGGGAGGGAGGGAGGGAAGGAAGGAAGGAAGGAAGGAAGGAAGGAAGGAAGGAAGGAAGGAAGGAAGGAAGGAAGGAAGGAAAGAAGGCATGTCTGTTAACAACACAGATTGAAAGTTGAGAAAAAATATCATGAGAAGATGAAAAAGGAAATCAAATAAAGACCCCCAATTTTATCTTGTCGGCGGGAATCTGCCGAGGAAAGATCAAGGGACCCTTTCAGACCAAAACTTCAAACCCTGAGTTAATAGGTCAGCTCAGCCCAGGTATCTATCCACGGGACTCTGCAAACGTGGGTTAAACACAAGCCAAAATTCCTTTTCCATGGCTGGAGCAGCGAAGCCCATCTACACAGTAGCCAAAGATCTGACTTCCCCCCCTCCCTCCCTCCTCCCCTCCCTCCCTCTCACTTTCATGTCCTTGCAAAGGAATGCAGAGCTGGAGATACCCAAATATGAAGAGTTATGATTCTGGCAAAAGCCTGCAGCTTTGCAAAGATCAAAAACATTCTGGGCTTCTATTGTTTTCCATCGCTTTTGATATGAGTCACGGCTCTCTTCCCCACAGCTCCCACTTCACCCGTCTCCCTTTCTCTGGCCAGCAACTAGCGATTCAGTAACCATTGCAGGAATCATCCAGGCGCTCCTCGACTTATTCAAAGTTACAACAGCACTGAACAAAGGGACTTGGTGACTCTTTTTCCATGCTTAAGTACACTGCAGCACACATACCCCCAGGGTCACCTAGTCAAAGTTCAGAGGTTTGTGCCATAGGGGTTCATATTTACGACGCTTTGCAGCATCCCAGGGGGTCGTGTGATTCCCACAAGGAAACGTTGCAAAGCGAGGCGCTGTTATGGAAATGGAAAGAATGGAAAGAAATCGAGAAGACATGAAGAAGAGCTGCCTTTTTTGGGGTTGCTTGAAAGCCTGAATTCTGTCAGCTGGGCTGCTAGTCCTCAGTGTTTCGCTGCCCAATCTTGAAGCAATGTGGGACATGGAGAAAAGGGGTCGGGAGCCCTCATGCCCCCTGACCCCCCCCCAGATTTCCCAGCCCTGACCTGTAAGAAATGGAGACAGCATCTCCTTATGAAATGTGAATTGTCTCTGATAAATAAAAACAGCTCGCTGGTCCATTCGCTTCCTCTTGAAATCACCCTCGCTGGAGTTATGGTCTGATCCGTGAGCTGTAACAAGACCTGGCTTGTTATTCCTGAGTCAGAAACTCCAAATATGGAATAGGGTTCCAGCAGATAGGAGATCTGTTCCGTTTTCATGGTCAGGCGACAGCTTCGGTAGCTGTGGAAACAGGGCAGCCAGCCCAAGACATTTTGGGCCAAAATAGAAATAACAGGCTTCCCTTTAAAAAAAAAAAAAAAAAAAGGTTGAAAGTTGCAGCTCCAAAGTGTGGGTTTGGGACCGGCCAAAGAAAATATAAATCAAAATAAAATGCCTAATCCGTCGTTCTAAATATAAACCCCACCGGGCGGTTATTTTAATTGGACAAGCCTCGCTGATGGCTGTTGTTGTTTTTCTGTTGTTGTTTTTTTTTACCTCTTCTGCTCTAGCAAAAAAAAAAAAACCCGAAGCGTGGTCAGCTAAAGTGTTCAAAATAGAGACCTGGGACGGCTTTGTTTGGAGAGAAAAAATATTTTGGAGAGATAGTGGGTGAGAGTCGATAGCCAGCTAAAAGCAGCATTGTTTTTTTTGCGGTCTCAGAAGTTGCCTTGTAAGCCTGCCCCAACAGGCTGGGCCTGAGACCTTAATGCAGGGGTTCTCAACCTTGGCAACTTTAAGACTTGTGGACTTCAACTCCCAGAATTCCTCAGCCAGCTTTGCTGGCTGAGGAATTCTGGGAGTTGAAGTCCACAAGTCTTAAAGTTGCCAAGGTTGAGAACCCCTGCCTTAATGGATGCATCGCTTAGCGAACATGGATACACAGATTTGTTTAGCGAACGTTCAGAGTTACAACTGCACTGGGGGGAAAAAATGACTTAGAACCGGTTTTTACACTTACAACTCTGGCAGCATCAAAATTCAGAAAGTATTGGGTTGGTTTACAGGAGAAAAAAAATAGATGTAAATATTTAAATGTAATTAACTCTGAGAAAATCTTAGGCAGTAAAAAGGTTTAGAACACTGTGGGGAAAACAAAGGTAAACAAGAGCTGTAAACAGGGCATACGATGAGACAACCAGACTGACTAGAATAGAAATGGAATATTATGTTGTTGTGATTATTATTTGTAGAAATGCTAGGAAATCCTTATACTTAATTATCATTTATTTAAAACAATAAGAATTGCATTAAATTAAGGTTGGTAAAAGAGAACACTATGGGCAAAAGAGGAAACCGTGTAAAGTTATTATGGGGATTATTATAGATTATAGAACCAAATTGTTAGTGAATGTTTGCTAAATCTAAACCCAGACAACGCATTGTCCACCGAATATTAAGGTGATTATGTTAAAAAAATTAAGATAAGATAAGATAACCTTTATTGTCATTTTTTTACTGTGGGCACAATGGCACATATCAAAAATGAAATTTAGGGGAAACACCAATCAAAATAAAATGTAACAGGAATATAGTTGAGGCTAGACGCGAGGAGTGGGGGGAAAAAGGCTTACTAACTCAGACGTTTTCAAAGACTAATACTTAGTATTGTATACCAGGTGTCATGATTGCTGCATAATAGGTTTTTATGTTCAATGTTGATTGTTTTAATAAAAGAATTTTTATAATAAAAAAAAATGAAATTTAGTTATTAATAAAACGTATTTTTTAAAAAAACAAAAACAAAATTCAGACGACTGGCAACTGACTCAGATTTATGACTGTTGCCGTGTCCCAGAGTCACGGGATCCCTTTTTGCGACCTTCTCACAAGCCAGATTCACTTAACAACTGTTGTTTCTAACTTAACAGCTGCCAGGATGCCGTTTGCAATTTTTCCCACAGCAAAGACAATTGGGAAAGATGGATTAATTTAACGACCGTGTGAGTCACTCACAACTGAAGGGAGTCCCTTAACAAATCATGGCCAGAAGCTGAAAATTGGATGTGACCCAGTTAAAAAAAATCTGCCTGGTTAAGATTTGAAAACCAGAAACAAGGGCCACCTTAGAGCTATCTTCATGGCCGTCCTTGCAGTGATGCTCAACCGTATTTCGTCTCCATCCTCGTTCGCCCTGCAGTTGTGGCAGGCAGGCTTCAAATGGAGACATCCTCACTTCCCCCGTCGGAAGAATGAGTCAGTCGGATTTCTTGAGGAGACGGTGACTTTGCGACAGGCTTTCAATGCCCAACAATGCTTAATTAGATGACCTCCTGACCCACCCAGGGCTCGCCATAAAAAGAGACTGTGTCTCCCTAAATAGCTGCAAGGAGCTGCTGGGTGGCTTAAAATACACTAGCTGCTTCTTAAAATAGAACCTGGGTGGGAAAGGACTGTCAAACTTTATTTTGATACGCTCTAGGAAGCCACAGAATGATCCGTCTCATCATCTTCTCACCACCATCAAAGAAAAGAATAATTCCAAAGAAAATATCAAAGAATGAGAATGGAATGGAATGGAACGGAATAGAACGGAACAGAACGGAACAGAACAGAACAGAATAGAACAGAAAACAGAATAGAATAGAATAGAATAGAAATAACAATAGGAAAGAGAATAGAATGGAATGGAATGGAATGGAATAGAATAGAATAGAATAGAATGGAATGGAATGGAATAGAATAGAATAGAATAGAATAGAATAGAATAGAATAGAATAGAATAGAATAGAATAGAATAGAATAGAATAGAATAGAATAGAATAGAATAGAATAGAATAGAATAGAATAGAATAGAATAGAACAGAACGGAATAGAATAGAACAGAAAACAGAATAGAATAGAATAGAATGGAACGGAACAGAATAGAATAGAACGGAACGGAATGGAATAGAACAGAAAACAGAATAGAATAGAATAGAATAGAATAGAATAGAATAGAATAGAATAGAATAGAATAGAACAGAACAGAATTAAATGGAATGGAATGGAATGGAATAGACTAGACTAGACTAGACTAGACTAGACTAGACTAGACTAGAATAGAATGGAATAGAATAGAATAGAACAGAAAACAGAAAACAGAAAACAGAATAGAATAGAATAGAATAGAATAGAATAGAATAGAATAGAATAGAATAGAATAGAATAGAACAGAAAACAGAATAGAATAGAACGGAATGGAACAGAACAGAACAGAACAGAATAGAATTATAAGTTGAGGACTGCCTTCCACCTTCAGGAATCTCCTTTTCTGTTCATCTCCCAGTTCCAAACTTTGTTAGATACAACACCCAAACTCCTTTCAAACAATGCATCTTGTTCCCAGCCCTGCCATCCTTTTCCTCAAAAATTCTTGAAGTCCCATTTCCTGGCCCACCCGAGCAGTCCAGAGGGAAGCCGTCATCTTCAGGTGTCACCACTTGCAAAGCTCCAACTCTTCAGAGCAAGTTTGGAAAAGCAAATTGAATCTTCTGAAGATGAAAATCACTTGCCCAAGGCATCTTACTTACTCTTTACAGAAGGCATGAGACAGAGAGAGAGAGAGAGAGAGAGATGACCTAATCCTAAATGATTAGCAAAAAAAACACCCAACGCTTTGGGCACATTCCAACTTGATCACCTTCCATCTTGAGATTGTTTAGTGGTAAACTGCATGGCCTGCAGGCCTGGTTACTCTGAGGCTTTAAACCTAAAATAATTTGTTGGCTGATGATATGCCATTAAGCGACTTTATGCGGACAAATAAGTTTGGCTCCTGGTGGCAATTCATGGGAAGAATAGAATAGAATAGAATAGAATAGAATAGAATAGAATAGAATAGAATAGAATAGAATAGAATAGAATAGAATAGAATAGACAGAGTTGGAAGGGACCTTGGAGGTCATCTAGTCCAACCCCCTGCTCAGGCAGGAAACCCTATAACATTTCAGACAAACGGCTGTCCAGTCTCTTCTTAAAAACTTCCAGGGTTGGAGCATTCACCGCTTCTGGAGGCAGGTTGTTCCACTGATTAATTGTTCTGACTGTCAGGAAATTCCTCCTTAGTTCTAGGCTGCTTCTCTCCTTGATTAGTTTCCATCCGTTGCTTCTTGTCCTGCCTTCTGGTGCTTTGGAGAATAGCTTGACTCCCTCTTCTTTGTGGAAGCCCCTGAGATATTGGAAGACTAGACATACCCAATTCTTGTGTATAGGCATGAACAATAAATCAGCTTAACTGGAATTTAATATATGGACCTGATTCTTCATGCTTGGCAATACACCAGAGTAGTGAAACACACAGGAATGTTCTTCATAAACCTGACTTGCAACCACTGAGTGCCTGGAATAATTAATCTGACACCAAACCAATCACATCAGGGCTCAGAGCAATGTCTGAATAGGGTTCACACATTCCTTCCCTCTCTACGGCCGGTAAGGAGGAGTAAGAAGTTCCCTTGCTGATATCTTAGCCAGAACATCAATACATTTCTATAAAAAAGGAAGACAACGTTAAAGGGAAAGAAAGCCTTTCAAAGAAGCCATTTGCAACTTACATACACCTCCCCATGATCAATCACGTAGAAGTTGTCGCCTTCGTCACCTACGGGGGAACAGAAATACAAATCAGAGCCCGTCAACTCAGAGTGTGATTTTGTACCAGCTTTGGAAATACTTGATCAGAGAATGCTAAGTAGGAAGGGATGTTTCCGTTATTAAGCCCAGCCTCCTGTTCAGGATAGGAAACCAGACCAAGATTGAAGAGAGTTGATGTTCCTCAACTGTAGATCTATAAAACTGGGCAACTGCAGGCTAACTCTACCCACAGCCAGTTCAATCCTGACCGGCTCAAGGTCGACTCAGCCTTCCATCCTTCCAGGTCGGTAAAATGAGGACCCCAGATTGTCGGGGGCAAAAGGCTGACTCTGTACACCGCTTAGAGAGGGCTGTAAAGCACTGTGAAGCAGTATACAAATGCTGTCGCTGTGTGCCTCTCTTCACCCTTCCAAGCTTCTCCTGACCTTTGAATCCAATGTCCCGTATAGTTTCTATAATGGAAACTTCCAGAGTTTGGAGACAGCTAGTGAGGAGCTACGAAGGAAAGACTTGAAACCCACCTTCCAGCTTCTGCTCAGAAAATGAAGTCTTTGGGACCCAGCACCCATAGATGCAGACTTTGCAGAAGAGACTTAAACATGGATTTATTTGCCTCCCTTGAAGGAGTCAAGGTGTGCATAGATTCTGCAAATGATGAATGATCTGAGCAAGGACAACACTGAGGCATGAAGCTCACCTTGTTGGATCACAATCTCTCCAGCAATGTGGGTGACAGGGAACATGGCGTCAAATATGTCACTGCAAAGAGAGGAAGAGGCAGTGGTTTAGCGTGGTGGGTGAACGTTGTGTTGAACCACGTTACCTCTACATGCTCTGCATGCTCTCTACATGGGGCTACCCTTGAAGAGTGTTCGGAGACTACAATTAGTGCAAAATGCAGCTGCGCGAGCAATTGTGGGCCTTCCACGTTGTGCCCACATTTCGCCAACCCTCCGCATGCTGCATTGGTTGCCTATTGGTCTCCGAGCCCAATTCAAAGTGTTGGTTATGACCTATAAAGCCCTTCATGGCACTGGACCAGGATACTTACGGGACCGCCTTCTGCCACACACTTCTCTACGACCGGTGAGAGCACACAGGGTCGGCCTCCTCCGGGTCCCGTCAGCGAAACAATGTCGTTTGGCGGGTCTTAGGGGGAGGGCCTTCTCTGTTGTGGCGTCCACCCTCTGGAACCAACTGCCCCCTGAAGTCCGCGCTTCTCCCACCCTCCCGGCCTTCCGAAAGAATCTTAAAACCTATCTTTGCCGGCAGGCCTGGGGATGATTGTGGATTGTTGTGTGAATGTTGAATGTATGTTGGTTTTTTTTTATTTTTAATGCTTTTTTTGATTTGGACTTAGATTGTTGAATATTGTTTTATATATGTTGTAAGCCGCTCCGAGTCTTCGGAGAGGAGCGGCATATAAGTCCAAATAAATAAATAAATAACTCTTCAAGGGCAGTCCATCAAACAAACACAACCAATTCTATTTCTATTTTTTTTAGTACAAAGTTATTCAGGTAGTCCTCGACTTACAACGGTCTATTTAGTGTCCGTTTGAAGTTGCAACGGCACTGAAAAAAGGGGACATAGGTTTTTCATCCTTATGACCTTTGTACCGTCCCCGGGGTCACCTGATCAAAATTCACATGCTCAGCAACTAACTGGTATTTATGACAGTTGCCGCATCCCAGGGTCACGTGATCCGCTTTTGCGACCTTTTCTCTTTTGGATTGGGTATTTTAATCTTCTGAATAAGATTTTTTTTTTAAATGAAAAAATGAAAAGAAAAGGAGAGACAAATGAGAAAGAAGAGGTAAGGGAGAATTTTCCCCCCAAATATTGCCAAGCGCATCTGCCAACGCAGTTGTGTGTATTGTTGGAAGATGAAAGAGTGAGGGATAAACCAACTGCATCTGCTGACAAATTGGTCTCAAAAACACTGCTGTTGAGTTGTGTCCTGATGCAACACCCGTGAATAAATAAAAATGTGAAAGTGACCTTCACAATGACACCACCGCCTGGCTGTACAGCAGCATGTTTTTCTCTCTCTGGGTGTCCCACGGTCGAGGAGAACAAAGACGTTTTGAAAAAGATTCACCCAAACAGAGGGAGGTCAGCCTGTAACCTATGGCAATTTTTACTCCCATATATGGGAAAACTTGCAAAAATCCCATTATTAGCTTATTTCCTGTCCAGCAGTTCCAAAATCCACTCAAGGCTTAATTTTAGGAAACACCCGGTCATAAATTTAAACCTAAAGCCATTATTTTTATTCCTGAAAAGTTATCGTAAGCTGACGGCCTCAGAGTGATTCACAGGCAGGCAGGGGAAAGATTTAGAATAGAGAAGGACGAGAGTTGAAAGGGACCTTGGAGGTCTTCTAGTCCAACCCCCTGCCTCGGGAAGACTCAGAAACTCTTCATCCTTCTTTGGAGGTTGGCAGCTGGGGGTGGGTGGGGAGAAGCTGTGGGATGGGGTATCTCACACCCATAATCCACTGAAGAAGAGGAGAGTTCCTCGAAATTCCTACATGAACTGCCCCAAAGAAGAGGGAGGGTCAAGCTCTCCTCTAAAGCACCTGAGGGCAGGACAAGAAGCATCGGATGGAAACTGATCAAGGAGAGAAGCAACCCAGAACCAAGGAGAAATGTCCTGACAGTCAGAACAATTAACCAGTGGAACAACCTGCCTCCAGAAGCTGTGGGTGCTCCATCACTGGAGGTTTTTAAGAAGAGACTGGACAGCCATTTGTCTGAAATGGGATAGGCTTTCCTGCCTGAGCAACCAAAGTCATTAGATTTGGGGAAACCATCTCAGAATAGGTTTCTCCAATCTTCAAACCGATGCAAATGTTCTTCTTGGCCGAAATACGCGGATTTCTTGGCCAAGACAAGCTGAGGTCAAAAAGATTTCCTAAAGTCAGAGAGTTCCTGAATAAGGCCTTTTAACCATCCACGGGCGTAGAAATCAATTACTGAGTCCTTCTGAAAGGATCTGTAGTTTCAGAGGAAACAGCCTCCTGTCCGTGTAGTTTTCATAAAGAGAAAAGGAAGGGAAGTGACACATTTAGCTTGGGAGAAAAAAAAAAAAAAAGGGAAAAGGCCTGTCACAAATTCATTGCTTAAGGACCATCCTAAGCTGCAGATTACGGCTTGGGAGAAGAAATTGGTGCCCTGTGCTTTCCTTGCTCCGTTAAACTTGTATCACTCAAGACAAAAAAAAAAAAAAAATGCATCACAAGGCCCGCAACAGGATACATCACATTTCATGGGTGATGCTATTATTTCTTCTCTTTATCGACAGGCTGGGCTCTCCGAGCTCTTCAAGGACCAGGTCAAAGAAAGGTTAAAATATAAAATTGATTACAGGCGGTCCACAACTCACAACACGTCGCTTAGTGGCCGTTCAAAGTGACAACGGCAACTGAAAAATGTGACTTAGGACCATTTGTCGCCGTTACGACCTGGGCAGCATCCCTGTGATCAAAATTCAGACGCTTGGCAACTGGTTTATACTTATAATAATAAAGTTGGAAGGGACCTTGGAGGTCTTCTAGTCCAACCCCCTGCTTAGGCAGGAGAACCTGTGCCATTTCGGATAAATGGCTGTCCCGTCTCTTCTTTAAAACTTCCAGGGTTGGAGCATCCACAACGTGCAGAGGGAAGACGTTCCACTAATTAATTGTCCTCACTGTCAGGAAATTTCTCCTAAGTTCTAGGTTGCTTCTCTCCTTGATTCATTTCCATCCGTTGCTTCTTCTCCTGCCTTCAGGCGCCTTGGAGAATAGCTTGACTCCCTCTTCTTTGGGGCAGCCCCTGACATACTGGAAGACTGCTCTCATGCCCCCCCTCATCCTTCTCTTCCTTAAACTAGACACACCCAATTCCAGCAACCATTCCTTCTATGTTTTAGCCTCCAGTCCCCTGATCCTCTTTGTTGCTCTTCTCTGCACCCTTTCTAGAGTCTCAGCATCTTTTTTACACCGTGGTAACCAAATGTGATTACATTTTGGGAATCCGGTAACCGGCCCACATTTACAGTCTTTGTAAGCATCCCCTGGTCACGTGATCCCAATTCCTCCTCCCCCTCCTCCTCCTCCTCCTCCTCCTTTCTAGCACAGATGATGTTACCTGGATATTATTATTATTATTATTATTATTATTATTATTATTGCCAAGAACTGGGGTTTGCTTCCTATTTGCAGCAAAAAAAAAAAAAAAACCGGACGCTGCGGGACAGTGAGTTTCTTAACAACCACAATGTTCACTTAACCACCCCGGCTTCACTTTATGACCTCCACGTTTGCTTAACAACCACTGCCCAAAAATAAATAAAAGGATCGTAAAACCGGGAAGGGTCCTGCAAGATGACCCGCCTAAGGAAAGGCGATGCGTTTTTTACCCTTGTAGTAAGCTTCGTTGGCAGTAAATCTAAGCCTCTAAACGAGACTTTGGGGGGAGAAGGAAGAACAACGAGCTTCATGTAAAGGGAAGCGCTGGGTTAAACGGATAAGAGAAGAAAGCAGAAGAATTTGTTCAGACATGAACACATTTACTGACGGGATAATTGGCGGGGTGAGGGAGCCCAGCTGCCTTTGCTAAGAAAATCATATTTGATTCCCCTTCCCAGCTCCCCCCAAAAGAAGGCTGGAGTGGAGATCAAAGACCCCGTCGCAAGTTTTAACCTGCGGAAAGAGAACTGAACTCTCACCTGAAGCTCTAACTTTCTGGGGTTGCATTCATGCGTTACGTGAAGACACCGGCTTGTTTATTTAAGATTATGAGTTGGTTGGTTTTATAAGGCCACCAAAACGGACAGACTTGAGGCTTAATTACCGAATAAACCTTAACCCAAAATCAAGCTTACAAGAGGTGAGAAGCTGCTTTGTCATTCACGCCGACATAAAGAGTGGAAGTCAATAATAATAATAATAATAATAATAATAATAATAATAATAATAATAATAATAATAATAATAATAATAATAATAATGTTGGAAGGGACCTTTGGAGGTCATCTAGTCCAACCCCCTGCTCAGGCAGGAAAGCCTATCCCATTTCAGACAAATGGCTCTACAGTCTCTTCTTAAAAACTTCCAGTGTTTGGAGCATTCACAACTTCTGGAGGCAGGTCGTTCCACTGGTTAATTGTTCTCGCTCTCAGGAAATTCCTCCTTAGTTCTAGGTTGCTTCTCTCTTTGGTTAGTTTCCATCCGTTGCTTCTTGTCCTGCCTTCAGGCGCTTTGGAGAATAGCTTGACTCCCTCCTCTTTGGGGCAACCCCTGAGATATTGGAACACTGCTCTCATGTCCCCCCCTCGTCCTTCTCTTCATCATCATGGTTTACCCTGATGTATCTTTGTGCGTTACATCAGTAATATACAACTTAACCAGTAATCAGTTACCACAGTGGCTGAGTTCCCCCATTACGCTATTTCATAATTTGTTGGTATGGGGTCTCCTGTGTGAGCAGGGGGGAATAGACTAGAAGACCTCCAAGGTCCCATCCAATTCTATTATTCTGTTATTCAATTACTCTGCCCTGGGGTATTTCTGTGAGTAAACTAGGAGGAAATTAACTACCCAGAAGGCTTGTATGATAAAGTAAAGTTCAAACACTATACCCCTGCCCACAAGCAGGGTCCCTACATTGGGTTTAACCATCCTGCAAATTGTTTAGTTTGGACCGAGTGCTAATCCCGCCATGTGGTTTGAAAACCATAATTTATGGCTTAGCCACTCAGCCACCAAGCTTTTCTTACTAAGCTTAACTTAGCCCCCAAAGTTGTCTCTTTTGATGCTGCTGAGTCATGCACAAGTCTATAAAATACACAACGGCCATTTACAGGCTCACGGGCTCATATAGCACAGAGGCCAGCCCACTGTGGTTCTGTCACCCACTTGTGGTCAAAACAAACATGCGACGTGTGAGCCACAGAGTGGACAGTCCTTTGTCCTGAACGGTATGAAGATTAGAAGATCTCCCAATTTCATAGAGGGTCCTTGGTGCTCTCTGAGCTCGGGGGTTTTCTTGCAGACGTTTCGTTACCCAAACTGAGTAACATCATCAGTGCTAGAAGAGAGTGGAATTTGGGAGGAGGAGGAGGGGGGGGAGGAGGAGGAAGAGGAGGATGAGAAGAAGAGGGGGAGGAAGAAAGAGGCGGAGGCGGAGAAGGAAGAAGAAGAAGAAGAAGAAGAAGAAGAAGAAGAAGAAGAAGAAGAAGAAGAAGAAGAAGAAGAAGAAGAAGAAGAAGAAGAAGAAGAAGAAGAAGAAGAAGAAGAAGAAGAAGAAGAAGAAGAAGAAGAAGAAGAAGAAGAAGAAGAATTCCTAACAGACTTGGCTGCTCTCAAACCCTGACTTTCTATGGTCTCTTTTCAGACTGAAGTGTCTAACAGGCACCTCCACATGGGATTGACTTTCCTTAAGCAGGAATGTTTGACTCTGCTGTCCTGAAGATGAAGGACAGGTTAAGACTGCTAAACATGATGCAGCCTTTCTCCAGCTCTTAGGTCAAAGGGGAGGGGGGGGGAAACCCAACTTTTGTTGTTTCAGATGGAAGATAAAAGGAAAGTAAATATCCTGAGTTGAACAGAAAAGAGAAGCTCCCTCTCTCCTGCAGGGAGAAGAAGTAGTAGCTACCCAAGCGTAGATAACCATGATGGGTGGCACTTAAAGGGTGGAAAGACTGATGGGGTGTGGAGTGAGAAAGGAAGGAAATAGTAAATAGTCAGTTCTGGTGCCAACTGTGAAAACACAACGGAAAGAAAGACCACACTAGAAACAGCAGCCTTCTTTGGACTGAAAACTTATGGTCTCATCTTAGCTAGTGTTATTTTTTTAAAAAAAAAACAAAACAAAACCCTCCCACTTTCAGGCTATTCTAAGACAGAACTCTTAATAGCCAGACAAACTTTCGGCTACCTCCACCAACTCTCTCTATGTGGGGTCCATGGCGCCCTCTGAGCTTGGTGGTTTTCTTGCAGGTGTTTCATTACCAGACTAGGTAACATCATCAGTGCTAGAAGGGAGTGGGGGTTGGGAGGCGGAGGAGGAGGAGGAGGAAGAGGAAGAGGAAGAGGAGGAGGAGGACGACGACTGTGGGGTCCATGGTGCCCTCTGAGCTTGGTGGTTTTCTTGCAGGCGTTTCATTACCAGACTAGGTAACATCATCAGTGCTAGAAGAGAGTGGGGGTTGGGAGGAGGAGGAGGAGGAGGAGGAGGAAGAGGAGGAGGACGACGACTGTGGGGTCCATGGTGCCCTCTGAGCTTGGTGGTTTTCTTGCAGACGTTTCATTACCAGACTAGGTAACGTCATCAGTGCTAGAAGGGAGGAGGAGGAGGAGGAAGAGGAGGAGGAGGACGACGACTGTGGGGTCCGTGGTGCCCTCTGAGCTTGGTGGTTTTCTTGCAGACGTTTCATTACCAAGGTAGGTAACCTCATCAGTGCTAGAAGGGAGTGGAGTTTGCTCTCATTTTATATGTTTATAAAAAATGTAATAGTATATAGTGGTCGGACTAAATGTAGTAATGTACATAGTGTATATAAGATAGTAGTAGTAATAGCAGTATATAAAATAAGAGCAAAACCCACTCCCTGCTAGCACCCATGAGGTTACCTAGTTGGGTAATGTCAGGTCTCCAAGGAAGTCATCAAGCTCAGAGAGCACCAAGGACCCCACAATTCTCCTTCTGCTCTTCTTCCTCCTCCTTCTCCAGTCCACAAACTCCACTTCTCCTCCCTACCTAGGTCATGAAATGTTTGCAAGGAAACAACCAAGCTCAGAGAGCACCAAGGACCTCACAGTCCTCCTCCTCCTCCTCCCCACAAACCCCACTCCCTTCTAGCACTGATGATGTTATCTAGCTGGATTGTGAAACGTCTGCAAGAAAACTACCAAGCTCAGGGACACCAAGGACTCCACAGTCGTTGTCGTCCTCCTCCTCCTCTTTCTCCTCCTCCTTCTCCTGTCCACAAACCCCACTCCCTTCTAACACTGATGATGTTACCTAGTTGGGTCATGAAACGCTTAGTACAAACAATCAAGCTCAGAGAACACCAAAGACCCCACAATCCTCCTTCTCTTTTTTCTTCTTTTTCCTCCTCCTCCTCCTCCTCCTCCTCCTTCTCTTCCTCCTCCCCACAAACTCCACTCCCTTCTAGCACTGATGATGTTACCTAGCTGGATTGTGAAACACCTGCAAGAAAACCACCAAGTTCAGAGAGGCCCAAGGACCCCCCAATTCACCCCATAGCTACAAATATTATCTTCTATTATTCCAGTGCTTTTCATGCTCTCTTTCTTGTCATCTCTCACCAATTTGCCATCTCAGCCCTTGGCTCTGTAGACTACACCCATTTCTCCATAAATCCATGCGTCTGTCTGCTTGTCCATATCCTCCACAGGACGAGGTTCACAAGTCTCCTTTCATATCATTACAAAACAAGTTAAGTGATTCACTTCCTGGCTGGACAAACGGGGCTAAGTTGGGTTCACTTTGTTAGAAAAAAAAATCTAACTCGTTCCCCAAAGAATAGACAAAATAGCCAATTTATTTAGGGCAGTGTTGGGTTCAAATGTCACTCAAAGCAACAGTTTTTTTTTTTTACTCGGAGCCAACTGGTGGATTCACAATAGCCACAGGCGGTCAAGAGATCAAACCAAATAATTTAAAAGTTGAAATGCAAAACCAATATTTCATCAGGCTTAAAATAACTTTCAAACATAGTTAGAAGTCCATCTCTGAGTTCCTGCTGGGAAGCTACTGAGAAGACTCTACTCATAGTCACCACAAGGCGAATCCACAGCATGTTGGAAGTGAAGCTCCTCAAAGATTTGCAGAGATTAGTCACCAGGCTAGAAACCAGGGAGCTGTGAGTTCTAGTCCTGCCTTAGCCATAAAAGTCTGCTGGGTGACTTTGGACCAATCACCAGGAGATGGTGAGTTTCTGGTCCCACCTTAGGTGTGAAAGCAAACTGGAGGAAAGCAACTCTCTTTTTTTCTTAGCCCAGCCCACCGCACAGGCTTGTTGTTGTGGCTAAAATAAGGAGGAAGAGGAAGTATTGGTGCAGTGGTTAGAATGCAGCATTGCAGGCTAACTCTGCCCACTGCCAGTGGTTCGATCCTGACCGGCGCCTGGTTGACTCAGCCTTCCACCTTTCCGAAGCCGGTAAAATGAGGAGCCAGATTGTTGGGGGGCAACAGGCTGACTCTGTAAACTGCTTAGAAAATGCTGGAAAGCACTGTGAAGTGGTATATAAGTGTAAGGCTATCGCCGTTAGGTATGTTCGCCACCTTGAGTTACTTACAAAGTAATAAAGGTAAAATAAAAACCTAATATAGTAAAGAAATGAGGAAATAAAAGCCGACAGAGGCAAATATTCTCGGGAATAACCCAGATTCAAGCCATATAGGGCTTTGAAAGTGATTGTGGCTTTCTGAAAGTTAACTACGATTCCCAAGAGGACACTTGTCTCCTTCCAGAATGGGTTAATCCAAATAAAGTCTGTGCAGGTCACGCCAAGGTCCACCTCCCATTGTGACCGCTGACTACTTACAGTAAAGGAAGCATCTAAGAATGTAGTAATGCTGAGAGAGAAAATAGAAAGTGATTAACGCAGCAATAAAAGCCCGACTGTTGCGAAGCGGAAAAGATTCTAGAATGAATGTTTAAGGAAATGATTCACGGGGATATTTTCAGCCCATAAGAGTTTCAGAGACTTCATTCAAGTTGACTTTTGCTGCAAGGGCTGGTTGGCCGAAACCGAGTTTGGGAGTTAGCAAGAAGCACCCAACATCAACCCGAGAAGAACGTGGCTTGACAAAGCAGGATGACAAAGCAGAATGACAATCTCCCCCTTTTTAATTTTTATACATTGATCTTTGATTCGCAGAAAAGGGGAGGAATTTTTAAAAAAATATTAATGCAACAGCTGGTCCTGCTTAGTTTATTAGCTACAGTACATAATTGGAATTGGGTCTGTCTAGATTAGTGAAAAGAAGGAACTAGGGGGGACAAGATAGCAGTATTCAAATATTTGATGGGCTGCCACACAGAAGAGGCGGTCAACCTCTTCTCCAAAGTTCCTGAAGGCAGGACGAGAAGCAATGGATGGAAACTCATCAAGGAGAGAAGCAACCTGGAACTAAGGAGGAATTTCCTGACAGTGAGAACAATTAACCAGTGGAACGACCTGCCTCCAGAAGTCATGGGTGCTCCATCACTGGAGGCTTTTAAGAAGAGATTGGACAGCTATTTGTCTTCTGTTTGAGCAGGGGATTGGACTAGAAGACCTCCAAGGTTACTTCCAACTCTATTATTTTGTCATTCTGTTATTCTGGCTTCCCTTCCCCGCTTTACGCAGAGTTTTCTGTCTCAACTGAGCTTCTTGGAATGATCCTGCATCCATGCAATGCTGCCTGGTTATTCCAGGAAGTGCTGCTCTCTTTGCTATATGTGAAGTAAGGCACTCTTAAGCTCTGGGATCAACAGACTTAACGATACGATTAATAATAATAATAATAATAATAATAATAATAATAATAATAATAATAATAATAATAAAGTTGGAAGGGACCTTGGAGGTCTTCTAGTCCAACCCCCTGCTCAGGCAGAAACCCGACACCATTTCGGACAAATGGCTGTCCAGTCTCTTCTTAAAAACTTCCAGTGTTGGAGCATTCACCGCTTCTGGAGGCAGGTTGTTCCATTGGTTAATTGTTCCACTTATGCTTTAGTCCCAAAAACTAGGAGGTCTATTTCCCTCTTTCTGCTCATTTTGGGGAATGCAGACCCTCAAAAGCCAAAAAGGAAGCGCTTGGTTCTCAAAACCTCATAACAGCTCTGGGTTGAAGCCTTGACAGGATGAGCTATCCATGAAACAAGATTTCAACAAATGAAACTATGAGCCCACGGGCCCTGTCATTGTTGGCTGATCAGCAGCAGGATCTCAAGAGTAGCCTTTTCCCATCCTTTGCCCGTTTGAGAAGTTGGAAGCCTTGCAAAGCCGTTTGGTGGCCTGTCTGCCTATGAAGAAGCCTCTCCTAAAGGCTTTGCTATTTCCGAAAGAAGCAGATGTTTGCAGCTACAGCCAGGTCTTCAGTTAATACAACACACTTTGCCCCCATCTGGGAGAAGCCAGCACAAGTTCCAGGCCAAAATCTAGCTCTTTGGGCCGTGAAACTTCACCCCCCTCCTCCTCCTCCTTTCCTCATACATCTGAGGGGACATTTAGGCCTTCCCATCTGTTTTAGCCATGTTCTCAAGCCTCCACCTTGAGAGAGGACATGTAGGCAAGCTTCTAGCCGATCCCTGGGGCCAGAACCACTAATCTGAACGCCTGGTGTCAGCAGGAGGGAACACCCTGGCTTGCTTCTGAACACATGTTGGGGGAAGGAAGAACAGTTGCAGATGATCTGGTAGGAAAAGCCACCGCTCTGAATGTTAAAAGCAGAACCAGGCAGGCCAAACAGCTGCAGGAATGCAGCGCAAACAGGCCATTTCTCCAGATGTGACTTCAAGCTGCCTTCCTCGTCGCCACCTGCTGAAGTTCTCTTCCCTCCGCCTTCACAAAAGCATCCACCTACATAGCTGGAGGGTTACACTAGCTGTGTTTGTTCCGTTAACAGATATCCTGGCATCCTGGGTAGCAGAAGGAGGATACAATGACTGGAACATCCAAAAATGCAACCTCAGGGTGTCCTGAACATCCCTGGGCCATCAGATCATGTCCTGTCATCAAGCTGTTGAGCAGCTCAGCACAATGAGAAGTGGGGATGAAACGTCTTCAAAGCGAAGCGGAATGTATTTCTGTATTTCTGATCTTCACAATGGCAGTCTAAAGTTTCAGCCGCGTATTTGGGGTTTAGGACTACGGGTCTCCAAATACATCTTTGCTTTGGGTTGTTGCTTTTTTAAAAAAAAAATAGTCTAACAATAAAAGCATGGTCTTGAATACAGTGACACCAGGTGGCAGGGAGTGAAATGGTCATTCTTGTGGGGACGCATCGAACTTCCTCCCGCCCACCCCGAACTGCCTGGAGGAGGAAGGACCACCTGCTATGAAGGGATGGACCAGGAAGGAGAAGGAGAAAACAAAATGGTTGGCTTCGTCTATCATGGTTGGGCTGATGGTGTCCGGCAAGCCAGCTATTATGGTTGATGAAAAAATGTGTCAATGAAACCATGACTTCAGTGGATATGTGAACTCAGTCTTTGAAGCTTGATAAATATGGTTTTATAGGCTCAGCACAAGAACAGTAAATTCCATCTCAGCCACACTTCCACGTTGGTCAAAACTGGAAGCCATTTCGAAACAGGCTTCACCACATTTTCTGCTATGAAAATGTCTAGTCCAGTGGAAAAAAAAAAGGATTGGGGTGACATGATAACATTCTTCCAATATCTCAGGGGCTACCCCAAAGAAGAGGGAGTCAAGCTATTCCCCAGAACCCCTGAAGGCAGGACAAGAAGCAACGGATGAAAACTAACCGAGGAGAGAAGCAACCTAGAACTAAAGGGGAATTTCCTGACAGTTAAGACTAATTAACCAGTGGAACTGCCTGCCTCCAGAAGCGGTGAATGCTCCAACACTGGACGTTTTAAAGATAAGATTGGACAACCATTTGTCTGAAATGGTGTAGGGTTACCTGCCTGAGCAGGGGGTTGGACTAGAAGACCTCCAAGGTCCCTTCCAATTCTGTTAACTCTGTTAGAAGACACTTTTACGTGTCTCTGAGACTTAAGGAAACTGTTTGCCTATCAGAATCCCTCAAATGCTCAAAAGATAAAAAGCAGATTTCAAGCTGCGTGTGCCTGCACCCCCAAATTCTGGAGCCACTAAAGGGATGCTGGTAAAGTTACTTACCGAAAGCCAGCCTAACCCCAAACACTCAAAGGCATCACCATCTGTGGATGTCCATAGTCCTAGTTTCCAACATCCCAAAATTCCTACCCATTCCTAAAATACAGGTAGTCCTCAACGTACAATCACACTTGAGTCCAACGTTTCTGTTGCTGTTAGGTGAATTTTGCTCCATTTTACGACCTCTCTTACTGCAATTGTTAAGTGAATCGCTGGACAAGTTACTCACATGGTAAAAGGGGATCACATGACACCGAGACACTGCAGCTGTCATAAACATGAACCAGTGGCCAAGCGTCCAAATTTTGATCCTGTGGCCACCGGGATGCTGCAAAAGGTCGTTAAGTGTGAAAAACGGGTCGTTAAGACCCCTTTTTCCTATGTTGCTGTAACTTCAAACGATTACGAAAAGAAATGGTGGTAAATCAAGACCTACCCCTGCAATATTCCCGTCCCTCCCAAGACACAGACATCTTTCTATAACATGACAAATCCGGAATTACTAAACGCTTAAAATATTCTATTACCGCCCTTCTCTGTTCTGCAAGGGCAGCTGAGAGACCCTAATGGACTCCTCCAGCTGTTGTAGCCGATTCAAAGGCCACCTTTGTTTCTGGAAACCTTAGAAACTGTTAGTTTATTGTAAGGATGAGACTTAACCAGCTGTTTCACACAATTTGGGTCAAAAAAAAAAAATGAAGGCAACCATGTTCTTCCAGAATAAATCCACTAATATGAACTGGCAGCTGGGTCAACTGGACTGAGCACCTAACATGGAAAATAGTGAAAAGAACAATCTACCAGCGTGGAAAATTAAGCAGGATTTGCACCGAAATTGTAGCTCTTTCGGTGTTTATCATATAGACCTCTGCTAGGGATTTGAACAAAGGATCAAATATGTCATTTAATCACTAGTCTTTCAGCTGGGAGGCCACGAACATTTCAAAATGTGGAGAAACGTTTGCCTGCCATGTTTATCTGGGTAAAAATGCGCTGCCCTTTAAAAAAATAACAAAGCACAATTTTTAGAAAGTTTTGGAGGAGAGAGAACAATGGAGAGGTGAAGCACAGGATCAAATGTTTGTTACAGAGAGAAAATATTATCGGGGAGGGTGGAGAGGTTTTATGCAAGCCATGTTTTGGCTGAAAGCCGATCTGGATATTCAACACCCATCGTCAGTTCTAGAAGGGAGTGGAGTTTGCGGAGAGGAGGAGGAGGAGGAGGAGGAGGAGGAGGAGGAGGAGGAGGAGGAGGAGAAATGCTAATGGAGAGAAGGAGGACAGGGAAGAGGAAGGAGAAGGAGGAGGAGATGGAGAGAAGGTGCAGGAGGAGGAGGAGGAGGAGGAGAAATGCTGATGGGGGAGAAGGAGAAGGAGGGGGAAGAGGAAGGAGGAGGAGAAGATGAAGGAGAGAAGGTGCAGAAGGAGGAGGAGGAGGAAGAGGAAGAGGAAGAGAAATGCTGATGGGGAAAAAGGAGAAGGAGAAGGAGGGGGAAGAGGAGGAGGAGATGAAGGAGAGAAGGTGGAGGAGGAGGAGGAGGAGGAGAAATGCTAATGGGGAGAAGGAGGACGGGGAAGAGGAAGGAGAAGGAGATGGAGAGAAGGTGCAGAAGGAGGAGGAGGAGGAGAAATGCTGATGAGGGAGAAGGAGAAGGAGGGGGAAGAGGAAGAGGAAGGAGGAGGAGAAGATGAAGGAGAGAAGGTGCAAAAGGAGGAGGAGGAGGAAGAGGAAGAGAAATGCTGATGGGGAGAAGGAGAAGGAAGGGGAAGAGGAAGGAGGAGGAGAAGATGAAGGAGAGAAGGTGCAGAAGGAGGAGGAGGAGGAAGAGGAAGAGAAATGCTGATGGGGAAGAAGGAGAAGGAGAAGGAGGGGGAAGAGGAGGAGGAGATGAAGGAGAGAAGGTGCAGGAGGAGGAGGAGGAGGAGGAGGACTGTGCTGATCCTTCGTACTTTCCGAGCTTGGCTGCTTTCTTGCAGATGTTTCATTACCAAACTAGGCCATCAGACTAACATCCTAGATTCCATCGTACCTTCTCTCATTGTCATCAAGGTGAGCGAAGAGGACATTCTTGGAAATGGCCTTGGCTAAGGCTGTCATAGTCTTATAGTCCTTTGGAATAACCTGGAATGGAAAAGGAGCAGCAGAAGGGAGAGTTAGGAACGAGCAGAACCCCAGATGATTACTAAGAGATCAGCCAGGGCTCCTGTGCTAATCATGGTAGAAGGAGGGCCATGTTCACCCAGGGCAAAAGGACTCTTCGTCTTTTCTGACTAAGACATTTTATTCCGAGTTTTAGATTCAGACTAATGAAAGAAAAGCAGTCACAGAGCAAATCCATCATTCCAGACCTGAGTTAAGCTTCCAGAAGTGGCTTTGAGAGAAGCTGTGGGAATTATGAAATTGCTTAATCCAAAATAAAAGCCAACGGTGCTTCGAGCATCAAACATTGTCTAGAAAATGCTGAAAACTTATCAGGGTTTCCTTCTACCTACCTGAATTAAATCAATGGGTCAGGCCAGAAGCAAATCAGAATTATCTTGCAAAGGGCGTCTAATGGGAATGTTTTTTTTTTTAAAAAAAAGGCTGAATAGCAAATAATTCAGCATCTGGCAGAACTTTATAAAATATTATTTCTTCAAATGCATCTTGAGCAGCAGGACGCATTAATTATTGAACTTGGTTCTGAATGTTGGGCGGTTGCCAGGTTTAACTTCGCTGAAATGCTGGGACGGAATATAGATTTGATTGGATTTGATTTGATATTAAGAATCAGGAATGAACATCACAGAGTCATTTTTTTTGGATCTGACCAAGCTTTCTTGGGGTAGACGTTCTGAAGAAAATTGATACAAATCTCAGCCCACTACTTAAAGGCTAACAGGGGGGGGGGTCCTCGTTCCGTAATAAAATTCTGCTTTCCTAGAAGCCTGTCTTTTGAGGTCTGAATGTGCCTTTGAGGCAATTCTGGATTCCTGGAGAAGACCCTGCAGTTTTCTTGGCAAGGTTTTTCAGGAGCAGCTTGCCATTGTCTCCTTCTTAGGACAGAGAGGGAAGGACTGGCTCAAGGTCATCCAGCTGACTTTATGCCTAAAGAGGGACTAGAACTCGCCATCTCCTTGTGACTGACTCAAAGTCACCCAGTGGCTTTCCTGCCTGAGGCAGAACTAGAACTCACCGTCTCCTGGTGCTTGGCCCAAAGTCACCCAGTGGCTTTCCTGCCTGAGGCAGAACTAGAATTCACCGTTTCCTGGTGCTTGGCCCAAAGTCACCCAGTGGCTTTCCTGCTTAAGGCAAAACTAAAATTCACCGTCTCCTGGTGATTGGCCCAAAGTCAGCCACTGGCTTTCCTGCCTAAGGCAGAACTAGAACTCGTGTCTCCTGCTTTCTAGACCAGCACTTTAACGCTACACCCAGTTAGCTTTGGATGTCTCCTAAAACACAATTTCCATTCGTCATTTATAGCAACCGTCCCCGCATAATAACATTACCTTCCGGACATAAGACACTGCGTCTTCTTCGGTGTAGACCTCAGCACTGACCCCTCCCCTTCGATGCCGGGCTTTGACCACCGGAATGGGTGGTGGAGGAGAAACTTCATCGTCGTGAGAATCTGACTGAGAGCTGGATTTCTGCCAAGCCTGGATCTGTTTGTTTTCTTCCTGGGAAGAGGAAAGGAAGCTGGATAGATTTCCCTACTTCTACTAGAGCCATAGAGTTGCCGCAGGCAGTCCTCAACTTACAACCACAATTGGGAACCAGAATTTCCCATTGCTCTGCAAGGCAGCTAAGGGAGTCGTGCCCAATGTTATGACTAGTTTGTCCATGGTTGTTAAGAGAGTCACAGTGAATCGCCTGGTCGTTAAGCAAACCCAGTTCCCCCCTCCCCCATTGACTTTGCTTAGAAATGGTGATCACACAGTCCAGGGACACAGCAACCACTGTAAATAACACACCACTTGCCAAGCACTCAAATGTTGATCACATGACCCTGAGAATGCTGCCATCCATCAACCCGAAGTGCAAGGACCACTCTCAAGCCACTTTTTCAATGCCATTATAACCTCTATCAGTTGATAAACAAATAGCTGTGAGTCATCATCCCGCCTCTGGCTTCCATTTCAAATTCTTCTGAAACAAAGCTTAAACCAAGTCAATCTTTGCCTATCCTAGAACGGAGCTAGAGCGAATGAGAGCAAGGCATTTCCATTGCCCAACAATCCAATGAAGGGGCTGTAAAACAAAATTTAAACAGCCCCTGAATTCTTATCTAGTTAAGTCTCTACAGGGAAGGTTCCAGGGGAGTCTCTTTCAATTGCAAACTCCCAAAACATTTTATATATATAAGTGTGTGTGTGTGTGTGTGTGTGTGTGTGTGTGTGTGTGTGTATAGCTGTCCCACGAATACCAAACCACTGCAGAACAATAAATGGGGAGATATTTGTCCATCTATCCGTCCCTCCATCCATCCATCGATCCATCGATCCATCCATCGATCCATCCATCCATCCTTCTATCCCACCACCTGCCATTTTGCTTTTCACAGTTTTTTGATGGAGAACAATGAGGTGTCCCCCCCCCAAATATCAAAACACTGCTGAACAGTAGATGGGGAGATGTTTGTTCATCCATCCATCTATTCCTACCACCTGCCATTTTGCTTTTCACATAGTTTTTGGGAACAACCAACACTGCATAGCACCTAACTGGGCTTCACAACGCACTGTTGCGCCATGTGTGGTCACGCCAGACCCCTCCCGAGTCTTTTTACTGCTCTCACATTACATTGAGAGGATAATTTAGGAAATGTGTCTATTAAATAGAAGGCTTTGGAGGAGGAAAGAGATTCGATATCAGTGACATGTGGTTAATTGTCATCTTAATCAGCTGGTTGTGTGGAGTCAGGAAATGACTTATGATTTGCTCATTCAAGATAATGAGAGAAATTAAGAGAAGCACGTTAAGCTGCTTCTTAATGCAGTAGCACCTTCCCAAAAGTTCCACGGATCATCCATGTTCAACGTTCTCATTATTAACAATTTCTATGATCAACTCATGAAGGAAATGTACATTAATAGATCAGAATAGTTCTTTCCCATGGAATGTCCCCAAAATGGGTACTAGGTAATCCTAAATGCTTAATCTAAATTCACACCATCCTTTTTCCAGATGTGAGGAAGAAGCCTTCAAAGATATCTCATGATGCTATGTAAGACCCTTCGACATGTTTCACTACTCAATACATTCACTGGCCGAGGATTATCTTCCAAGAGGTATTCTTTTTGGCAAAATTCTCCTAGCTGGTGGTCTGATGCTTAGGGAGAAGAGGACCAAAATTGATATGCATGAATGACCTTGATTAGCACATCAGTACCCCTCCCTTGGCTTCCTATTTTTCTACTTGATCCCAAAGGAAAGACAAGAGGACAGAATTCTTCCCATGTATTTATCTATCCCATTTATCCTATTTCTCATTTAAACATAAAGACCGGCTTTCTGATGCTAAGATCTGTAAATGGTAGAACTAGCTAGGAATTGTGGGTTCTCCATCTCAGGAGGCTTTTAGGATGAGGTTGAACAGCCACCTCTGAAGGACGGGTGCTCAAGGGTTGTTCTAGATCACTGTTGTGGAGAGGTGATAGTACCACTGTCAAAGCAAGAACCTCCGATGGTTTCATTTGTCGGAGCCATGACAACCACTTTATACCACACTAGTGAGGCCACACTTGGACTATTGCATAGAGTTTGGTCGCCACAATACAAACAAGATGCAGAGACTCTTAAAAGTGGGCAATGGGTCTAGACGCTAATTCGTATGATGAACGCTTGAAGGAGCTAGGTATGTCTAGCCTATTGAAGAGAAGGATTGGGGGGGCATGATAATGGCCTTCCAGCACTTGAGGGGCTGTCATAGAGATGACCAGGTTGACTTATTCTCCCGAGCACCAGAGGGTAGGACAAGAAATAATGGGTGGAAGCCTGTTAAGGAGCCACCCAACCTAGAAGCAAGGAGAAATTCTCTGACAGAGAGAACAATTAAGAACAACTTGCTTGCCTCCCATGATTGCAAGTACTCCATCACTGGGGATTTTCCAAAATAGATTGGACTACCATTTGACCAGGATGGGATAAGTTCTCCTGCCTTGAGAGAGGGTTAGACTAGAAGATCTCTGAGACCCGAAATAGATTGGGCAACCATTTGACCAGGATGGGATAAGTTCTCCTGCCTTGAGCGAAGTGTTGGACTACAAGACCTCTGAGGTCCCCTTCCAGCCCCAGCCTTCTACATTCAATGTTCACCATCATTCTATGAGTTTACAATTCACTTCTGGGAATTATGGGCAATCCAAAAGAAGCCAGAGAAAAAGAGGCGGAAAAGAAAGCCATCACGCCAGGCTCCCAACAAGAAAGTCAGCTAAAGCTGTCCCCATGGAAGCCCTAAAGATCTTCTCAAAGCCTCCAAAACGGAAGTCAAAAGCTACGAGCCTCTGGCACAACAGAAGAAAACTTGTGAGGAACACCAATTTCAGCACCTCGTTCTTATGGATCCACCAATGACAGCTTCACATGCTCAGGCACACACAACTCTCCAAGAAGTCCCGGGGTGTGACACCACAGCATCACTTTTGAGGAAGCAACGGGGATAAAGGAAAGCCATACCTTTGTCATTGCAGTTAAGGACCGCTGACCCGCCACATCGACCATGTTTTCAGAAACCACAGCTGACCAGGCTGCCTGATTTGCCCTCAGGAAGGGCCTCGCCCATCCCAATGCTGTGCAACTGCCAAATGGCAACACACCTCCTCATCTTCAAAACCCCCTCTTCTCCCCACCCTCTCAAGGCAGCTCCGTCATCGGAAGGACGGGACAGTTGGGATTCAGCTGGCTCGGGTCCACCATCCAGAAATGCAGAAGGCTTTACCAGCTCCCTGAAGCCGAGAAGCCACATTATCGCAAGGGGAGGAAAAAAAAAAATCTCTCCGTTCTGCATAGGAGGTTTTCCAGGTGGAAAAATACTGCAGAGTTAGCATCCGGCTTTCTAATATTTGGAATGACCCGTGTCATACATACGTTGACCTCAAATTTTGAACCCAAAGGACTCCTGCACGCAACTGAAGGTGCCTTGTAAAAACTGTCACGGACTCTCCTTATTTTTGCTCAGTCCTTCCCTCCAGTGAGGATCAGCTAGCTACTCAGTATCCCCAGCTCCTACCCCCTCTTTGATTCAAAACAGACTTTGCAAGGTCCTCCCTCGATGACAAGCATCGTTGAAATGGATGAGCTTAAACCTTGATCCCTCTAAGGGAACGTCAGACTTGAAAAGCAGGAAATAAAATATTCAAACCGAAGGGGGAAAAAAATCAATGGCTCTTACAAGGTACGGGGTGAAGGAAAGGAGAAAGGTTCTAGAAGCTGCACCAGGATTAACCCTTAGCTGGGTCTTCAACCTCCACCCCGCTTCAGATAGGAAACAGAAAACAAGTTACCATATACCGTAGTTCTCTTCCCCGTCTCTTTATAAGAGCATCTCTGCTACACAACTCCGCTGTCAGCTGGTGCAGATAAGAGACAGGCTAGCATTTCTATGCATTGCTAATTTACTGCTAGGCATGCAAGCTCCTCTCTCGAATGTCGGAAGCCCACAAGTCTCAAGTATACACCAGGACCCACAGCTAAACTTGTCAAAAGAAAAACAAAAGGCACATTCCATAGAACAGGGATTTTAAACACACATACACACCCCCCACACCCTTTGCCAGGGATACACACACACACACACACACACACACACATTCATCCTCACCCCTAAATTCCTGTACTGGGTCTCTGGAAAGAAATAACGAATAAACCTTTCCCTTTGAAAGACCGCTTCTCAAAAGTGGATTCTTGCCAATCTTTCCAGAAAATTCCCTGTCGATGGAATGTCGTCCATCCTTCACACATACAGAGAGAGAGAGAGAGAGAGAGAGGGAGGGAGGGAGGGAGGGAGGGAGAGGGAGAGAGAGAGAGAGGGAGGGAGGGAGGGAGAGAGGGAGGGAGAGGGAGAGAGAGAGAGGGAGGGAGAGAGAGAGGGAGAGAGAGGGAGGGAGGGGGAGGGAGGGAGGGAGAGAGAGAGAGAGAGAGAGAGAGAGAGAGAGAGAGAGAGAGAGAGAGAGAGAGAGACAGACTCACACACAGTTGCCATGACAGCCCACGTCTCTGCGGGAATGAATGACATCTGTCATTCACAAGTACAGCTATGATGGGGGATGAACTTCCATTTCTTGAACATGTTGGACCAACCCAAAGCCTGTTGGGTGCCAAAAAGGCCTTGCTTGAGATTCAGCCTAGATTGAAGTCCTACACCAGGCTCAACCATCCCACCATCTTAGTAAGCAAACATTGACAAGTCTGATAACACCCGAGAGAGTGGAGGCCAGAGTGGAAGAGAGATTTTCAAGCATAGCCTGAGGACCGGTTTTCTCGCTTACGTTGAAGCGTCCCCTTGGTCGCGTGATCAAAATTTGGCAAATAGCATGTATTGAAGACGGTCGCAGCGTCCCGGGGGTCACGTAATCCCCTTCTGCAACCTTCTGACAAGCAAAATCAATGCTTAACGAGCACGTTATTAATTTAACCACTGTGGGGATTCACTTCTCAAGAAAGTGGCGAGAAAGCTCGTAAAAGGGGGCAAAACTCTTACTTAAGAACTGCCTCACTTAGCAACGGAGATTGGGAACTCAGCTGCGGGCGTACGTTGAAGACCACGTGTAGAAACTCAGAAAGTGGGCTCACTTAAGAATTGTTTCGCTTAGCGACGGAAATCTGGGACTCAGTTGTGGTCGTACGTCGAGGACTACGTGTAGAAACTCAGAAAGTGGGCTCACTTAAGAACTGCCTCGCTTAACAACGGAGATTGGGAACTCAGCTGTGGGCGTAAGTTGAAGACCACGTGTAGAAACTCAGAAAGTGGGCTCACTTAAGAACTGCCTCGCTTAACAACGGAGATTGGGAACTCAGCTGTGAGCGTAAGTTGAAGACCACGTGTAGAAACTCAGAAAGTGGGCTCACTTAAGAACTGTCCCGCTTAGCGATGGAAATTTGAAACTCAGTTGTGGTCGTAAGTCGATGACTACGTGTAGAAACTCAGAAAGTGGGCTCACTTAAGAACTGACTCGCTTAGCGATGGAAATTTGAAACTCAGTTGTGGTCGTAAGTTGAAGGCGTGTACAAACTCAGAAAGTGGGCTCACTTAAGAACTGACTCGCTTAGCGATGGAAATTTGAAACTCAGTTGTGGTCGTAAGTTGAAGGCGTGTACAAACTCAGAAAGTGGGCTCACTTAAGAACTGACTCGCTTAGCGATGGAAATTTGAAACTCAGTTGTGGTCGTAAGTTGAAGGCGTGTACAAACTCAGAAAGTGGGCTCACTTAAGAACTGACTCGCTTAGCGATGGAAATTTGGGACTCAGTTACGGTCGTAAGTCAAGGACTACCTCTACACAGGCCGTACGGGATTTTCCAGCGAGGTGAGAGGCACCCAGAAGAAACGGCCTTGATTTACTTCTCAGGGTTTCCGCACACTTACATAGCTTTCTGTCTTGTGCACTGAAGGTCCAGTCGCCAGGCCTTTGTTGACCCTCAGGGACCCTGTCAGAGATGACCCTGAGGCCTCACATGCTGGTCCTTTGATATGCATGGAGGCCATCAGCGTTTTTCCTCCTCTGATGTGCATGGAGCCCGTCACGGACTTCCCTGCCAAGTTGCTGGCCGGACCGTGGATGTTCATGGACCCTTTGACTGTGTGTTCTGGGTCCCCGTGAGCCGCTCCATTGACTTGGATGGAACCCTCCAGCATTTTCTCACTGTCTTCGTTTGACATGGCAGAAACTCCCCGGGGCTTAGTTTTCAACATGTTTGTTTCTTTTTCATGCTGGGATGTTGGGTTTCAAGACTGGGCATTCCCAGAAAGAAATACACACGCCTGCCGCGCATGCAACACATGCAGCATGAAATAAAGAGAAATAAAAGAAGAAGAAGAAGAGGAGAGGGGTCTTAAAAAAGGCGTCTTGGGTGCTAGGATCTCTTTTGGGGGTGGGGAAAAAGAGCTATGCCAGGGATAGGCAACCTTGGCCCTTTTATGACTTGTGGACTTCAACTCCCAGAATTCCTCAGCCAGGCACACATGGGAGTTGAAGTCCACAAGTCACAAAAGGGCCAAGTTTGAAGACCCCTGGTCTACAGGGACAGGACCCCTGCACATTTTCCCCTCCAATCCACAAGAACAAGTAGTTGGTGGAAAACACGTGGGTGCCATCAGCCATTTGATTCTTGCTGGCAAAACTGATCAACCCAAAGGCTGATTGGCAGAGTGGCTGGGGGGGGGGGGAGGAAGGGACCATGATGCACTGCAAAGATGCCCATGTGAATGGACATGCTTGGACCTCATCCTATCTGACCAAGGAGAGGAGAGCTACTCCCATCAGTTTTGTTCATCCCTTGCCTAACCGAACCCAATCCGCTGCTTGGCTTGTCCGATCCTCTGGAATCTTGGACACGATACTTCTTGTGATGTTCCAGGCAGATGTTCTTGCCTTTTGGGGTCATACAGTCCAAGGCAACCTCCCACCAACCTCCATAGGCTCCTAATGGAGCTGGATGGGCCTGGAGCTTGATTGGTTGAAGGTTCTCCTAGGAAAGGCCAGGTCACAATCAGCTCACTGCTTGCCTAATAATCCGTAACCTAATTTTTATTCATGGATTCATATCCTGCTTTTTACTATTTTTACCAATAACTCAAGGCGGCGAATATATCCAACACATCTTTCTTCTCTTCTTTCCCCCACAACAACAACTTTGTGTGGTGGGCTGGGCTGAGAGAAAGCGATTGGCTCAAAGTCACCCAGCTGGTTTTGGTGGCCAAAGCGGGACTAGAACTCGCAACCTCCTGCTTTCTAGCCTGGTGCCTTATTGCCACATCAGTCACATACTAGAGATCCTCAAGAGCTAAAGCAAATCAATCGGATCTATTATTTTTCTTTTTAGAGTGATACCTAGCAAGCTCAGGGGTGGCATTTTGGACACCACTGCCTCTGTTATCCCAAAGGTGCTTTCTTTCCAAAAGCAACTGGACGTTCTTCTTTTGCTAGAAGACGTTTCGCTTCTCATCCAGGAGGCTTCCTCAGTTCTGACTGAATGGTGGAGACTTGAAGGATGTATATTGCTTGCACTCACCCGGTCCGTTTGCACTTTTTCTGAGAGTCATTGAGGCCATTTGGAGAGTTATCCGTGCCCTCCAGATGACTGATTTATGATGGTTGCCGTGTCCCGGGGTCAAGTGACCCCCTTTTGCGATGTTCTGACAAACAAAGGTCAATGGGAACGCTGAGATTCACTTCACAACTACGTTAGCAACTTAACAACTGCAGCGATTCCCTCAAAAAGCGTGGCCAAAAAGGTCGTAAAATGGGGGCAAAGCTCACAACCAAAGTACCTTGCTTAGCAACGCCAACCTGGGGCCTGCCGCCCACCTTAGCAAACAGCTGCCTTGAAGTTGTTGGCTTTTGATCTGACTCCCTAAGAAGCAGCTTCTCAATATCAGAAAAACCTTTAAGTCTTTTTTTTTTTTTACAAAAATAAGAAATAAATACCAGCAGCCCAGCATTCCCCCCCCCCACCACCTCCGTTTGAAAGTCCCTTTACCTTTTCCAGTTTCTCAAAATGTTCCCGCAAGAACTTCATTGGCCGGTCGGGTTTAGCAATGCAGAGGTTCACAATGCACTCCTTCAAGATTTGCTGGATGTTGTGCTTCTGAACGTAGAGTTCACATCCTTTCAAGCTCTCGTCGTCTTCTCCTCCGTTGCAAGAGGAGGAAGCAGCCGCCATCTTGGTGAGGGTCAACGGATGACAACTCTGGCTGAGGAGGAGGAGGAGGAGGAGGAGGGATGTGAGAAGAGGGATGACATCCATCTCCTCCGATGGAAGAGCCACCCCCCCCCTGCTTCCAGCTCTTTGAAATCGTCTGGAGCACATCATGCATGATCTCCCTCAAAGCTCTGGAACACCAAAGCGGTCACATCGCAAATGCTCCATGGGTTACAAATCTCTTTCTCAGAGGCTTGCTAAAAAACGCAGCTTATCCAAGCCTCTCTCATTCCTGCAGCCTGGGAGCCCCAAGCCCACAGCTTTTGCAGGCATCACCCCTCCTGCGAGACAGATTTGCCACTGAAAATTGGAGAACATTGGATTTTTTTTTTCCCCCTGCTTTGAGGCCTCAGAATCTACCCTCTGGTTCAAACTGCTGGACGGTCATCATATTCTTAGCGATTTATGCATATCCCCCTGCCTCAGTTGGTGGACAGATCCAGCCCCCAGATCTGTTGTAGTGTTACCTCTCGGAAAAAAACATGGTTATTTCAACGGGAAGGAAGCCACCTCTTCCTCACTGGGGCCAGCAAGCTGAATTTCTTACGTGGGTTTCTACCAATGCTTTCTACCTTTTTTTGGCGACATTTCGGACGGCAAGCCGGTCCAAAACAGAAAGGTTTTGTGACATCCCCTGGAATTGGCGAGAAAGGAAAAGCAGATTCCCCAACCTCGCCCGTGCATGGATTTGGAATCCAAGATTCCAAAGGCTTTCAGCTCACAGGGACTCTGTCTTTGGAAGATGGTCAAGGCTCCTGAAAGAAAAGGGGGGAAAAAACCAAACACATCTTCCCCAGTCAGCCTTCCACTGAATCTTAGTGGGCAGGATCAGCATTAAATTTTTTGACTCAATTCTCTCCAGGGTTTTCTGCTGTCTTCAGAATGAGGACATTCCTGTTTCGTTTTTGCTTTGCTTTGTTTTGTTGTTATTGTTGTTTTTGCCAAAACAAAAAACAAGCACCTTTTTCTCAAAACAGCAACCCAGGATTGTCCGGCCTGATTATTATTATTATTATTATTATTATTATTATTATTATTATTATTATTATTATTATTATTATTATTATTATAATATTTTGAAATGGCAGGGCAAGGAATCTTCCCCAGGCTTGCCTTTGTTGTCCCTTCTTAACTGCATGGAAAGGGAAGGAAAACCCTCAGATCTTCCCCGCTGTAAACCTGTAAACCGTTGGTCCTTTCCCTCCATCAGCAACAGCTCTTTTGTGCAGAATTAAATCTGAGCCATTGTTGCTGGGAGAAAGAGGGAATGAGGATGGAGAGAGAGAGCATGCAAATATACACAAAGGAGAGGGCTGGGGCAGGAGGTAAGGGCAGGCTTGGATGGCAGGGAGTATATAAATACCTGATATTTGGCTCAGCCAACAGTTTCTTTCAGCTCCCCCGTTATTCGCAGTAGAAATCTCTTCCAGCTGCCTGTAAGCTTGAGGTGGGGGGCATTTCCGTCTCCCCACAATGTTCTGGGTATCTTCTGGGGGGAAAAAAATCCCCAGCTAAAAGACAATGGAGTCGGCAGTCACCCCCATCCTTAGATGATCTCACTGTCTATTTTTTCCCCAACTCCCCCTCTGAATGTGTGTTTCCCCCCCCCC
Organism: Bothrops alternatus; assembly: GCA_034064705.1. NCBI lineage: Eukaryota > Metazoa > Chordata > Lepidosauria > Squamata > Viperidae > Bothrops > Bothrops alternatus. The sequence goes on along the minus strand of JARGCV010000470.1, from coordinate 963,452 downwards.
TTTGCACACAAAGCGTTAAAAGTCTCTAGCTCCAACATCCATTCCCTGCGCAGGAAGTTGCCCCCGTCATACCAAGCTCAGCCTCTCTCTCTCTCTGGTTTTTTTTTTTTTTTCCCTGCAGGGAGAAAATAAACTCAAGCTGGAAAGGAATCAGCTCTAAGCTTGGTTTTGGATGAGGTCCAGTTAGGGATTCCCAACTGGGGGAAAATCTCATCCTTTGAAGGGGTGGAATGAAGGTCCAAGGTGGGCAGGGAGGCCAGGGAGGCGATGGACATTTTTTTTTCCAAATGAAAGACCTGGTTTTGCTTGGAGTGTCCCTGTAATATGAAACACCAGTTAAATTATCAAAAAAATGTATAAGTGAATATCAAATCAGGGTTAGAAGGGTGAAAAGGAAGAAGGGACTTTTTAATCATGCACAGGGAAAAAGCACAGCAAATTCATACAGAAGGCATTACAGACAGATGTCATGATTTAAGCAGAATTATTCTTACTGGGATTTAGGGACAAGGAATTAGAAAATAAATCTGGGAAATTAATGCTGTACATCGCAATAGAGGTAAGATTATTGTATGCATAAAAAATGGAAAAGGAGTGAAATGACTAAAGTGGAAGATTAAAAAAATTAAGTAAGTTTGGATAAATGGCAGAGCTGAACTGTTTGACTTTTTTTAAACATAAAAATAACTGAATAGACTGCTTGCAATCCTTACAAGTGTCCTATTGAGTAATAATTGCAGGACCTCAGTAATTTATTCATGGATACAGTTCTAAAAATGTAACTTTGTTTAAAATAAAAGAATAAGTAATAAAATAAGCAGAATGTTTTTGATGCAGTTCTTGAAAGAGACACGAATGTATCTATTTACCTTTGTAAATATTGTATCGTCAAAGTTCTTTTGAAAAAAAAACATGGGTATTTTACAACATTAGATATGCTGCCGCCAAAGAATACATTTCCAATCCATAAACAGAGTCATCCACGTGGACAGCGTGCTGATTCTAATTTTTATTTTTAAAGGGAAAAAAATGCCATTCCAACACCACACAAAAGCAGGGTGAAAGGAGGCCCTTTTTTGCACACAATTTGGGGAATTTGGTGATTTGAATTGAACACAGCATGTTGAGTAGGCTGCTTTATCTTTTTTTAATTTTACTTCGTTTCATTTTACTTTACCTTTTTTTTTTAATTTGTCTGGTTGCAAGCAAAACTGAGGAGCAAATTCCTCGAAAATTACCAACGGGGATAGAAATGGATACAGGTAGTCCTATAATATATATATTATATATTATATATTTATATATATATAAATGTTCATCTCCCAGAGAATTCTGGGAGTTGAAGTCCCCCGCCCGTGAGGCAGAAGCTCGCCGGGCCTTCCGGCGTGGCCGTCAAGCGCGGCCGTCAAGCGCGGCGCCTGCCGCAAAAGCGCCGCGCGGGGCCTTAGCAACGGCCCGGCGGCCTAGCAACGGCGTGAATTCCCGCAGCATGGCCGAGGCTGGCGAAGAGGCCCGCGAGCCGTCGGCGGCCGAGCTCGGCCCGGCGGTGTCGCGGCACCTGGCCGGCCTGCAGGAGGAGTCCCGGGCGGCGCGGCTGCGGGCGCTGGCCGCGCTGCGGGCCTTGGTGGCGGAGGGGCCGCCGGCGGCGGTGCGCGAGGTCTTCGGGCCGGCGCTGCTGCGGCCGCTGGCGCGCTGCCTGGTGGGCGACCCGGCCGAGCGGTGCCGCGAGCTGGCGCTGGAGCTGCTGGGGCTGGCGCTGGGGCAGGGCGCGCAGCCAGGCGAGGCGCTGCCCGTGCTGATGCCGGCGCTGGCCCAGCGGCTCGGGCTGCCCCAGGGCCCCGGCGAGGCCTGCGAGGAGCTGCGCCTAGGGCTGCTGCAGTTGCTCACCGAGCTGCTCCGCCGTTGCGACCGGACCGCCCTGGCGCCCTTCCTGCCCGAGGCCGTGGCCGTCCTGCGCGCAGCCCTGCTCGACCCCTTCCCGCCCGCCAAGCGCCAGGGCTGCCAGGGGTGCCAGGCCGCCGCCGCCGCCCTGCCAGGTGGGCCCCGTCGCACCTCTCGCACCCGGGGCCCGGCGGGGGAGGATGGCAGCGGGGGGGGGCCTGGTGGAGTTTGGGGAAGGGGGTCGAATGGGGGAATTGGGAGTTGAGATGGTGGCAGGCTTTGTCTGGAGATGATTATTCCGATGCGCTTTTTCTCCCGCAGTAAATGTGGCTCTGTGTGTGTGTGTGTGTGTGTGTGTGTGTGTGTGTGTGAGTGAGGGGGGGTTTATATTTTATATGTATACCGTATATATCGACTATACATGCATATACGTACATATGCAGGCTGTCCAGAGTTGCACTCTGGTAAGATGGGCAGCCAATGAATTCAATGACGGACAGACCTGACTGAGGATAGGTCAGGGGTGTTCAAAGTTGGAATCTTTTAAGACTTGTGGACTTCATTTCCCAGAATTCTTTGGCTGGCCAGGGAATTGTGGGAGTTGGAGTCCACAAGTCTTAAAAGATGCTAAGGTTGGTTTGCTTTGGTTGGTTGGTTGGTTGGGTTGGTTGGTTGGTTGGTTGGTTGGTTGGTTGGTTGGTTGGTTGGTTGGTTGGTTGGTTGGTTGGATGGATGGATGGATGGATGGATGGATGGATGGATGGATGGATGGATGATAGACAGACACAGTCAGACAGACAGACAGATATATAGATATTTTTTACATATGTTGGCCCATAGAAACATTGTATGTATGGGTCAATATCATTTATTAAATTTGTATACTACCTCTCACACTATTGAGCAACTCTGTATCTCTCTCTCTGTGTGTGTGTGTGTGTGTGTGTGTGTGGTGTGAAGTGTATCACATATATTGTATGCATTCACATACCACATGTATGGTGGGATTCAAATATGTGAACAACCGGTTCTCTGTGTGGATGCCGCTTCCGGAACTCCATTCTGGGCCTGGGCAACAAAAAATTAGCTACCAGTTCTGGCGAAGTGGTGCGAACGGGCTGAATCCCACCACTCTATGTACCTCACAGTATATATCAACCACATGCACAAAACACATATATGGAACCTTGTATATAATAATATAGGTATGGGTCATTATATGTAATGTGCTTTTGGAAAAAGATCACAGTTACAAATCAGTACATTGCAAGGGTCCCCCATCTGGGGAAGCATTTCGCAGATTTAAAGCAGTTTAAGGTCACCCTTAGGTCTTTGGTATCAGCCTTGGGCCTGTGTTAGAACCAAGTACTGTCTGGCTTAGAACAAATCCTAAAGTAATAATAGCAGCTACTTTCCCCCTACCCTTGCATTGAGGGGGCTGTTCTCTACCATTTCCAGTCACTAAAAAAAAAAAAAAAAAATTCTGCCTTCCAGATCATTTTCACCTGCAGTCGGAAAGCTTGATCAGTCCCTTAATGCAGGCCATTTCCCATCAACACTACAAGGTCCGTGTTGCTGTCATTCACGCCACAGGATCCGTGATCCAATTTGGCAATGTGAAATCGCTGGATGACGTGCTTTCTCACCTTGCCCAGCGATGTTTTGATGACATTCCACAGGTAATGTTTGGTCAGGGCTTAATTCACTAGTTTTTGTAAACTCAGTGCCTTGCTACAAAATCATTTGATTTGGATGGAATTGCAAAATGCATGATACTGGTTCCTCTCCCCCCCCCACCCCCCGGGTCTTTCAGGTCAGAGAGGCTGTTATCAGCGTTGTTGGGGAATGGCTGTTGCACCTGAGGGATCGCTATTCCTATTTCCATAAGTTAATCCCTCTCTTACTCAGTGGCCTGGCGGATGAAATGCATGAGAATAAGTAAGTCAAATTCAGACTGTCTATTTTACACTAGCAGGGCAGAGTGCCAAGCATGATTGGGCAATTGAATTTCCACCCCTTTTTAAAATGGGTCACATTGCATACTTGTATATAAAAAAAAAGCATTGGATTGCCCTGTTGTATCTGCAAAGATACCTCTATCCCAGCTGTTTTCTGGATACCTTGGATAGCAACTTCCAGAATTCTTAGCATGAACAGACTGGCTGATATCATATATGTGAAATTAAACTTGCATGCAGATGCTAGAGCTCTTACACTGAGCAAAGAATAAATACTTTTCAGCCTAGTCTACCCAACATCAACAAAAAGAAACATTGCCATACGGAAACTTCCATACCATCAAAAATCCTGTGCAGTTGTGAAGAAGCATTCTTGTATACATGTAGTCTTTGACTTAAAAGCCCAATTGGGACCAGCTTTAGTCAGGCATCACCTCCAAGGAGTGGGTTCTTTAAAACAAAATGTTGCAGATTTAGTTTCTCAAACAACCGCTTTTTAAGCATATGTATGTTGCATAGAATCAACAATATTTGTGATTAATTTCCTTTGTGTTTAGGGAGCTGGCTTTAACTTACTGGAAGAAAGTGGGATTGCAGTGGGAAAAAGAAAATGAAGCAGATATTAAGGATAAACTTGATTTTTATGCTGAGCCTTCTTATTATCCACCAGGATGTGAGTACAGTGCAAATTGACTTTTTTGCAAATTATTTCTCTGAGATTTTAATGTATAACTTTTAAAAACAAGGTATACGGAATACTTTCAAGGGAAAATATCAAGTAAGATACAAACAGAAGGACCTTTGGGGTTTCTTATTCTGTTCCCAAATGAACAATGGTTTCCTTAAGATAGCCCTGCCAGTTTGCTTAAATTTAATCTAAAATCTGCCTAATTGAGCAGGCTTTTTTTTTCATGTAATGCACTTTCTAAAATATTGTAATTGCCGCAGCTCCTAACCAGAAGTCGCACAGGTTACTGGCAGATTGACCAACAGATTAACATTTTGCTATTGAGGAAGAAGTCCTGCTATGACCTGCTACTTTTCAATCTGTTTATTTACACTGGGATTTGTCTGATTTTTGAGCATTGTGACATTTTTAGATTACATCTCCAGTAAAAAAAAAAAAAAGTTAACAGCTAATTTATGTGGCCTTTTAGACTTTGACCTAGTAAATTTACACCCCTTCTCTTAAGAGTTTCACATTGTTTTCTGATGCGGTTCTTGTTATCAATGTTAAATTTAAAGATGTGGTGGATAAGTCTTCTGTGGTGGATAAGCTTTTTTGGCAAATGGGCCAGAGTGCAAGACTTAAATGTGAATTAGTGACATATTTAGATTATCTCCCAGTAAAAAATTAACAGCTAATTCTGTAGCCGTTTAGGATTTGACCTAGTCAATTTCGTGTCAGATGTGCCAGAGTGCAAGATTTAAATGTGAAATAATATTGCTCTCACAATCTCTACACCTCCCATCCTTCTGCTGATGCCAGGCTATCAGACCTGGTTAGCTCTTGACACGCCACTATATCTTTCCAGTGGTAGCCATAAACCACTTCTAATTTTGGACATGTTCCAGATTCCCAGATGTAAGTTTATTTTCATGGTTTTCCAAAGTTGAGAACATATTGGGGATCTATAAATAAAATTTCCATCAAAAAGTTAATCCAGTGTGATAAAGACACATTAGAATATTCCATGTTCTAAAAACAAGGGTCCTTCTCTATTCCCCACACGCTATGCATTTCCTGAAGAGCTAGAGAAACTTGTCACAGGAGACTGGGGTTCTCCAAGGGTGAGAAGAACACAAGGGAACGCCACAACAAGCACAGAAGGATGTTGCCTGAAATGTCATTGATTTAAATTAAACAAAAATCACTGAAGCCGTTTTTTAAAGAGGACGAGTCAAATCTCCCCACACTTCATTTCTCAGTCCATGCGCTTGTTTAGGCTGTGTGAATGGACCAAGGGCCTGCAAAGGTTCATCGAGGGGCTGAATCCAAACACCGGGACAATATTGCGGTCTTCCACTTTTCAAGATCTTTTAAATTCAATTTGTATTTCTGCTGCTGTCAGTGTCCTTTCACCTTTCATCCCAGACTGAGTTGAAAAATGGACATTTCTTTTCTCTTGAAGTAACTGGAGAAAGATTAAAAAGCCTCTAAGGGAGATTGGGGGGGATTAGGCTTCCATTTCACCTACCGGTATCTTCTCCTGCAGCCAGAAGATGCCCAGAGTTGGATGCGAGAGGGTGTGTGGGTTCATCATTTATGGCTTTGAAGTTCAGAAGCGAAGCTTAAAAGTCCAGTGCTTGAAAGCAATTGGCTTTACCCATATTAAAAAAATACCGTTCATCTTCCATTTTTGCTTGTTTCGGTGCCAGCCCCCCAAAACAAAAATCATTGACATGCACATTGAAAGCCAGATGCAATTTAACTTGATGTCATTTGGGCTAATTTTTCTGCCCTTCGGTTCCACCTCGATTGCCAACATTTGTCTGTAAAGGACATATTTTTTTTAATAAATCTGCTGTTTGTTTAATGGTTTGGGAAAGAGCAAACTCTTTTTGCCTCTAAAAGACACACCTGTCAAGTTTCCCTGCCCGCCCTGGCTTTTCCACCAAGGATTCTCTTTCACCCCAGCCCTTCTAGCTGCAAGCTAATGAACCTGACACTTCTCTCTTTTTGTTCTTTGATCTCTGTTTGACAGAGATTGCAGGCCAGTGGGAGAAGGAGAGAAAGAGCTCAAAGCCACCGTAACAATAGACTGACTTTCTATAGGGAAAAAAGGGGAGGGGGGGAAATCACCGCCTCGGGCTGTGGGTGCCGACAAGTTAAGGAAAGGTGGAGAGAGAGAGAAGCTTTTGACAGCAGTGAGATATGCGATGAAATAGCTTCATTTGTGCATTAGGAATGAAGGGAGCTGTTGAAAAGGGCCAGTCAAAATTGTTTTTGGGGGGGGAGGGAGAACAGCGCCTCTGGTCAAAAGGGACACCGTTCATTTTCTCAGCCAGAGATTTTTGTCTTTGACCTCTTTGTTGCTGGCTGTCAGTTTCTATAATCCCAATGCTTTTCTTCCATGACAAAAAGAAGTCATACCTCACAGTACCTTTGAAGATTCTTCCCTTTAAGTAGATGCTTCACAAATACTCCTGGGTTGTTGGGTTTTGTTTTTTTTTTGGGGGGGTTGCATCCTGTCTTAACTTTTGCTTTGTTCAAATAACATGTTAGCCACACAAGCAGAGAGCCACAGAGGAGCCCCTGAGATGCTTGGAGAGGTTCCCCCCCCCCTTCCTTAGATCCCAAAAGCACTGCTAGTAACTTTGCATGTTTTCACTTCCCAAAGATGTATCTTTTCACGCATCGCCATGCGTGTGTCTGTAAGAGAAATAGAGAGACTCCCCAATGTGGTACGGAAAGAGTAGCAACACAGGAAAACGTTTGATGAAACGTGAGTGCCATGGTTCTGAAAAGAAGCAGCTTTTCAAAGAACTTAGAGGCTTATTTACCTTAAAGAATCCTTTTTATTTCTACATAGCTTCGGCACATACAATAATTAAGCCAAAAACTAAATCCTCCCTCCACCAATCACCCGTAACAAAGCATAACTCACTCCTTCATTTTACAGTCATCAATCACACTCTCCAATTAGTGTGAAGTGTGAATTGTCCCTCCCACGCCTCCTGTTACAGCTGACCTTGGCAATGTTGTGCTGAAATATTGTTATGGTTAACTAGCATATTTTCCCATCCACTAGGCTAGTATTGTCTGCTTTAACTCTAGAAGTGATATGCAGGCTAAATAAAACATGTTTGCTTATTCATATATGGCAAGCAAGAACATCCGATGTTAGCAGTCTTGATAGTGAGGGAGACCGAACCATAAAAACAGAACGAAAAAGGCAGCAAAAACTTCAGGTGTAGTAATCAATGAAAGTCCTTGTGTAACAGTTTTCAACTGGTAAAATAGTATATTTCATCCTTGGCTCAATAAAAACAAGACAACAAGGGTCTACATTTTAGGGTGAATTTGGGGGGCAGGAATATGGAACGTTGGCATGGAATATCCCCAGGTATCTCCCTCCTGTTCAGATTTAAAACTCAGAATATTAGAAGAGCTTGAGACTTTTTTTTCCCCCGTCTCTCCCTAAATTCTTTCATCCTTTCTTCTTTTTTTTTTTTCACCTAGTAACTCGCCCGAACCTGGGATGTCGAGAGCTGGTAACCAGAAACAACTTCAAAATACTTCCTGGCCTCTGCCACGATATCACCGACTGGGTCAAAGGCACCCGAGTCAAGGCATCCCAGCTCCTGTTTATATTGTTGCAGCATGCGGAGGATCACATCACTCAACACATGGAACTGCTCCTGCGGACGTTGTACCGCGTGTGCTCCGATGAGGAAAGTAGCGTAGTTAGCAACGTAAGTGTAGCTCCTTTCAAAACTGTACTGGGGGAAAGGATGCTCTGCTACCCTAAAGTTAACAGAAGTTTGGCCTAGCAAGAATATTTGATCTAGGCAGGGTTAGGGTTAGGTCACCATGAACTCGGAGTGAAAATGGACATCGCCAACAAACTCGGAGTGCTTGTGTACGGTTAGGAGGGCACTGACATTTCCGGCCTGCCCTATCTATGTTTCCTGGTAAAATACATGGGGAAATCCCATTAGAGGGAAATTCCACTTAGGGTTAGGGTTAGGTCACCATGAACTCATAGGGGTTAAGGTACCAGGTGAGACACCAGGAGACTGTGAGTTCTAGTCAGAGGCATAAAAACCTGGGTGATTTTGGGCCAGTCACTAGGAGACAGTAAGTTCTAGTTGTACCTTAGGCATGAAGTCCAGCTGAATGACTTTGGGCCAATCACTAGGAGATGTTGAGTGCTAGGCCCGCCTTAGGCATGAAAGCCTAGGTGACTTTGGGCCAGTCACCAGGAGACAGTGAATTCTAGTCCTGCCTTAGGCATGAAAACTAGTTGGCTGACTTTAGACCAATCACCAGGAGAGGGTGATTTCTAGTCCTGCTTTAGGTATGAAAGCAACTGGGTGACTTTGGGCCAATCACCAGTCACTTTCTCTCAGCCCAACCCACCACCCTCACCGGGCAGTGTGAGAGTACATTTCCCCAGTCCAACATAATAATTAACACCAATTATAGTACTCATTGCGATTTGATTTGAGCTACGGTCCTTAATTTTATTCAATATGCACAGAAGAAGGACCAAAAAGGTGTGGAATCCACCCTTTATCTGAAAGTTTTTCAGATACTTCTTTCCATATCACAGTATCAGGAGGCTTGTTGCCCCTTTTCCCCCCCACTTGCTTTTAGAATGTATGGGGGCTGACCCAAAAGGTTGTTAATTTTGTTAAATCAACCTATCTGGGTCAAACCTCAGAACGCTCCTGTTAAGCAAAGTGTATTTCTGTTTGATTATTGTACCGATCTGTGATGAGATTGTACAAATTGTGCTTCACCTGTGATGCTGGCCAAGGTGGAGTATTAAGAGCCTCTTTAAAATCATAAGCAGGAGATTAAAATGTAAAATGCCTTTGAGGGATAAATTCCATTTGCAAGTTATGCGTAGTTCGCAACCTTTCTGGTTAATTTCACCATATTATCTCTTTCCCCTTCCCTGCCTATAATCCTCCCACAGTAATAAGGTATGCGTATCCCCGGCCACAGCTCTGATGAAGATTCTGAAGCTGTTGGCTTCCAGGCCCCCAGATTGCTGGTTTCCTTGTCTGTCTAGAAAAAACAGGGGTTCGTTTTGTTGTCTGCAACAAATGTAGCAAGCAAAACATAGTTTTCTCCAGATACTGTATCTTGTCAGCAGAATTATATCACTTGGGAGTCCATACTTGGCGGCATCTTTTGACGTAACGGTAACTTGTAAGAGGCCAAAGTTTCAAGTTGAGTTCTACTGTATATGCTCTGTTTGTTTACTCCCGAAGCGTCTCCAGGTAGGAACTACAAGTAGCCCTTGACCCATGATCATAACTGACCTGCTTAATGTCCTAGTTCCGCCTACGGGGCCTGGACTTTCCAGAGCGGTCTCTGGGATTGGAGGTTTCTGGGTTGTTGTTTTTTTAAAATCTTCAAACCAAACTTTAAGTCAAGGCCACCTTCCAATAGAAGAGGCTTCTTTCCTGAGCAGGATGCCTGAAAAGGATTGTAAGTCAAGAGGGCAAGAAATGAACGAACTTTTGAAAAGAAGGGAAGAAACCTCGGGGTGTGTGAAGAATCTTTAGATTTCATGTGGGGTTCCTAAAGGAATACAGGTACTCCTTGACTGAGGGAGCCCAAAATTTCCCTTGCTGAGTGAGACCTTTGTTAATGGAGATCTGCCCCATTTGACAACGTTCCTTGCCCCAGTTGTTAAGTAATCACTACAGGTGTTAAGTTAGTAACAACGTTTCTTCCGTGAACCTGGCTTCCCCCATTGGCTTTCCTTGCCAGGAGGTCGCAAAAGGGGATCACACGACCCCCAGGGCACCGCAACAGTCATAAATACGAGTCGGTTGCCAAGCGTCTGGATTTTGATCGTGGGACCCACAGGGAGGCCGCCCCGGCTGTTCAGTGTCAAACACGGTCGTCAGTCATTTTTGTAACTTCAAACGGTCACGAAATGAACGGCTGTATGTCGAGGACTACTTATAGTTAAAAACAATCTCCTCTCTGAATCCTTGGAGAACTCTTCCAGGTCAGCGGGACAAGGCTGGAATGGACTCCGTATTTGTTTGTTTGTTTGTTTGTTTGTTTGGGCTTGTATGCCGCTCCTCTCCGGAGACTCGGAGCGGCTAACAACATATATATAAACAACAAATTACAATAAAAATCCCAAACAAGAAATATCTAAAAATACAATAAAAACACCCACTCAAATTCAACAGTCAACCGCAATCATCCCAGCAGCGTCTCCCATTCCTTGCTCATCACGCTAGGCTGAACTGCGAGCTGTGGTCAGGATTATTGAGAATAAATCTTCGTTTCTATCCCAGCGGCATCCATGATGCAGGTTCCTAAGATGCCCATTCTTGGGGGACCCTTCTTCACCGCCAGAAGGCAGGGACCACTTCCCCGTTGTTCTCCCTCGTCTCTCTTCCTTTCTGAAAGAAATGCAAATAAGGCATATTTCTCTCCCCACCCCCCTTTTCACGATTTAGAGCCCATAACCCACCACCTTAAGGGAGAATCTTTTCTTTGTTTTCTTCAAAGCTGGCAGAGGAACAGCTGTGTGAAAGGGATACTGTACATCCCGTGGGGGCCTCCGCCTCAGAGGGACCCAGCGCTTCCGTTAATTCGAGGGGGAGGCCGGAGAGGTTGTGCTGAAAGAAAACACAGGAGAGCTTCTTTGGGGCCATCTTGCTACACCTGAATGAAATCCTCTCCTTGTGCATGTTGTATCTGGCCCTTCTCAGCTTAGTAAAGTCCACAGGAATATTTCTTTAAGAGTTTTATTTAACATAGTTCAAGAGATTCACTTCAAAGCAAGCTGCTGGCATTTTGTTTGCGGAACGGCCAAATCTGATTTATTTACATTCAGCTTAAACATGCTCTCCCCCCTTCCAATAACTCACTCTTTATCTCTCAGGTTGTTCAAGACCACATTAATCTTCCGTACATTCCACAAACACCAGGAAACTGAGTTCAAACGAACTACTCAAGGTATCAGGCTACTCCTTGATATTAACGTTGCTCGTGACAAAGAATTAGTCCCTCCTTCCTCTTCTAATATAGTTTCCGATACGTCACTTCCCCCATGGCTTCCTTTTTCCACGTAACTGAGACCTCCGCCTATCAAACCTTCGGAATCTCGGATCAAGCCATATATTTTCCTGTTCCAAGTCTGACTCTCCGCTTTGAGAGTCTGACCCAGACTGCATGCAAATCTCCTCCCTGTCTGTCTCTGCTGCCGGGAGGGGAAAGCACCCAGAGGGGCCTGGTTGCTCCTCCTCATCCTCTGACATTTCCCAAGCTGGTCTAGAGACACCCACAACAGTGCATATAATCGTGAAGGAGCGAGGCAATTTCTGAGGCATGAGAAAAGAAAGAAAACAGTGGTCATCCTTCATACTTTGTTTTTCTTTTTTTTTAAAAAAAATAGCTCCGTGGAGTTCAGTCGCTCTTTAGCATCTTACGACAGGGCCACTTTTTCTCTCTGTATGTGTGTGTTTTGTTTTGTTTTTTTAAACAGTGTTTGAAAGCAACAAAGCTGATTGGCGCCTTTGTCAACCCAGCTGTCTCCCTGAAATTGATCCTGTCCGACCTCGAAAGAGCACCCACGGCGTCTTACCTCATGATTCTGGCGGCCGTTATCGAGGGCTCTCCCCGCAAAGTCTTGCAACCTCATTTGGTGACCCTTAGCGGCACGCTCTGCAACCCTGAAGTCAGTCAGCGGACAGAAGAGGTGAGGAGACCCCCCAAACTCAACACGCGTTGGCATCTTTTCAGTCCGTAGACCTCTTCTCCAAAATTAGCACCTTTGACCTCAGGTGCACGTGCAGTCTAACTGCATCGTGCAAGGTCCAATCTGGGAAGGGTCCCCGGGATGAGAGGTTCGCTCTTCCGAGCTTTCGGATTCGTGCTCATTTCCAGTATAGAGAACTTCCCGGAAAGAGGGGGCTCCGGTGTGAGTCCAGAAGCTTGGAAGAGTAAGCCTCTGGTCCCGTTGACCGGCCCAGATTGGATCTTGCAACGTTATCCTGGGACACGAATATTTGCCTTCCTTCGCAAGTGCCTCGTATTCGGGTTCAAAGGCCTTTCTCCTCCTCTGGGAGATTCTGCACGGCTTGAATGCACAGCCAGTTTGGGGGCAGCCTTTCTGAGGCCGAGTTGGGGGTCAACTACTCTAATATAATTATAGCAGTACATTCAGAGGCTGACCACTTTTCAAGCCGTGGACACCACCCTGGTGTGACTCCTGGATTTGATGAGATGGCCAGGCCTTGGGGGATGTTACAGTCTCATTCCCAAATTTTATGGGGGAACATCAGCATCTCACAAGGTTTAAAGGATGGGATTCGGCCCATTAAAAAAAACTTTTTTTTCTTAACGTAATGCTTGCCTCCAGGGAAACTCTGTATGGGTATGGCAGATGTTTTCCCCTCTGCAGGTTCAGGGTTGATAAGTTCCTTTGAAGATGGAGAGGGAGAGGCAGGTGGGTTTTCTTGGCTAAGAACATCCATGGGAAACAGCCCACACCAGATTGTTTGACCAAAGCAGAGCAAAGCAGGAAGCGAAAGCAAGTCCACTTCTGTCTTCCAGGAAGCATGGAATAATGGCTTCTTTTTGGTGTTTTGGTAGGTCTTTTATTTGGAGCAGCTGCTTTGCTGTGTGGAAGCCCTCACTGAGCTGTGCCAGGAAGATTGCAAAGAAATAAGCCTGCAGCTCACCAAGGTTTTGGTGACCATCATGGCAATACCAACCACTGGACACTTATATGTAAAGGTGATAACCCTGGATGCCACTCTGCTTACGCTTCTCTTGTTGCAGTGTGTGATTCCACATCTGGAACAAGCTACGACATTAATCTATGCCTTTTCATAATTCCAGGATTGATTAGCAGAGGCTACTTTGATTTGAAAAAAAAAAAAAAAAGGACCCCCAGATATACAAAGTAGAGGGTTGGCAACGGTCTTTTGGAACTGGGATGCCACGTAGAGAATTAGGTTTTTGTTTTTCTTCATCCAGTGCATGCCTTTTACCCCTGAGCTTTGGCATTCCTCTAGGCCAGGGGTAGGCAACCTTGGCTCTTTTATGACTGGCTCAGGAATTCTGGGAGTTGAAGTCCACGAGTCATAAAAGAGCCAAGGTTGCCTACCCCTGCTCTAGGCTATCAGATAAAAAGCTGAACATCAAAAACTGGAGTCATTCTCCGTGCTAATTACACATTGGATCCTGTCTTAAGTTCAGATTTCAAAAGATAACCTCCCAAAACAACAGGGTAGAGGTGGGCATAGCCCACAAGCAAATCAGCTGCAATTTAGATTGGCATTTTGATCCTCCTTCAGTCTCTCCCGGGCTCTTGGCCCTTTCCAGGATCAAATCTCAGGAAAGAAGGATCCTTTCCTTTTAAGTATTTTCTTCAGTGGTTGCCCTTTTCACCTCCCACCCTTAGTGCTGAGCTTTAAAAAGTTTGAGGCATCCTTTAAAATCGGAGGCCGGCACCTGAGATGCTTCTGATAATGGATGTCCCCCCCCACTTTTTTTATGACTATCATGCGAGCATAAATCACTTTCTTCTCCAGTCAAATTCCAAATAAATCAGGCTGCCATCTTTTCATGGAACCCTTTGGTGGGCTACACAAAAATTGCTGCCAGACTCACTCCTGAGTTTAATGGCCATTTGGCTTCCTGTTCCGGTTGCTTCTAGGCACGATAAACCAGGCTGAAATTTACAGCCCTTGGCCACCGAGAAACAATTTCCTCCCCCTCCAAGTAATCATTTTGAAACTTCAGTTTTAAAACTGTAAAATTGAAGGCAGGTGAACATTAATAGTATTTTATGCGGGGTTTTTTTTTAAAAAAAGGTCAAAAAGCTACTTTGACTTGTGGAATCCGGATGCCTAGACTTGTTCAGGAAGAAGAGAATCTAAGCATTTAGTCTTGGGATGCTGATTTTTTTTTTTTAAACCGATTCCTGGATAAATCTGTTTTAAAGAAAAGGAAGCTAATTAGGCAAGTCCCAAATTGCTAAAAGCATTCAAATAGACATTCACCGGAAAGAATCCCCCCCTCCTAAAAAAATTTTGGACCAAATCCCTGATTAGCATCACAAGCATCTCAGGTGGATGTGCAGGTGGCGACTCTGGCTAATGCAAAGGTGTGCTTTCCCCCAGGATGCTAGCACAGCGGCTACAGAAACCCAGAGAAAGATGTGGCTGCTTAAGAAACTCCCAACCAAGAGGACTAACTAGAAAAGAAGTTTTTATATTGATGCTATTACTAATTGGATAAATGTTCGAAAAATGCTTATATTTAACCTCTTCGTTACTAAAATATTAAGAACTGTATTAACCTAATGTTTGCAAAAGAGAACAATGTGGGAAGAAGAGAAAATCAAGGAAAGCTGTTATGTAGAGTATGATATGATATAAATTGACTATTATTGTTGTGAAATGTGAACCCAGACAATATATATATATTTGTTTTCTGAGGTTTTCGCGGGTGTTTGTATGTAGGTCTTTGGTTCTTCAGGTTTTCTCCCATGTAGAATTTGAAGTGTCTTGGCGACGTTTCGACGAAGTCTCATTCGTCATCTTGAGACTTCGTCGAAACGTCGCCAATACACACACACACACACACACACACACACACACACACACACATACATACATACGAGCATATCTGGCACGTTCCAGTTGCTGTTTCTCTTTCCATTCCAAAGCCCCACAGAGGCCAGACGTTTGTCTCGATCCATCTACAGGTAGTACTCGGCTTACAATGGTTTGTTTTGTGACCGTTCAAAGTTACAACGGCACTGGGAAAAAAAGATGACCGTTTTTTTACAGTTATGACCTTCCCAGCATCCCCGTGATCGTGTGGTCAAAATTCAGATGCATTGGGTAACTGGTTCATACTTACGACCGTTGCTGTGTCCCCAGATGAGGTGATCCCCTTTTGCCAACTTCTGAGAAGCAAAGTCAAGTGGGGGGAATGCCAGATTCACTTCACAGCCAGGTGTCGAACTTAGTAACTGCAGTGATTCGCTTAACAGCTGAGGCAAGAAAGGTAGTAAAGGGGGACCAAATTCACTTAACGAATAAGAAATTTGGGGCTGAATTGTGCTTGTAAGTTGAGGGCAGCCTGTATTCCTTCCTCAATTCTTCCCGTCTCTGCCCCATCCAACAGTTAGAGGAAGCCATGGACGCATTGGCCAAGGTCCAGCACATTCGGAATGTTGCTGGCTTATACAAGCAGCACATATCTCAACTAATGGACTGGCTGTCCTCAACTCATGACCGCTGGAGCTGCTACTCTCCAGAACTCTTGCAGCTGGATGTAATTGCGACTCAGTCAGGTGAGAAGATTGGAAACAGGCACTAGGATTCATGGACCAAGTGATGTGAAGGCAGGTAGACTCATCTACTGGCTAAGAAAATTTTATTTGGCTGACCAATGTCATGGTTCCAACAGATGAAACACTTCAAAGAACTTTGAGGCATTGTTTACCTTAAATATTCTCTAACACAGTCGAAGCCAAAAACTGGATTCCCCTCCCCTGAGCCCAAAGCACAATTCCTTCCTCTAATTTACGGTCACAAGTCACATTCTCCAATTAGTTTGAAATGCAGGCTTTCCCTCCAGATCTCCAGCCCACCAATTCTTATCATCTCTTATTTCAAACAACCTTGAATCACACATTACTACGATCTTGTTATGTCTGACTAATTCCCATACCCATTCTTCCTCTCCCCTCCCCCAGTATCATCTAATTCTAACTCTTAAGAGTAATAACACAAGTTAAGGAAAATGGCTGCATCTCCATACGTTGTCAAAGCAAGAACATTCGATGTTAGCAGCGTTGACACCCAACTTACGACTCCCGGTGACTCACAAAGATAAAGCCTCAGTACAAAACCCAAGAAACCCCCAATCCCCCTAGTGACAATCGTCAGACCAGCCACTTGATAGGTTGCAGATCACTCTGGGATCCCCGGACCCATTGGCAGAACCCTGTCTTCAGAGTCTTTGCGAAAGAGTGCCAAAGTGGGGGCCCATCTTATCTCCACAGGGATGATGTTTCCTAGGGTGGGAACCACCCCAGAGAAGGTTTGAGGTACCTAGTTTATTCTTGAAGCCATCATTTGCTAACTGTTCTGTTCCAGATGAAACGGGACAACATAGCTTATTCGGTCCTAGCAAGGCTGCACATCCAGAAGTCTGTCCATAATTCAGCTTATTCAACTGGGATTCAATTGCCAGAATTGACCCCGCTTCCCTCTTAGAGGATTGCTTCTTTCAGAGGCTAATTTCACTTGGTACCAAAGTTTCCACTGTTTCCACTTTCTCTTCCTAGGCCCTGCGATTGCCGAAGTGCTGAAGGATTTTATTGCCATCCTTAGAACTTGCCTTCAGACTTCCAGGGAGCCTCGGATGCGTCTGAAGTTATTTTCTATTTTATCCGAATTGCTTCAGAACCCAGGCAAGACAGTCAACGCAGAAGGGTAAGTCTGCTTTCCTATCCTTTAGAACAGGGTCTGTCAACCTGGCCAGCTTTTAAGACGTGTGGACTTCAATTCCCAGAATTCCCCAGCCATCTCTTCTGGGACTTGAAGTCCACACATCTTAAAAGTCAGCCAGGTTGACAAAGCATGGCTTTAGACATTCTGCCCCATTGGATTTTCACCTTTGGTGTCTCAAGCCAAGATGTAATTTGGTTCTCTCACTGTTATAACGATTCTCAGCTAAACAGGGTTATTTAAATGAAGTTAATTCCCAGTTAAAGGAAGCTGTATTTCATTTCATCATTGCCCACGTTGTTTTGTGTGAGATTGGCGGCCTTCCAGATTTGAGAAATAAATAAATAACAAAAGCAGCCTGATAGAAATGCGAAAATTATGCCCAAGGAATGGGTCGTCCTAAGGAGAATACAAATGTAGAAACATCCAGGGGGCACTGTCCAAACCTCATCAACAGACTTCAGCTTAATGTTGACTTTACCACCCAGGTTGTGTTTATGATTTTAGAACCGGGCTTGCGAGATCGTGCAAAGCATTTTATGTGGAAAAGGAGCTCATAAAACTTTCAGCTTTTCTGGGAGATGTTTTGTTTTTTCTTTTCAGAAACATTTCCTCTCTACAGTTTGGCTAAAATCAAAGCATGTTGGGGTGCTCTCAGTCTGCTCTGGCTGAAGAGTACGACCCCTGGTTTGAATCTCCTCACTGCATGAGGCACACTCCCCCCCACCCCCCACCCCGCCTCCCTCCGTTGCAATCTTATTGCACAGGGAGTCTTTTGAGATATCTTTCTGGCCACCAGTTCAACTGGAGGTAGGGTGGGTTAATGGGAGGAGGTGAGAGGAGCTATATCTGAAATAGGATGGATTTGGCTCCGAGGAATGACAAAAGAGGTGGTGGTGGGGGGATGCATTTTCAGAAAATACTGTTCTTCCAAATTTAAAAAAAATTGCGCTTTTTAAACGTTATTCACCTTCCTGGGAGACATTCCAAAGCAGGGCAGTGCGTGGCTCTTGTAAAGCCCCTCTTTTGTGGTTTTGACACATTTTATTTAAGGGATTAAAATAAGCCATTACGGGGGGAAATGTGAAAGATCCCATGGGTCATTTAGCCCAGACCACCTTGAAGCCAAAACCAGGGCCTGAAATCACTTGGAAGAAGAAACAGCTAGGTAGGTTTTCACGGTTAACAAAAATAATAATAAATGGAGCAAAGTAGTCTTCTTTTGAAAAGTGGGTTCCAATTGGTTACGTTTCGGGTTTGTGTGGTTTTTCTTTGAGGAGATTGCAAAATGCTGTCACTCTTTGCTCCCTAACTATCTGGCTAAAAAACTGGCATTGTTATACATTGTTTTGTATATACGAATGCCTTTTCACAGCCTGCAAATCAATCAATCCCTGGCATTGTAAGGGCTAGCATTTATCCCTGCCCAATAGATTGCAATAGAAAGCTTCCACCTCGTACAGGAAATACGCTAATTCTCCTAATGACTATTCTTATCTTGTCCATAATGTTTTCCACCAAACGTGGGAGAAATTTCCTAACAGGGAGAACAATCCACCAGTGGAATGGCTGGTCGCCAGAAGTTGTGGGCACTCCATCATTGGAGGCTTTCAAGAAGAGACTGGACAGCCTATGGTCTTAGATCTCCTGCTTGATCAAAGGGTTGGACTAGAAGACCTCCAAGGTCCCTTCCAGTTCTGTACAGAACAATGATAGGCATCCAGTGGGTCATCCTTTGGGAGCAAAGCCATCCTGGACAGGCTGGCCTTTATGCTGTCATTTTATTGAGTGTGGAGGTGTCATCCTTTTGGTGGTGGTTCTGACATGCCACCTGCTGGAATAGGAGAGCATATAGAATAGGGGGTCTCCAGTTCTATAAGCCAATCAGCGCATTTAGGATAGGGATGTGCTGTGGGCGCCCTTACCAAAAGAGGGCCTTCCATAACAGTCAGTTGCTGAACTTCACATTCATTTACTGGCAAAGTGCAAAACTTGGCCAATCACAGAACCTTTGGGCTGCAGAAGAACCAGCAAAATCATTTTGCCAGACGACATTTGATGGGGTCCTTAATTCAAAACGGCAGGCCCGAAATCGGCTCCTAAGTCGGACGGGATCAAAAAAAAATAAATCTGTTGAAAGATGAAATGGGCTAGGAGATCTCTGAAAAGCCGTCTTGTTTAATCCAAAGGTGGCCGTTTAAAAAAGAACTTTTCTTTTGGGGAGCCGAAAGTGGCCTTATACATAATTTACACGTATTCCTGCGACTCTTTTAGAAATGAGACATTCCACATAATGAATAAATAATGCGCCTCGGCAGAAGCTCTTGTCAGAAGGAGGAGATTTATTGCATCATTCCGTCTTGAGTATTGACTTCAGCATTTTTTCCCCCCCCTGTGATCGAGGCTGAAAATATCCCACGGGGAGAGAGGATCTGAATAGTGACCTTGTGTCTTAGGCCAAAAAAGGGAAGGTTGTCGTCAGCGGAGCAAGAAAGAACGTCCAGTTTAATTTGGTCGGTTGAGCATTGATATTGTTCAAAGCCTGTATTTATTAGCTCCACATTTGGAACTTTCTCCAGACGTCCCTTCTAAGACCAGGGCACCGTAAGAGCAGACCTGTCCTCACTGACTTGGAACGTCGGAAAAGTTTTGCTTCTTATGGATTCATGTCCTGCTGGAAACTTGGCACGCTTTGTCGCTTCGTCAGAAGTGAATTTTACCTGCAGCAAATGTATTTTTTGCCTTTGAGAGAGAGAGAGAGAGAGAGAGAGAGAGAGAGAGAGAGAGAGAGAGAGAGAGAGAGAGAGAGAGAGAGAGAGAGAGAGAGAGAGAGAGAGAGAGAGAGAGAGAGAGAGAGAGAGGCTTTTGAGACAGTGGGGGAGATCGGCTCGTCTCTTAAGAAGCATGGGGGACATGCTCAAAGCAAAAATTAAACTGATTGGCAGGTGGTCCTCGACTTAAAAACTGTTCGTTAATGGCCATTTTTCACACTTCACAGCGGTTGCCTGTGATCAAACTTCGGGTGTTTAGCGACTGACTCATATTTATGACGATCACGTGATTCCCCTTTTGGTGATCTTCTGACAAGCCAAGTCCATGGGGAAGCCAGATTCTCTTCCTAACTTAACTGCAGTGATTCACTTATGTGGCGAGAAAGGTCATAAAATGGGGGGAAATGCACTTAACAAATGCTTGGCTTCGCAACAAAAATTTTAAGCTCAGCTGGAGTCATAAGTAGAGAACCTCCTCTATTTATCGCAGGACACTTTTAATCGAAGCAGTTAATATCTTTGAGCTCCGTAGAATTAATAATAACTTTGCCTTCCTTTCCTCTTCAAAAGCATCGTTTGTTGCAGCCAGCGCTGGGACCCCTCCGGATAAGATACTTTTAAACAGAAGCACCTTCGCGTTAACCTGGGGTGGGTTCAACCTGTGAGTAAGGGGTCCAGGAAGAGGACAGGGAAGAGGGTCTCTTCCTCCTTCCGTCCTT
The DNA here is from genome assembly GCA_034064705.1 of Bothrops alternatus. NCBI lineage: Eukaryota > Metazoa > Chordata > Lepidosauria > Squamata > Viperidae > Bothrops > Bothrops alternatus. Next base: position 942,950 of record JARGCV010000470.1, on the reverse strand, counting down.
CCTGAAATATTGCTGGCGGAAAGTCCATTTATTCCCCTTCCCCTAAAGAAATCCGAAATAATGAAATATTGTTAACATATCCTGTCATCAATTAGGCTTTTCATTCGCTCTCTCTCTCCCCCCCCCACCTTCCCCATTTCTTGTTCACGCACCCTTCTTCCTGTTCGGGCTCTCTTGTTTTTGAGTCTTAAAATGTGCCTTTTCATCCTCCCCGTCATTCCAGCACGTTTGCACAAAGCTTTTTCATATTTGGCTGCTCTTTGTTTTTGGCTCCAGGCAGTTCGGTAACTACCTTGAGATTGTGATAAAAGACATCCTGTCTCCTAATCTCCAGTGGCAGGCGGGAAGAACAGCAGCTGCCATCCGCACCACGGCTGTGGCTTGCCTCTGGGCTCTGATTTACAGCGAACTGCTCTCTCCAGAAGAGGTAAAGTGTCCTTTGCCCCCCCCTCCCGCCCCCGCCTTCTCCACAAACATCACATCAGATCAGCCTCAGTGAAAACCCAGAAACACCGTCACCTCGAAATGCGGGTCAGCCCTACCTGTGTTTCGTCTTAATGCTGCTCTAGGTTGACTCTAGCCATCTAGAACAAGAGTCTCCAACCTTGGCGATTTTAAGACTTGTAGACTTCAACTCCCAGAATTCCCCGGCCAGCCAGAATTCTGGGAATTAAAGTTCACAGGTCTTAAACCTGCCAAGGTTGGACATCCCTGATCTAGAATATGCCAACTGGGAGCAACTCCTGCAAAAGCCCCCAGCATCAGGCTGGGAAGGAAGAGGGGGGGGCAGCAGCAGGCTTTGTAGCTCCATCTGACCAGCCATTGCCTCCCTATCTTGTGACTTTGACCTTTTTCCTTCTGTTGTTCCAGAGGCGCATTAAAACCAGGCTCTTCCAAGAAGCCTTTTTCAGTGCAGGGGGTGACATTTAAAGCAGGTGCCAAATAGGGGGTCTGCTGTGCAGGGTTGAGATGAGGTTTGAGGGTATTGTGACTGCTCTCGGTTTGTATTTTGTCAGGGAGGTCGGATATAAGCCTTCTGGAATCTGCAACGAGCTGGGCAACATGTGAGCTTACGAAATTAAATTAAAATAGTGTTTAAACCCTTGCCAAGCTCGTACTTAGGAAAGAGAGGTTAGCCTGGGATTCGGCCCAGAAATAAAAACTCTGCAAGAGGTAGAAAGGAGCCAGCAGTGAGCCAGCAAGGAAAGAATGGTGGCTTAACTCCTCACCCCCCCCCCCCCCGCCACACACACCCATTCTGAAACCTTCAGATGTGTTGGGCTGGGGGAATAGTTTGTTTGAAATCTGAGCATTTTGTGTTTGGGGGGAAAAGAACCACGCAAGCTTCTAATCTCCTTTTAACTTCAAAGGCTCAAGTTGGTTCTATCCCATTGTTCAGTGAGAAGTCAACCTGCTCTCGCTTTTCAGCGTCTGGCAAAATGAATCCCAACCATTAGGCTGACTGATACACATCTTGTCCAATTAAATCCTCGGAAAATTTCAGTATTTTCAAAGACAAAACAGCTGAAAACCTTTTAACACAGGAGAGACCAAACAAAGGTAGACCACTGAGAAATCCTGACTCGAAGGATTTGCAGCAGGCAAGCTTTGAGATGGCCTGGTTAAGCTTAAAGTCCAACCTGGTTTTACAAAGTTACGGGCAAGCTTCAATACTCTAGGATTCTTACTGGAGAGTTCTGTCATTAGGCTTTGAAAAGGCCTGAAGTAGGCTTAATCGGGGACATTGATCTTCAAACCAATCTAAGGCTGGTGGGTCCCAGTCTCTGAGCACCTGAGGGTTTTCAAAGTGGGTATGTGCCAGCTTCCTATCCATCCTCATAGTTCTGAAATCCCAGGGGGCAAAAAAAGATCCTGCTTGATTAAGGCAGTGATTTTCAACTGTTCAAATTTAAGATGTGTGGACTTCAACTCCTGAAAGCCAGCAATTCTGGAAGTTAAAGTCCTCGCATCCTAAAAATTGCCAAGTTTGAAAAACATAGGTTTAAGGTGTTCCCAACAGGTGCTAGCTGCTTGCATTGCCTGTGCATGCTCCAAATCCCATCTTGCCCTTCAAATGGATTTCTGATTTTTTTTTTTGATGGCTATAAAAAAAGATTGGGCAAGTAACAGAAACAGAGTTGGAAGAGACTTTGGAGGTCATCTAGTCCAACCCCGTGCTCTCGCAGGAGACCTGTACTATTTCCGATAAATAGCTGTCCAGTCTCTTCTTAAAAGCATCCAGTGTTGGAGCTTCTGGAGGCAGGTTGTTCCACTGTTCTCAGTGTCAGGAATTTTCTCCTTAGTTCTAGTTAATAATAATAATAACAACAATAACTTTATTGTCACTCTGAATGTACACCAATCGGCATGCATCAAAATGAAATTTCATTGCATTCAGCTCTCAAAGGGTCACCACCTCTGATATACACTCCTTGTTCGTGGCCAGCTCAAGTTTCAGAACGTCCATTTTAGTCTTTAGGGACCGAACAGTAGCAAACAGGACTGATGGAAACGGAGTTCCATGTGGGTTAGCCCTCTAATTAACTTATATTCCTGCATGACAACCTTTCCTTTTTCTGAATCCTGCCTCTTCCACCTTTTTCCTTAAACTTCCTCAAAGTTGCTTCCCTCCTTGGTTAGTTTCCATCCATTGTTTCTTGTCCTGCCTGCAGGTGCTTTGGAAAAGAAGTTGGCCCCCTCTTTTTTGTGGCCACCCTTCAGGTACTTTTGCAAACCTAGTCCCAGGAGAGATTAAGTTTGCAAATCCTGTAGCTATTCTTGAAAGCTTTTCCTCCATCTCCAGTAGAAAACGTGCGGAGGGGGAATTTCTGCCTGTCTCCTTCGTGATTTGGGTGGTCTGTTGTGGAGGAACTTAGTGGTGCTGTTTAGATTGGGATATTGTGGCTGCTTTACAGCCAAGGCAGTAATATTGACTTAACTGTCAGACTAAATCGTTGGAAGATTAGGCACAGAATTCCCATGAGGTATACACGGCTTTCTGGTTTTTCCATTGGGGCAAATTTTCAGTTTCTTCTTCAGAACCTTTGAATCAATTTGAACACAAAGCAGGCAGAATACAGGCGGGCAGGAGGCAGGAGAAAGGAGAAATGGCAGGTATAACATTTGATGGCTAATTGTAGGCAAGACAAGATTGAGGTGGGACATTGCACAGAAATTTGGGTGTGAGCGCCATCTCCCGGAGGAACAAAGAAATCCTACCTTGAACCATTGTGTCACCCTTCCCAAATATCTGTCTGAGCAATGGGTAAGATGCTTATTAAATTAGCTTTCTGTCTTTCCAAAATAATGTTCAATCTGCAGAAATCAACGCGGCCTGGATTTCAGAATGCAGAAAGACATGCTCTTGAGACAAACAGAAAAATCCTGGACGGTAAAGAGCATGCCTACAGGTCTTGCCTGTAATTTATTTTAGTTATTTATTCCAATATTATGAGTTGGAATTTTATTTTTGTCTTTCATTCGAGCACAGTATCACAAACTGTTCTTAAAGCTCTCTGCTTCAGGCATCATCTTTGCAGCATGTGATGGATGCAATCGGAGAAATATAATTGCAAGTCCCTCTCTTGGGGCTATGCAATACTTTTGGCCTTGTGTTGTCATTTCACAGCTGAACTTTCTACAGCTATTAAACAAACTAGAAGGGGTGGGTGAGAAAAAGCAGCAGGGACACACAATACAATAAAATTCCAATTAAAAATGAGGAACAAGCTAGCATGCTTCTCCACTTTGTTTCCTGTATCCTTGGCAAATCTCTTCCCTGCCAGTGAAAACAAGGAACTTTTCGCTGGATGTTGGTTCAAACAAGGAGGAACCTATAAACTTATACAGGTAGTCCCCAAGTTATGACCATATTGGAGAACACCCATCACGGTCGTAACTCATGATGGCCATAAATGTAGCCCAATTGCAGGAGGCTCAAAGTGTGGTCAGGAGACCAGCCATTAAAACTTAGAATCTGGGTAGACCCACAAGTAGGTCAACTGAAACTTTGAGTAGAGATTGGCCATAAGTCAAGGACTACCTGTATACTGTGCTACATCTTGCCCATCCACAAGAAATACATAATTTAGAAATAAAAAAACACAGAGGGCTGCTAAAAGGATGCACTTCTTTCATTATCTGCCTGGTTAACTTTTGCCTCAATTCTAACTTTTTAGCTGGATTTGTGGCACTCCCTTTGGAACAGATCTGACGTGAGAGAGAACGAGTCGCACACCAAATGCCGATCACTTAACAAAGATCCTTTTGCTGAATCTGCTAATTTCTTGTTTTCACAGTTGCAAAATGTCAAAGATGCCCTCATGCCTCAGATCATGGCGACGCTGGAGGAAGATTCCAAAATGACCCGTTTGATGTCTTGCCGAATTGTCAGGACTTTTTTAGACAATTGCGGAAAACAGCCTGAACTCAGCAAAATTTATCCAGGTATCTTACAGGGATAAATGGCAGGGGTGGCTTTCCCTAGAATGAGAACCTGGCTGTTTTTCAAACTTGACAACTCTGGAAAAATACAGCTTTAGAGTCACTCCAGTTTCTAGATACATTTCTCCCCCCACCCCTCCTTTCTGGTCTGCTAAATTGTAGATGAAGTAACAAAATATAGGGAAAGACTAAATGGAGACAATGTTGTTGTCATAGCTAAACATATCAAGTAATGTTTCTTGCAATATTCACCATAGCATTTGATAACTCAGGCTGTTTGGGTTTAATTTCCCACATATAAAGGGCCATATGAGAAAAAGAAGTGACTAATTCATAGATAGGCTAGAAATGTATTATTTCACAGAAAATTATTCTGTTAAAGCTTTTCAACTAAGAATCGTGGTGGTTAGCATCATCGTTTTTTCTGTGTTTTTTTTAAAATTAGGCAGTTTTAGAAAATGAAATAATTAAAACCGAGATAAATTAATGGAAGGTTGATTAAAGATGTTTGAATTCCATATATTGCTGTAGTGGGAAGCAATTTCCTTGTTGCATAAATTGGCAGAGAAATGTCATGCTCATCAAGTCCAGGAAATGACCCTGCCGTTTCTTTTTCAGAACTCTTGAGGCGCTTGGATGATGTCTCCCACGATGTCCGTTTGGCAGCTGCCGATGCCTTGACCAGTTGGTTCAAGTGTGTAAATGACCCGGAGACGAAAGCTCTTCTGAAAACCAACATTGAGCTTCTCTACCAAGAATTGTTAATTCACCTGGATGACCCCGACCAAAATATCCAATCGGCTGTTTTAGGTAATTATGCTGTTCAGTAAGCTCTGGTTTTCCTGAGATTTTAAAAATAAAATTTAGCTAATCATTCTGATGTACCGTGATAATCACTCCCAACTTCCTAGTGGCATGCTCTCATGAAATAATTATGGCTCGTTTGTGTTCTGAAATTGTTTTTGAGAAACTGTATGCCCTGAAGCCCAGGCCATTCTCGTAACTCTAGCAGCTTCTGTGTTGTAGATACTTTGAAAGAAGGAGGCCTTCTCTATCCAGATCTCTTGGCGAAGGAGATTGAAGGAGTTGTGCATAAACATCGCACTCCAGTCTACTGTGACCAGCTGCTTCTGCACCTTGAATCAACAGGATGGAGTTATTCCGAGTCATAAGTGCCTCAGTGTGCCTTAATTAACGGTGCCTTAATTAATTAAAAATGGGAATATTTATATCTGTTCTCCAAAAAGAAGGTACTTCAATAAACAGAGACATTTTAAGCTGGAATAGGCTAAAATTCATATCCTCCTTGCACACATGAACACTGCAAAAAAACCTTCTATAATATATATTGATGCAGATCCTGAAACTAACACTTTTACTGTTACGTTTAAATAACAAAATGGCAATGTGCTAGCTCTAGCTGATGTGTAGCTTGAATGATCCATGTCTAACGGGGAAAGATCTTTTTTTCTGCAAACATTTTTAAAATGGATAGTTTTTATTAAATTAACAGTAAATTGAAACCATTTCCAATATGTGATACTAGATACTCAGCCACAGGAGCAAATAGCAGGGAATCGTTCTCTTGGCCTTGAAATTCTTGGAGCGTATCAAATCTAAATGCCATCCTATGTTTTTATAATACCTTGATTTATGATGAAATAAGAGCAGTGTTGTATATAAACGGAATCTGAGAACAGGTTTTGATAAGAAGTTTCAAATGGATGATTAATGAAGATAGCTGTTTCTCAGTCTTTATGTGTTCATTGGTTATGCTTTCCCTAATTGCTGATTTTAATTCACGCTCTTTGTTTTTTATGATATTTTGAATATTGCCGTTTGGTTTCTTAATACAGCTTTACATTTTGTGATAAAATAATTTGCCTCTGTATGAAATGTGTTTCAGAGATGGAAGGAAGAGGTTTTGGCTTCTGGATTTCAAGCCAGACATTCAAAAGAGAGATTTCTAAACATTTAAAAACATCAATTAATTCTTAGTATTGAGGCCATGAGGTATTGCTAGGTGTTTAGAAAAATCCTTCTCGTTTCTTTTTTCCAGCATGGACCTATTTTTCTTGCTTTATATTTTGCAAAGATTTAAAATCATGTATAAATGCAAGCCCAGATGATCATGATGGGAAGGGGGAAAGCTGATTAGACTGCATTTTCTTGTAAAAAAAATAATTAAAGCTTTCAGTGGGAAAATGAAAACAGAAATTTAGACCCTTACATTATCAGTGACAGTCTCCAGAAGAAATTCCCAGTGATAGGATCATCTGAACTGCCGAAGGATGATAAATAGAAAATTGGTTTTGTAGAGACTGAGACTTGCTTTATTTTTTAAAATGAATACAACAGAATTCTGGTAAGTTTCAAAGATTGACATCCCTCTTCTGTTTGTTTAAAGAAAAAAAAAAGCCCACAGACTTTGAACTCACCCTTTGTGAGAATTCAAACTATCTGTCAATTAAATGCTGCTTTTTATTTGAATCCGTTAATCTGAAAGAGTTGTTCCTTAGTTAAAATGGCCTGTGCTAACACCTAGGTCAGAGGACGTTAGCACGACGATACCGGTAGACAACCGGGACCAGAATTTCCATGGCTAAGCCATGAAGTTGCTAAGTGAGTTGCCCACGATTTTATGACCCTTTTGCCACAGTTAAGTGAATCACTGCGGTTGTGGTTAAGTGAATTATGCCGTTAAGTGAATCAAGCCAAATCATGGGATGGAAGAGCAGCCACTGTGGGTCAGAAATCGTGGCTTAAGGTGATGTTTCTCTACCTGAGCAAGCTGAAAAAGTCAGAACTTCAACTCCCAGAATTCCCCAGCTGGGGAATTCTGGCGTTGGAAGTCCACACCGCTTCCAGTCGCTCAGGTTGAGAAACGCCGGTTGACGGGATAGGCTCCTCACCCAACCTCAGCCAAATGACGGCTTCACACTACACAAACCAAGATCACACCAACTCAGCTTAGGCTTTCTGGGAGGGTCCAGTTTACACAAGGAGCATCGTGGCTTCTTGTTAACCCTGATAGCTGGTGCTAAGCCACCATGGCCTCTAGGTGGGCTTCAGGGGATGATGCGCCAGGTGCCTTCGGGCTTGTGGCACCAATCCCAGCTGTGGCTCCAGCAGCAGCGGAAGGCCGTCTCCCGCCTCCTCCGCGGACTGCCACGCCCATCATCCCCGGCCTGCCGTGGCGCCAAGCGGTGCCAGGCACAGTGGGCGTGGCCCCCCTCGGAGCGCGAGCCCCTTTCGAAACCCAACGGCCGCCGCCCGGGAGCGTGCCTGCCTGCGCACGCGCACGGCGACGGGTTCTTTTTTTTTTCTCTCTCTCCCGCCCTCCCTCAGGAGACCCCGGCGGCGCCACCGCTACGCTTCGAACGGCGCGGGGACGCGCACGGCCGGCCCGTCAGGTAACGTGGCGGGGGGGCGTGCGCGCTCCCGCCTCGCCCGCCTCACCTGTTGCCTCCTCAGTCGGCCGTCGCTGCCTGAGAGACGGAAGCGCCAAGAGGGGGCTGGGGGCGGCCAGCGGCGCCCCGCCAGGAAAAAGGCGGAAAAGTTGCCATGGCTGAGGCTGGGAGGGGGGGATAAAGTGGGCTTAGCCCCCCCTCAGAGGCAGATGGGGGAAAGGAGGAGACCCCCCCCTGCAGGTGAGGGAGAGGGGCGGGGGCAGCAGTGAATACTTGATATACATCCCATTACCTCAAGAGGTACAAATACTACAGCTCAAATATACATGTACATATGCATGATATTAAGTGTGTGTATATATACATATATGTCTTTGATAATTTTGAATATTGGAATCGCAGGTATGGACATTTAAAGTCAATCAGATAAAAATAAAGAGCTCTTTATTTTTATCTGATTGACTTTAAATACATATATGTATATAGAGCAGGGGTTCTCAACCTTGGCAACTTTAAGACTTGTGGACTTCAACTCCCAGAATTCCTCAGCCAGCTTTGCTGGCTGAGGAATTCTGGGAGTTGAAGTCCACAAGTCTTAAAGTTGCCAAGGTTGAGAACCCCTGATATAGAGAGAGATACTTGTATATATGTATGGAGAGGTAGAGGTAGATAGACAGATAGAGATAGAAAGAGAGAGAGACAGAGAGACATAGATATAGAGAGTGACATAGAGATAGATAGATAGATAGATAGATAGATAGATAGATAGATAGATAGATAGATAGATAGATAGATAGATAGATAGATAGATAGATAGATAGATAGATAGATAGATACTCATATACATATACAGGTAGTCCTTGACTTACAACAGTTCATATAGTGGCTGTTCAAAGTTACAAGGGCACTGAAAAAAGTGACTCAGGACCGTTTTTCACACTTAACGACCGTTGCAGCATCCCCAGAGTCACGTGATTTATATTCAGATGCTTGACAACTGATTCGCGTTTATGATGGTCGCAGCGTCCCCCGGGGGTCACATGATCCCCTTTGGCGACCTCCTGACGAGCAAAGTCCATGGGGAAGCCAGATTCCCTTAACCAGCCATGTTACAGTATTAACTTAATAACTGCAATGATTCATTTAACAACTACGGCAAGAAAAGTCGTAAAATGGGGCAAAACTCGGTTAACAAATGTGTCACTTAGCAACAGCTCAATTGTAGCTCGAGGACTAATGTATGTGTACACACACACACACAGAGACAACCCTAGGATGCAGGGAGTGGCAAACTTCTGACAAATATTTCCAAGGAAAGCATGACTCAGAGGCATACATAAACACACTTCACATATAAAGACTCATCTATATTTTTAGTATACCCATTATTTGTTACGTGTATAAATATCTAGGACTGTATATGCTCCCTTTATTTGCTATCTGTTTTTTGCTTGCCATTAAGCTCAATTAATTATGCATTATAGGTAACCTATTATCAGAGGTCTCTGGTAATAGGCAATTTACAAGGTAATCCCTCTTCCAGCTTGGGTTAGAATTTGCTATCAGATTATCCATTAAAACAATTTACATTGCCAAATACAGAAGGTTTCAAGGTAATTTGTGGCAGAAGCAACAATAATTCATTTTGTTTCTTAATATATGTTTACTACCTCCTGTGATCCATCTTTCCCTTTTGCTCTTTGTAATGCATACATCTGTTTTCTCCAGTTGACCATTTTATGAATGATTACTGTTGGGTTATGATGCTTTCTCTTTTGATACTGCTACTTTCACTTCTGTTTATTTTAATCTGGAATGCTGAAAGAAGGTTTGTGGGAGTGCTATCTTTAAACAACAATGAAATTATTTCAATCCTGCTCAGTCCTGCCTCCTTTTCTTCTGCTTTCTTTTGTAATATATATAATAGGTTCTTTGAGCTGACAATGGTGTTAACAAATTTAATGCATCTCAGTAATGTACATACGGTATGTGATTACTTTTCCCCTTAATCCTGTTTCTTCCCCTTGATACATGTTTTTTATTTCAACTTTTCATTTTTCTGTTTATTTAAGATTTGTAACAATGATGGTTCTCATGTTGTCTGTTGGCCCATTATTTACCTTTACATCTTAAGAGTTACTGAAAAAGGATACATGCCTACATTTACCTCTGTTCTTTTTAATTTCATAAACTATTTTGAAACAAACTATGGATATCCAAAACAAACCTTTCCCTCAGTTCATGTTAAGGTTGCACTTAACAACCAGCACACTTAAACTGGTTATTAACCCACAAAGTTTGCAAAATATGTTAGTTTAGAAATGATTAAGCACCCAGTATTTTAAGCCCCCCCCAAAAAAAAAATTTAGTATATTATTAAGAATGGACATGCTTGGTTTAATAAATCTAATAAAAACTGTTGGAAACATAGCCTCAAGGCAGAATGTGTATCTTTTCCAGAGGTAATTATTCAAGCATGTATCCAACAGCCAGGGATGTATTCACCCTAATTGCACTGGAATAACCTCTGACAAATATACAAGCTGAAATGGGACAACCTCATTAAAATAAGAGATTTTAATGTCAGTTAAAAAAGTGTTGTTGTTTTCTAGGATAAATAATTGGATAATCCTTTGTAACCATGTAGCTGTGCTGTCTGTATTTATTTTTCCTTCTAAGGAAGAAGCAGAAACCCTTGAAAAAGGGTCTTTAACTTTGTAACTTTTTGTTAGCTCTGCTCTTATTTTTACCCTTCGCTGTGTTTTAAATCTGTTTTCAATTCTATTTTTTTCCCTATGGTTTTATGACTCGTATCTATAAATCACCCAGATTCACTTGGATAGTGAGATGGGCAGCAGTCTAAATTTGATAGATAAACCAGGAGAGGTATTTTATCCTTATGCTCCCTCTCACATGAGAACGCGGGATTGTTAGTCCTGCAAAGTTGTTCCAGGCTCACACAATTTTACTAGTGTTTTGATCTGAATAGCAACAGCTGGTGCCTTCTGTTTCCTTGGCAGATAAATGCCCACACCAGTAAAAAAAAAACAAAAAAAAAACACCACCACCAACGCTTCTCTGTACCTCCACTAATTGTGCATCTTTGCTCCAGAGCTGGCTGGGGGGCAGACAGCTGGTAAACAAAACAGCGTTTTGTTTATCTGGACTTTGGGATTTTCCAATGAAATAAGGCCTCTGATAGCATTGGTGCAACAACCTTGGCTTGGCATCTTGCTGGTTGCTGCTGGCATAATACAGTGAATAGAAGGCAGTTTGCCAAAATGGGGCATCTGTGCCAGGCAACACATGATGATTTCTGCAGCATTAATAGCTCTTTTTTCTAAAAGGTTTTCAGAATCCTTTAAGGGGTCAGGAAAAGCAAGAGAGACTGCAAAGTAGAGGTGCTTTGGGACTCGGTGAGAAACATCACCAGGTGAGCAACAGGTGGCAGAAGTGAGAGAGGTGTATGCTCTGGAAAACCTTTTTTTTCCCCCATCGCCACAGCGAGGTAGACCTGTCTGTTCAAACCACAAGATGGCTTGGAATGAAGCACCCATTTCAGGAGCTTCGGTGTGTGAAGCACGTAGGCCCTATCCATATTTAAGTATTAAAATTTAGCTGTAGCATTTTATCCAGTGTCAGCTCCTGTTCATTCAACTAGGAAAAAAGTTAGAAAATGCACATTGCAATGGGTGGTGGGCAGGAAGTGTTCCTGACATTAAAATGGCAATTTGCATGGATGAAACCGGAGAACTTTGGGTGATTTGCATGAATGACAATGTCTGGAGGATCTGTTTAGATCAGTCCTTTCCTCTCGTTATTTGATTCCATATTTTAGCGATGAAATGTTTCTTTTGAAATGGCTCTAATGTATAAGGTGTAATGGAATTGTGCTTTGTAGGACCCCAAAATTGGAAGTTCACTCGTTTTATAAAAAGCATAAGTTCCTGATATAATCCTTTTTCCCACTTTTTTTCCCCTCTTGTACAAAACATTGCAAATTCTGGATTTTGCAGATGGATTAAATCAATAACAAATGCAAGAAGAGTTAATTAAGATCCACAGTGCAACATTCTTTCTTTTCAGGGGTTTCCCACATCAGTTATGTGTAATTGATTTTATTGCAATTTCTTTGCTGGTTGTGAGCCGCCCGCAGTTCATTGAGAGTCAGGCGGCATACAAGTTTAAGAGATTATTACATGTTTTTTTCTTCCTTTCTTTTTTGAAAGCTATTTAAAAATGGAATTAAAGCCTCATGGAAAACCTCTGCAGTTATAAATACAATCCCAGCAAACATGTCTAGGTTTTGCATTGCTGGAAGGGAATGAAGGAGTTAAATGTGGTGGGCTGGCCAACCTCACTCAGGCCAATCATTTCAAAGCCCCGCCGTGACTGACAGGAAGGAGTTCCAAGAGGCTGGATTAAATTAGACTTGATCCTTCAGGCTTTGTTGAAGCTGGGAAGCCATTTTGGGATTCTGCAGGGTGGACTAGAGGAGCCTGAACTGGCTGTCAACTCTCAAACTTCCTCTTTTCTCAGAATTTGGCAAATTCTGCTCTAGGAGAGGATGCCATACTGAGGCATCCCGGTGCCTTCTGCAAGGGTGGAACCATGCTGGATTTGGAAAAGTTACAGGTTTGAAAAGTGGATCCCTGCTGCAGCTTCCTGCTAGCTGGGCAGAACTGATCTCTCCTCCAGCAACTTCTTTTTAGCCCTGTCAAAGCAAGGATTTAATTTGCTTGCCCAGGTTAGCCAGGCTTGGTGAGCAGAGTGCCTTTTTTGTTTTGTTGTTGTTATGAACTAGGGAGCTGTTTGATGCCTAAAACAATTGACAGTTGTGTCAATTACTTGGATTTCAGGAATCCTGTCTTACCTAACGTGCGTATCGGATAGTCAGAGTTGTTTATGAGAGCAAGATTCTGTTAGCATTACGAGCATAATTGCACCTTTAAGTTTGGAATGTTTTTTTTAAGACAGTTTATGTGTTGGAAATGTTATGTTTTGTCATTGGGTAGTCCCTCCAGGGAATGGTGCAGATCAAGCTTGCTATGTGCTAGATTTCAGTCCATTCACGTGCAATTTATTTTTTTACTTAAGATGGTTGTGTTCATTCTTTCAACTGATTGTTGTGCTTTGTGTTAAGCTCTTGTTGTTCAGCCTGTTTTAAATTAATAACATTTCACACTATAATGTGTGAAAAAGACTGCAAAATGTTAGATATTCCTTTATTGTATGAGCACTTGGGTTTTCTGCCTGGGGAAGCGAGTTATTCAGATTAATAAATGTGTTGAATAAACAAATAAAACTCTGAAACTAATTAAGTTGTCAAGTGTACATACCCTTAAAATAGCTGCCAGTTTAAAAATTGCAGGCAGCTTGTTGGTGCTTGAGATTAGCTCTGTTTTAATGTGCAGTATAATTTGGTTGAAGTTGAGGATTGCCTTGGAATGCATGCTTGACATACCACACTTTGAAAACAGCCACTTTTTTTTTTTTTTAGAACACCTACATTTTAAAACTGGTGGTGCAGGTATTCTAAACTTTGATTAGTGCAGTAGTAATATTTCATTCACTTTCCAAGTGGAATCGAACTTTATTGCTTACTCTTCCCTTCTGTATTACTGCAGCAAACAGAGCCACAATAATAGTTATTATCAATTTTCTGAGAAGCCCTGATGTGCAGTATCAGATATTCCCATGAAACAGATATTAGCTGTGTAGTGCAAGAAAAGCAGAATTTATTTTTTAGTTCAGCGTCGGGGTTATGCAGACAGATGTGTAGTTTCACGTGTTTTACCCCAGCCTCTGCAGTGAACCACAGAAGGAAAAGGATGTCCATGGTTCTGAACTTAATAGATTTATAACAGCTCTGAAATGAAGCACATGAGTTTTGTTGACAGCTTTGTATCACTTGGTTATATTTTAAAGAAGGCATCCACATATCCCACTTGTGCTTTTGATCACTTTTTTTTCCAATAACCCAGACCTATAGAGTAAAACTGGGAGCTTCACATAAAGTTGGCTTGCTGGGCCTATGCAACTTGTGAACCAACCATTCTGGTTTGAAAATCGTCATTTAGCCCCCAAAGCTGATCTCGTGTTGAAATACTGCATTACTTGCATATTATAGTTATAAAAAAAAATAGAGATTCTTTGCCAGACAAAGTGAGTTCTATCAGATGTTGGTCTTTGGGACGGTTCTCTCTTGAAGATTTGAGCATATGAATTGATTGAACTTGATGGCCTGACACAAGAAGAGGCAGACAACTTATTGTCCAAACCATCTGAGGGCAGGACAAGAAGTAACTGATGGAAACTTAATCAAAGAGAGATCCAGCCTAGAACTAGAGAAGAATTTCCTAAGTGTGAGGACAATTAATCAGTGCAATCAATGCAAATTTTGAGGGGTTTGTTGTTTTCCACAACCAGGATGTGGTTGTGATCTGGACCAATCATTTATTTGTAGCCAGGATGAATTGAGTCTTGCAAGGGAAGATCACAACAGCCAGAGATGAAAGAAACCAATCTAGCAGATAAAGTTGATATCAGTTTGGGGAAGATGACCTAAACTCCAGGATTCTCATATTTATGTCAGCATCTTCAGAAAGACTTTCATGACAACACATTTATATTCTTAAACAATGATTCTGTAGTCTTAACATCATAATGTTGATAGCTGAGGGAATGTTCTCCTTGACTATCCCGAGCTGGCGAGTCAACTTGGGATAGCCCATGTAGTATTGTGATTGTCCATGTAGTCCGCCTTTCTTCCATAACTTCCCCCATGTAGGATCTCTGTCTTCCATAATTCAGCTACTACTACAATGGAAGTCAATATTTACCACAAAAGGTGAAAGCTTCAGCTGATGGGGATTGCCAGCAACATCTCTGTAGACTGTTCAACTGCCAGGCTGAAAAAAAATGGAATATATTTTTGTTTCGGATTCTTGGAAGCTTCCCAATTTCTTATAGCAAGAAAACAGTTTTAATAGTTAAACAGCTTGCATGCAAATAATAGCTATAGGCTCAGTTCCTATAGGACATGTCTATAGTTTGTGCTTCTGCCAATTAAAAAAAAACATTCCTTCATAGCCTAATATTTCATATGTGGGCTTCCAAATGGAAGAGAGCAGCTGTCGAGCAGCCAAGTCCAAATTAGATTTGTTGATGCCATGTTGTTTGCTAAGTAACCGTGTCTCTCAGTTATGTTTAGGCTCAAGGGAACCATGGCAAAAAACTGATATTGCAATTGTTTCTAATATTCCTGGCTCACTCTTTGAGGATGTTGCTTTCCAGCTTTGTGACAGTCAATAATATTGTCTTTCTTCTCAGAACATATGACCCATTCACCATGACTTCCCTTAACCCCTTCTTTTAACTGTGGCTTTGAAGGCCTCCTTGAACAAATTGGTTATTCTCAGTCCTTTAGTTTGATTTGAAACCAGAAGTGATGACGACTTCAAAACCCTCAACTCAGAACACTCTTGGTAATAACAGTGGTTACACAGGTCCAAACAGAACTTAAGGTGGTGTTGATGTGACCAAGGGAAGGGAGGGGAAGGCCCAGGAGATCTGGAAGCAGTTTGTAATTGCTGCATTAATTTGGAGAACCGTTGGAGGCTTAATTGCAGGAAGTGTCTCTTATTATGTCTGTGGTGCACCTTAAACTGCTTTATTTTTTTTAAAAGCATTATAGATTTGCTGTTTTGCAAGATCATTGCTTTATGCATACCAAAACAATTGTATACTTCCTCCAAAACATCTTGAGTTTTGGAGAACCTAAAAAAAAAAAATCCAGTTGGGTGGGAAAGTGTTTTATATCATTCCTTGTAGTTGAAGTATTAGAATACTTACATATTTGCTTAGGGTCAGCCTTTTCTAACCTGCCCACTTCCAAATCTGTTGGGACTCTGGCTCCTACACTTCCCTATCGGCTTTGACTTATTGGGTCCTCCAGAACTTCTAAGAAGTTTATTTCTGTGGAGTAGAAAACATCCAGCTCAGGAAAGGTTTAATATTTCCATATTACGGCCTGTCAGGGTTATGCATACTTTTATTGTAGAATACCTGGCCACTTGTACATTATCATAGCTTTTTTAGAAGCAGGTTCTCCAAGTTACTTACATGATGAATTTGAAACAAAATTTAAGCTACGTTTGGCTTTTTTTTTTTTTTTTGGAGCACTGAAATCTGCCAGTGGTTTTGGAAGTGTTAATTAAATTTGAGCTTTATAGTTTGGACAGATTCACATACTCTTGTGTATATTGGTGGGCTTTCTTAGCAAAGGCACTTTGTTCCACTCCCATCCCGTTTGGAAAGCTGCATTTTCCCATTGTTAAAATTGTAGTTGGGTGGAAGATAATGGATCATACTGAAGCAGAGTTTGAAAGATGCTATTAGCTGTATTGTTTCACCAGTATTAGGACAGATGTGAAAGAGGACCTCTTTTTTCCCATTGTGATTCCTGCACCAGAAATGCATTCTTCTCTAATGAACACCTCCATTTCTGAGACCAAATTAGAACAACAGGGAGTGATATTGTTTTCTTAATCATGGGTTTTGCAGCCTGCTTGGCATGTTGGTGAAAGCATCACTGAGATCTTTCAGATCATTCAAATATCTAGTCTTGTTTTCATATCGAAGATAAATATTGGCCTTCATTTCACTTCAATGCTTTTTTCTTTAGACTAGGTATCTACGCTCCCCTTAAAATTATTTTTCCCCTAGTTCCAGTGCAAAACAAACCCTTTTAAGTTGCCAACTCTTCTATTTCTATTGGGTCCATTTACATGTTACACATTCCATTTATTTTGCCCTTATTGGTTGAATATACCATAATGGTTGTCGTCACATATGCCAAGCCAAAAATCTAGGTTTGATGCTAAGCCCAAATCATGCCAAGGGACTTCAAACTTTGTGACACTGTAACCACCTAAAATGATCAGCAAGTTTGTGTAACTGCTCAGTGACTAAAACTAAGAAAACCATTGTGATTGATGGGTGATTTGGGCAGCTGGCTAGTTTTGTAAATTTATTCTTCTCTCAAAACTAACTTTGGGAGTGAATTCTGACAGTATTCCCTGTTTGTCTGGGCAGATCTGATCATCTTTAAGAACCCCTGAATTCACAAAAGACAGTTCAATCACATCCAGGGCTTGACACTTCCGAAGACTTTTCAAGAGTTCAAACCAGACAGAAAATGCCTTTTCTCAGCTTTAAAAGTAGCTTACCCATAGTTCACACCTTTAAAATCCTAAACTGAAACCAATTTCCAAAACACAGATTTGTGATCCATACATGTTCGACAGCATTTTGGTGAGATCTTCCATGCCTTTCCAAGAGGACTAGTGGAAAAAATCTGAATCTGGCAAGATGGGACTGTCTCTTTAAAATCTGAAAGCTGAGCCAGCGCCCTGTCTGTTTTTCCATGGGCACTAAACAAAAGTTGTAAAGAAAACAACTTGGCCTTTCAAAAAAAAAAAAAACAACACCATCCCTTTCTTTTTGACACAACTCTCTTGATTGGTACAGTTCTTGGTGGGGAAAAATAAATCTCAGTAATGTTATGCTTGGATAAATTTTGGGATTTTTTTTTAGAAAATAATATCTATTTTTGCAAGCAATGACAACTTGAGGAATTTCAGAACACCACTGTCTAGTAATCGTAAATGCATGGCTTGCTGTTATTCTATAACAGGGTGGAGAGGGAAGGGCCATCATATGTGTGAAAGGGAGGGAGGGAGGAAGGGAAAGAGAGAAAGAAAGAAAGAGAAAGAAAAAGAAAGAAAGAAAAATGAAAGAATAAAGAGACAAGAAGAAGAAAGAAAAAGAAGGATGTTGAGGTTGTTGTGAGTGCTGATAAGGAATATCTAACATTGGCAGTTGCATAAAACAGGCATGCTGTTTCAGATACAGTGTCATGTATGCACACGGTGCATTTTTTTCCTTTCACTTTCCCCAAACACCCATCTTATTCCACGAACAAGGCTGGAGAAATCAAGAGCTTTTTTCCCCTTTGTCTCTTTGAACTGTTATAGCATTTGGGTTTTCGCCCTTTTTGCAGCATGATTTGAAATAGCAACCATGGATTTTTCACGGCTTCACATGTATAACCCTCCCCAGTGCCTGCCAGAGAACACTGGCTATACTTACGCCCTCAGGTGAGAACGCTGAACTATAAAGATCCTTGTTGTTCTGTGTCTTGTGGCTTTTGTGGTACATTTTAAAACCCAGGCATGAAACTCCCCAACTCAGTCGCAAAGCTCCCTGTGTGCCTTCTGTAGAATTGAAGACCGCAGTTGGGAATTTGTTTTTACGTATATTTTACAGCAGATTCTACGGAAGCAGAAACAATGATTAGGTGACTCAGACTTTATTAGTCACCATAAAGCAAGAATTTGACAACCACACCCAAATGCCATTGTTTGGGTTGTACATGCAGGAGGAAGGCATGCACAAACAGATAACAACCAGAGAGTGGGCATTATATAAAACCAAAATAAAATAGTTATCTGTCTCTGGAGAGCAGCTGCATATATCAAGGCGTTACGGATTAAAAACCATTACCATTTGGGAACTATTTGTAACCATTAAAAATTGCAATTTGCACTTGATGAACAGCCTGAAAGCTAAATTAGAGATCTTAAGAATCTATCTCTTGGTTGCCAAAATGATACGTTGGAAGGGTTTTTTTTAATGGCTTTTAAGTTTTTAATTGTACAGCACCAGAAAGTCACTGTGCGAATGAGATGGATGCTCTCTAAATTTGACAAATGATAGTATATTTGTAACAATACAGTGCCTAATAGCCTAGCTAGGAATCACAACTGCTTTATTTATTTGTTTGCTTGCGTGTTTATTCATTTATTTTCACACTTGCAAGTCCGGGTAGTTCATCAATCAAAACAAACAAAAAAAAAATAATACCATGCTAAAAGCAAATCAAAGATGATACAGAGACCCAACAGTTGGATAACCATGGTTTAAACTAAACAAAGGCAAAGGTCAAAATAAGTCGCCAGGAGGGACGAACCACAAAACTTGAAAATTAAACTTCCTTGGGGTAGTTATCAGCATTTGCCACTTCCCGTTTCTTCATTTTTTGGGGGGGCAGCTTTCATATTGTGGTAGCTAATTTATTTTTTATTTATTTTTTGGATTTGTATGCCGCTCCTCTCCGCAGACTCGGAGCGGCTCACAACATACAAATAAACAATTCAATATAAATCCGAAAAAAACATTAAAAATAAACCCCACACATACTCCTCAGTCACACCACAATCAACAATCATCCCCAGGCCTGCCGGCAGAGGTAGGTTTTTAAATTCTTTCGGAAGGCCGGGAGAGTTGGAAAAACGCGGACTTCAGGAGGTAGTTGGTTCCAGAGGGTGGGCGCCACAACAGAGAAGGCCCTCCCCCTAGGGCCCGCCAGACGACATTGTTTCACTGACGGGACCCGGAGGAGGCCAACCCTGTGCGCTCTCACCGGTCGAAGGGAAGTATATGGCAGAAGACGGTCCCGTAATATTAAATAATTTTAAATAAATACATGTACCTAGGTCTGTTTTGGGAAGTTCATAACACAGGTATACAGTAGTGTGGACAAGCCGTATCAGCTGCCATGGATACTAAAGAACCAAGTAAATATATTTCCTGTCGAGATGCAGGTTGTGATCCTATTTAACAGACAATTCGAAACATGTCTGTGTTTTCTTGCAGTTCAAGTTACTCGTTGACCGCCCTAGAGTTTGAGACTGAGCACAAGTTGGACCCCGTGTTTGACTCCCCAAGAATGTCAAGGCGCAGCTTACGTTTGTCTACAGCAAGCTATGGGGGTGCTAAAGATGAGGGTCTCTTTGGAAGTGGCAGCACCTCTGCTGGGAAAAAGACGTTTGCAGATCAGTCACCTCAGTAAGCATTTTGGCACTACCAACCATTTACAGGATTAATTCCACAGTCCCATTCCATTAAATGTTAAGTAATTCAATGCAACGTACATGTTTTGCATTTTTTGTACAGCACTCTGAATTTCTGGAGAAGTGTGATAGAATATCTCACTGTGGTTTTGGCATAAAAATTGGGGCAAGGTTTAGATATGAACTTAGTACACACATTGAAGTCCTGGGACTTGAGAAGCTTAATCTCAGATGACATCCCTTGATTTAGAACAGGGCTGGCTGGGGAATGCTGGGAGTTGAAGTCCACAAGTCTTAAAGTTGCCCTGGTTGGACAGCCTTCATTTAGAAGCCATTTTTATCTGATTTTAGTGGGCCTCGCTTCCGTGTTTCGAATTTGGGATGCTCAGAACGGGAGCTCCAACATTTTCTGACATTATTTCAACAAGTACCTGGTTCTGTGAGGGCTTCTGTGGAGATGCTCCCTTCCTGGATAATGATGGTCATGATTTGGCCATGATTTGACATCTGGACAGCAGGCCATCATTGGTTCCCACGATGTTTGATTGAGCCAGGATTCCCTTCATAATCTGACACTAAAATGCAGAATCCAAACCCTGGTTTATATTTTCACCTTATTCCAGCAGCGCAAACTTAGATGCCTAGGATTCTTAAAAGATTAAGAGCAGGAAGGAAATACTGCTGAAAAAGCCATAGCAACACTGACACTATATTGGGAGTGCTACACAATTCTGTTGTCTCTTTCAGTTCTCCTGCACGCACAAATGTTTTTATTTTCCTGCAGTTTTAACCCTGTCAGGCTTTGCCTGTTTGCCTCTTATTTCTTTCTTTTTCTGTTAAGGATGATCAAACAACACAAAACTACAATGAGACAGTCCGGTTCAGTGAGAACCACCTCAAGGCGGAAAATGCCAGGCTCTGCTGCATTTAGCCACAGTAGTTTCAGCAGCCGCACAAGCGATGGGTCTTTCATGTCAACCTTACTGGATGAGTCTTCAATACAGGAACAGACGGCTGTTGACCATTTCTGGGGTAGGTGCAGACTCTTTTACACAACAGGCTGTGCAGTGCCCACTTCTTCCAATGTAAGAAGTGCAGGAGTGATTACAGTTAATTAAACCAGTCTGCAGGCTAAGAAATTGTTGCTGAACCATCGGGGGGGGGGGGGGGGGGGAAGTGCGGTAATAGTTTTAGCCTGCATGCCACTAGCTTAGGTGCAGGATTCTGCTATCTCTGTTTTGAGATACATCTTTTTTATCTTTAGTTTTACTTAGATTTTACCTATAGGTTTGCTACTATATGTTGAGTTAGTATTACAGCCAAAAAAAAAGTAACAAAAACATGTTTTTCATTAGCTTGACTCCCAAGAAGTCACATTGCAGATAAACAAATTTGTGTTGCTTTTCCATCAGGAAATGTAACTTGTTAGATAACGTAACGGCTACATTTGGTACGGTCTTAAAAATCATCCTGCTGATCTCCTGAATGTATGAGATTCTCATTTGTGTTTTTAGAAATAGCAGAAATTGTTAGCTTGTTGATCTCCTTGGACTCAAACCAATTGTCTCTTCTTAGGTCTTGATGACGATGGTGACCTCAAAGGTAATCTGGCTTGTTTGTTTTCACTTTGATTGCTTTTCTTCCCACTCCAGTAGATTTGGTGTGATAGACGATTTTTTGCAAATTCAACAGGTGGGGATACGACTTCCATCCAGACCAATGGTGATATTGCAGCAATGGAGAGCCAGACTGAACTCAGCAATGGATACACCTGTAATGATTGCAGTATACTCTCCGAGCGGAAGGAAGCCCTTACAGCCTACTCATCATCCTGCATGCCAACCTCAAGAGTTTACTCTAGAGACCGAAGCCAAAAATACAAATCCAGTAAGTATTCCTTCTCTTGAGAGTCTCACCGCTGCGTAACTAAAGTATTGATGGAGAAATAAAGTCATGTGAATTTAAACTCAGTAAAGGAAAATATTTCTGGCTGAGGCTTGAAATTGAAGTCCTTGGTGCTCTCTGAGCTTGGCTGTTTCCTTGCAGACGTTTCATGACCCAGCTAGGTAACATCATCAGTGCTCGAAGAGAGTGGGATTTGCCCTTACATCACTGATATTGTTACCTCGTTTGAGTAATGAAACGTCTGCAGGAAAACAGCCAAGCTCAGAAAGGACCCAGGATCCCCTCAGTTTAAACTCAACTTGGCCAGGTAATTTTCTGCTAGTCTTACAAATTCAGAGGGGCTTTGTTCGGTTCCAGAATTATATTTGGACACACTGTTAAGGAAAGAAGAGCCACAAATAAACCCTTAACATCCCGTTTGTTTCCCCTTCTTTCCCCACTTCCTTTTCTGTGATTGAACGAGGATGGCTTCTTGGCAGAGTGCAGGGCTCACAATATTTGGCGTGATAATTCCGGCATCCTGCACTGGCTAGCTGCCTTTGCTTTTTCCCTCCCACCGCCTCAGTCACTAGGAAAACAGAGGAAAATAATAATATCCCCATGCTTTTTCAATAGGGAGTCTCCTTTACTACAGCAGTAAGATCCTGGGAGCAGCCGAGCAGGCTTCAGCATCTTTCACATCACTCATAGTACAGCTGTTTCAGATGATCTTGCTGAAGCTGGGCTATGATTGTAAAGGTACTTTCCATTTTAAGCTTTTCTTAAGCTCTCTGCATCCATGCCACACACCTCGCAGGAAACAATTCCATGGTGTCTTTTCAGATACGCATCTACAACTTCAGGATATCTTTGGTGCCGGCTTCTTCTTCTTCTTCTTCTTTTTGCACTGCTTTGCCTTCTTTTTCTTGAGAAGTAACTATATTGCAGCACCTTCCTTTTCTCCATTCATTCCCTTCTTGCAGTGGCACGATGGATGCTGCAGCTTGGGACGGAAAGCGGAATCTTGGTTATGGAACTTGGTCACTCGCCTCCTTGGTTATGTTCTCTTCACCTTTAAACTCTGGGTTTTCTTTCCTTGGTGTTTTGCACTGGGGGGGAGGGGCTTTTGTCCTGAAGGACAAGACAAGAAAGAAGCAACGGGTGGAAACTCATCAAGGAGAGAAGCAACCTGGAACTAAGGAGAAACTTCCTGACTGCTAGAACAATTAACCAGTGGAACAACCTGCCTCCAGAAGCGGTGAATGCTCCGATACTGGAAGTCTTTAAGAAGAGACTGGACAGCCATTTGTCTGAAATGGTATAGGGCTTCCTGCCTGAGCAGGGGGTTGGACTAGATGACCTACAAGGTCCCTTCCAACTTTATCATCATCATCAATAATAATAATAATAATAATAATAATAATAATAATAATAATAATATGTGCTTAGTCTGGCCATCCCTGACTAGCTACTGCTTGTCAGTCACTTTTTTTTAAAAAAAATGCATCTATTAAAAATTTGGCACACATTCCCAGAATGGATATAGGTGACTTTGGTTATTGTGTCTTTTCAGTGGATTTAAATTGGAATACTCTGCAACTCTTGAAGCCAGCATAGTACACTATTACATGATGTCTCATTTGGCAGAAATCCAAAGTATTATGTCCTTAATATCCATGAAAATTTTGAAATTAGGGTTTTGGGTTTTTTTTACTAGCTGCTGGTTTTGCAGTGAAGAATATCAGAAGAAATAGCACGGTCATTTTGTAAATTCTGTTTGATTGGGCCAAGGGCTTGAAAAGGCTCTTGTTTTGCCTTGAAGTGATCTTAATCACTTATTCCCTTCAAGATAAATTTAATTTCTTTTTCACGATCCATGGTCTGCAGGAACTAGGAGCCTATTAAAATATTTCTCTTTCTTTTAATGTAAAGGGGCCCTACATAAAATGGACTTGTCTCTTTGGGAAAAAATGCAACTTTTTATAAGAGGCCACTCCATCCAGCTGCGCCATAAGCACCTCTCTCATGCAACCAGCAGGTGCTTATATAAGTAGAATCTAGAGAACCATGTAAATATGCACATCTAATAGGACTTTTTCCCCATTTCCAACAAAAGGATTGTGTTGTCCAATTTTTCTTGTCAGATCTCTGTTGGCTGGCAAGACAAAATATTGCAAGAATATATTTTCAATAAACACGAAGGCTCGAACAGATAGATTTATTATAGCAAAACCGTGCAGCCCTTATGAAAGAATTCCAGTGACTGCTGTGTATCAGATACAAGCTCTATTTATACTATAGTGAATATTCAAATTTCTTTTACTTTTTTTTTCCTGCTTACTTAATTCTAGGAACTATTTCTTTATGGACAAAGTCCCTCTGTTTTCTCTTTCAGTCATGACCTAATATAGCATTAGGTTGATTACTTTTTGATCAGGTGAGACCTAATTTATTCTGTTCTTTACTCAGGTATTGGGGGGCAAATCACTTTGATGGATAATGTTGCTTTTACTGCTGCTTTATTCTTGGCTTCTGAAAATTAAAAGAAAAACTTTAAAAAAAACATACTGGGCTCACCTCAAGGCTATTCTTTCTCTTTTTTTCCCCAGCACACAATACAATTTAGACTCAATTTCTCTCTCTCTCCCCCTCTCTCTGTGTGTGTTGCAGCTCACTCTAATTACTGTGGAAGCATGAATGTAAAAGAATTTCTCAGGGATGACAGCCACTTGGCTATGAACGGAGAGTCCATGTGTAAGTACAGCTTCCCATTGTTTTAAGAAATAAGCCCTGCTTAGAATTCCAGATGCTGCATCCACGTTCCAGTGGCCTTGTGGAGGCTAGAAAAGCTTTGCATGTTTGGTGGTGATTTAGTATCTTGTACTTTCAGAGAGCTTCCATTATTTGCTTGGTTTGTCTCCTGCGCAGCTCAGAACAGCAGCTGCTCTGATAGACCTGCAGCCATCTTTGAGATTTAGTTTTAAAGGGCACCTAAAACAAAGATTGCCAGCTTGAAGCTGTCAGTGGCCCAGAAGCAGAATTTGTGACATGCTTACAGGGGTCAGAAAAGTCTTGGGCTGCCTCTCCACCACTCCATTGGTGACGCCCAGTTGTGTACCGGCCTTCCAGATTCAGACCTTCAGAATTCCTAATCCCCATTTCGAGATGAAAAAATAAGGTTTGAATGCAACAACAGCTGTTTCAAACCTGGAACAAAAAAATCCAAACGTGGATGGGCAACTCGAATTCAGCGCTTCAGAAGACCCCTTTGCTGCCTCCTGCATCAGCAACATGTCCTGGGGCACTGGGAAGGGGTTATCGGTTGTCTTGTGGCATGCAGCGTGTGGCAACAGATGATGGGCCACGCTCACACCTCTATTCAGATTTAAGGACTACTTGGGAAGTAATTTTATTTATTTATCAATCAAATGTGTTGGACGGCCACCTTAGCCGCAGTAATTTTCAGTACTCAAGTTGCTCCAGCTATATCGCATTGCGCAGTTGGTTGATGAATGTGCTTTGTGTTAATTCCTTGTTACCCCAACCTGCAGGTGATGACTATAAGGGGAAGAAACACCTTGAAACATACACAACAGTCCACTTGCAATCCTCCAGGTCTAAAAGGATAGCAGCAAGCATTTGGCACATCTTTTCTTACCCAGGTTGATTTGTACCACTCGGTTTTTATCGTTTTCTTTCCTTTTGTTTCTTTGCCCTCCTAAATCTTGTGGGAGGAGAGCCTCCTTAATCTACAATAGCCAAATACCCAAAGAGTAGCCTCTTTCCTGACTAATACGACTCATTAAAAGTCACAAGCTTTCATAAGGTGCAGCTGCAGCTTATTGGATGCATGGAGCAAGAGCTCTAGATCAGGGAATCTTCAAACTTGGCCCTTTTATGACTTGTGGGCTTCAGCTCCCAGAATTCCTCAGCCAGCACGCCAGAGATGCTTTTTCCAAAAGGCAACTGGACTTCCTTGGTTTTGTTTTTTTCCTTTGAAAATATTTCACTTCTTCAGTTAGAATCAGTCCAGTTGCTTTTTGGAAAAAGCATCTTTGGGATAACCACGACCCGGATGTTTTTAGAATCTGCATAGACAGAGCCTTAGATACGTAACTACTGTGTTCCATGCATCTGATGATGTGTCTTTTAATAAAGTTTGTAGGCAGAAGGACCTGCCTGTGGCTTTTGGCTTTTCTCCCTCATCAGAATCTCTGCATTGCTAAACTTAGAGCTTCCTTGCATAGATTAGATCGAAGCCTCCCTTGAGAATTATGCCATTCCCCAGAGTAGCTGTAAATTAAGGTTGACATACACACACACCATGTCTTATTGTTGAGGCAAGGCCATTCTTGTTCTACATATGTTGCACAGCCATTAAGAAAGCCAAACACTAATTCAGTGGAGGATTAAAAATAAAATAATGCATTAGAGGATTAAAAATAAAATAATGCTTGGGGGAAGAAAAGTGAATCCTAGCAAAAAGCATAGAGGAATTTAGCTTTCAGTGAAATACAGCTAGATCTAGTGTAGTCAAACAAGGCAATGATATGTGGGGTCCTTGGTGCTCTCTGAGCTTGTTAGTTTTCTTGCAGATGTTTCATTCCCAAACTAAGTATGAAACGTCTGCAAGAAAACCATCATCTTGGAGAGCAGCAAGGACCTCACAGTTCAACACTACAAATATTACCTTCTATTAGATAAAAGATATATTTGGGGTTTGCTGGTGATCTTCTATCCCTGGGTTTTCCTAGATGAAAATCAAAGTCTGACCTTGGTTATTTTTCTTTCTTTCTTTCTTTCTTTTTTGTTAAATCAAGCAAAGTTGATGGGTGCTGCCACCTATCTGGGTACATATTTTAAAAAGTGGTTATTATTGCATCCTTACATTTAAGTATTGGATTCTAGGGAGATGGGAAGCGAGGTGATCAGGCTTCTCTCAATTGAGAAGAATTTAGAATTTGTAGCAAGATCATGATGACTTTGGTATGTTGCTGGGAAGTGGTATGTTTTCAGGGAAATAAAATTTGGCCTCTCAAAACCTGTCTTTTTAAGAGGTAGAAGGCATAACTTCATTCAAACGAGAGAGAGAGAGAGATCCTGTTAATAACGTTAGCTCTCATTTCCCTCTGCCCAGATGCTAGGTTGTTTTTTTTAAAATGTGGTTTTAAGCTCAGAGGGATGGCTTTGACTGAGATCCATTTCTGTTGCCTATTGTTCACACCCATCTGTATCGTACCAGGTTACTTCTTACTCCATATGTTGCAAAGAATGAGAACGGCAGGATGGCTTGTGACCCGGAAGAGTCTGTCTCTCCTTTGGCTGGCTGTTGTGTCCCCAGGTTACTCCTGTGTGCGTGTGTGGGTGGATGAGCATGCCAGCTTTTTGCATGAGTAGCCTGCCTTTTGATTCTGGCGTCTTGCAGGAGATGGGAACCGCTAATTAACTTAAGATCACAGGCTTTGGCGCAGCTTCAAACAGTGCATTTCCTACGTTGACAATAAGCCTTCTCCATTGTGTGCCATCAGGACATCTGGTTGGGACAACGTGGAGTGAGAGACAGAAAAATAGTGGGCAGAAGTGTTTGAATTAAACACCTTTAGCGGAGAGTCCCTGCATAAATTTAGCTTCCTGTGAAGGAGAAGCTATACCACCTGCTTCCTTTACCTGTCATTTGTCATGATCCACTCTTCTGCCTTTAGTTAGCTTTAGAGTCGTGGTGGTGCAGTGGTAGAATGCAGTATTGCAGGCTGACTCTTCCGACGGCCAGGGGTTCGATCCTGACCGGCTCCAGGTCGACTCAGCCTTCCATCCTCCTGAGGTCGGTAAAATGAGGACCCAGATTGTTGGGGAGCAATATAGGCTGACTTAGAGAGGGGCCGTAAAGCACTGTGAAGCAGTATATGTCTAAAGCTGTTTCACCCAGCCTCACTTCGAGCAGAAATTGAGCCTTAGTCAACAGAGATGACCGGAAAGTATGTATGAGCTCAAAAGGCATAGGGCGGTTCCATTTGGAGACGGTATGGATAGTCCTCAATTTACAACCAGTTAGCGACAATTCAAAGTTAACAACAGCACTGGAAAAAAGTGACTTACGACCAGTCCTTGCCCTTGCAACCATCACAGCATCCTCACGGCCAGGGGACGATCGTGTGGGCGCTTGGCCACCCGAACGTATTTATGACGGTTGCATCATTATAATGTGATTGCCCCCCCCCAGCTGGCTTCCAACAAGTAAAGTCGGGGGGGGGAGATGGATTTGCTTAACAACCACAGGATTCACTTAACAACTGCAGTGATATGCTTAACCTGGGGGGCGGGGAAAGGTCATAAAATCAGGCGCGACTCACTTCACACACCACCTTGCTTGGCAACGGAAACCGTGATCGTAAGTTGAGGACTACCTGGGTCTCTACGGAGACCGCTGTAGTTTTCTCATTTCCCTCCATGTTCATTAGCAGGTAGGAAATGCATCTTGTTTTAAGCGGCTTTTGTGCTTTTCTGTCCTTGCCTGATACTGAGAAGGGGACACCTTTGCCTTCGTTCCCAATGAACAGCATATCATGCCTTATAACAATATGTCTGCTTCCCGTGTTCCTCAGTGGAGAGCAGATGCTTGCTGCCAACGATTTGGAGAGTGACTGTATAATTCTGCAAAAGCTTAGGCAATCTTATTCCTTCTTCCAGCATGACACGCCGTTAGACGGGTTCTACTGAGAATGCAACAACCTGCCCTATTAATTGAAAACGACTAAGCTCTAGATTAATGTTTAAAAGCCAGTTCCTGGTTGCATGACTTTATGTCTGTCTCGGGGGTGTTCTGAGCCACTAATGCAGAAAACAGCATAAACCGGTTATGAATTGGTGTTTCCTTCCTTACAGCTGCACGGATATTGTCACTTACAAAAATGTTCATTCCTTCTGGAAATCTCTGACATACAATAACCTTGCTTTAACCTTCCCCTCTCTTTCTTCTTCCAAGCCAGTTGTTTTCAAACTGTATCTCAGGGAAGCTTGGGGGAAAAGATCAATCCTAGTGGGCCAACTGTCCACCATCACAGACCATTAGCCTGCAGAATGTGTGGGTTGTGCTCTAAAGAAACTCCTGGTTGAACCAGGATGGCAGTGAGACTCAGTGGATCCAGCTGGCCTCTGTGTGCCCTTAACATGTCTTGGTTTATGCATAGCCAGTTTGGCTAGTGACTAAAGCATCAGACTAGAAATGGGAGACCCTGAATTCTAGTCCCATCTTAGCCTTGAAAACCAGCTGGGTGACTTTGGACATCACCAGGAGACGGGCGAGTTCTAGACCTGCCTTATCCGTGAAAACCAAGTGGGTAACCTTCTCTCTCTCAGCCCAATTCACCTCACAGGCTGGTTGTTATAGGAAAAAGGTAGAAGGCGTGTTGTGTATATTTGCCCCCTTGAATCATTGGTGAAAGTAATAAAGGCAGGAAATAAATGAATAAAATCAGCGGGCAGAGGAATGATGCAACGGTCATGACATCATAATGGAAAGCCTGCAACTGACATAACCTGAGTCTGATTTTAGAACTAAGAACATCAAGGCAGAGTTTCCATGGCGATGCCTTCGCACTTGGGTCACCCTCTCTCCATTTCCATAGGCGTCTGTGACGCGTCTGTGCCCAGATTCTTCTGTAGCACTCTTAATGGCGCCGCCTCTGCAGTGCTGGGGTTGATCCAGAAAGGTTTCCCCGAGGATCGAAAAGTTTGAAAACGGCTGCGCTGAAGAATCCATGACCTTTCTCACTCATCCAGGCTTTCTCCTCTGATTTAGGGAAAGCAGCCACAGGGGCCTTCTGGTGGCTGGGCACTGGATGGTATCAGCTCGCGACCCTAATTTCTCTGCTGAATGTTTTTCTCCTTACAAGGTCTGTAAGCATTTTGTACAATACCGGGGGGGGGGGGGGTCTCGTGCATTGGGTTTAAAAAAACGGTTCATGGCGGACCGTGCAAGCCGCTTCTAATTGTAAACACTTAATCCTGACGGGAACGTGCTTCAGTGGGCTTTGAGTGGTGGGCTGGATGGTTCGCTACAAAACTAAATTTGATGTAAATTGAATTAAGTCTGTTTGAATTTCATTTCTGTGGGAGCTCCCAGTGAGCTGCCCTGGGATGTTTTTGGGAAGGACCCCAGACTTGACTGTTATTTATTGAGCCCCTTTACATAAAATAATTAAGGCAATTCATGTCAGCGGTGGGCAACTTTACAGCGCAGTTCTTGCGTTTGTTTTCCAGATGTCTTCCAAAGATGTTCAGGTTGCTGCTGTTCTTTCTCCCCCTACTTTTACTGCTCGGTGAGTAAACAGGCATTGAGAAAAAAGACTCTAAAATCGTACCTGTGGGGATAATCTGGGTCTAGGGCCGTTGCTCCTTCAGCCCCCACAGTGCTTGCAATACACGTAGTTCTCGACCGAGCTTCCTTAAACGTCATGAATGTTTTGTCTTAACTGCATTTTTTGCTCCAGGTGTGTGGTGCTGGGGTCCCGAAGATTTCCTTTCATTGTTACCAGCTTTGAACTGGACAAGCTTTCTCAGAATGCACCGGTGGGAAGACTCGCTAAAGAGAGTTGCACCTGAGCCTCATTCAAGCCCCACTGGTCAGTTTCCAGAGGTAAGCTAGGCCAACCCTCATGTCCGGCTTTGGTTTTCAAAGAGGTGTAACGTGTAAGAAATGTAGGGAAACTACAGCGTTGCTAGAGATGGAGGTTCCAAATCTCAGTTTTGTACTGGATGTGGACCCTCGGTCCTTCAGTCTGCAAGCAAGGAGCCAGAATTCTGCCCAGGTAGTTAGTTCTCACTTAAGAGTTACAACTGGGCCTGGAATTTTGGCTGTTAAGTTATCGTTCAGCAAATCATGGCGTGATCTGACTCAAATTTTACAATGTTTAAAGAACAGTCATAAAGTGAACCGACGTGGACATTAAGCAAATCGTGCCATTAAGTAAACCATTTGGTCATTAAGTGAATTCATTCTCCCAAATGGGCGTTTGTTTGCCAGAAGCCAATTGCAGTAATATGACTGCAGGATGCTGCAAGCGGTTGTAAATACAAGCTGGTTGCCAAGCACCCAAAATGCAACCACATGACCATGAGAGTGAATGAGGCAGTCATAACTTTGAGGACAGGTCATAAATAATTTTTTTGAGCCCATCATAACTTCAAATGGGCGGGGGGGGCTATTTTACTTTGGTTAAAGGAGATTGAGTTTCCATTTATGGATGGCTGTAATAAGGCTCTGTTGTTAACTGGAGAGTTTGGGGTGGTATAAATACTGTGTAGATAAATACATAAATAAAGCCAAGAGGTCAAAATTGGGCCATTGATCTTGACTAGAAATCAATTTTTCTACAAAGGGACTACCAAAATCTGGAATTATCTTCAAGAAACACTGCCTGTTTTTAGGTGGTGGAGGACTCCGATTTCATGTCAGCAGACTTTGTCTAAAGTTAATTGGGATTTGTTGCTGCTTTTCCTCTGTTTTGGTTTAATTTTAATGCTGCATTAAAGTGACACTTTCATTTCTGATAAAGTGATTTTATCAATGTGAGTTTATTTATGCTAGATGCAGTGAAAATAAATAAGCCTTTTTTATTATTAAAAAAAAAACAACCAATCTAGGTGACTATGAAGTTCTTTGATGCAGATCGTGTAAGTGAGCTGGAAAAACAAATGGCCCTGTTATCTGAGAGGTGGCGTCACCAGGATGAAGAGTCCAATAAAATGCTGCTTCTGGTTCAGAGCTTTCAGGAACAAATCAGCCAAATGAACGACCGAAGTGAAATGTTGGCACTGGTGAAAAACATTGTGAGCCAGCATCTTACAAAGTCAGAATCAGATGGAACGGCACACTCAGAGGTAGCTCTGTGTGGAATATTCTCTGTGTCAGTTTTAATGTATATTTTTTAAATTTATTAAATCGTGTGCTTTCTGGAGGAAGATGTTTTCTGGGACAAAAATTCAAGGAGGAAATTAGAATTTGTATGAGCTGAGAATCTGTCATTTGTTTTTACAACGTTAAAGTAATAGTTTACCAAATTATAGTTGTTTGCATTCAGTTAATTCAATTATTCGACCAAATGAAATATACAAATCTACAAGTTTGCCAGATTCAATACACAGTAGGTACTAATCAAGGAACAAAAGGGACTTTACACATGTGAATTTTTGAAACGATGCCATTTTGTTCCTTTGCCATGATTGGAATCGTTGTCTTTCTATTTATAGAGGCTCAAGGTGAAGAGTTTAAAGATAGCCATTTTTGTTTGTACGTTTAACTGTCTGCGCAGCATTTAAATACGGAAAAATCCTCGGTGTTTTCATTATAAAAATGCCATGTTTTCATTATAAAAGTACTTTTTAAACAAAAAGATCATTCTGTTTTGTCTTTCAAGCATGTTTTGACTTTGCATCAAGAGCACGAATGGCGCCTTGCAACTTTAGAAAGTCTTCTGGCAAAACTCTCTGAAAAATCTGAGGTAAACAATAAACACTTTTCTCTTAACAGTTCTAAGAATTTTACCACCCTGTATCCCTGTTACTATCCCAACAGCATAAATTCCATCCATGCAATTCCATCTGTGCTGCAGGCTGGAATGCTAAGCCTTGGCTTCTCCAAAGGATGATATTTGCTGATTGCCCATCAGCCTCTTTCTGCAGTGCAGAAACTTTCTGGGGGCTCTCTTCAATCATTCCAAGTAAAGGGAGGCGGGATTTATTCAGGAGACTAATATTGTGTTGTTTTCCAGGGCCTCCAGAAAGAATTTGAATTAACCAAAGCAAAAACAGTGAGGTACGGCTACAACTCATATATTGAATTGGGAACCATTAAATATTACAAAACTTTCTATAAAGTTGACGGTATCTTTTCCTTTTTTAAATTAAAGAATGGGGAGGATTTTTATAGTAATAATGGTATGTTATGATGGATGGAGGGATGGACGGACAGATACAAATACAGATCTAAGAAAAAAAATTCCTGACAGATAATTAATTAGTGGAACGACTTGCCTCCAGAAGTTGTGGGTGCTTCAGCACGGAGGCTTTTAAGAAGAGATTGGACAACCTTTTGTCTGAAATGGTATGGGGTTTCCTGCTTGATCAGGTAGTTGGACTAGAAGACCTCTAAGGTCCCTTCCAAGGGGAGATGATAGAGATAGATAGATAGATAGATAGATAGATAGATAGATAGATAGATAGATAGATAGATAGATAGACAGACAGACAGACAGACAGACAGACAGACAAGATAGATGATAAAAAAACAGATATACATGGACAGATGACATAGACAGACAGACAGATTTCACAACTTTATAACATATGCACCCTCCACTATTTAGGGTAATAATGCTCCCTTGGTTTTACTCCAGTGTAAAAACACAAATATTTCTATCTCCACTTAACCATGCAGAGTTTGACCCCTGCCTTTTGTTGCTCTTTTTTCTGCTTCTCAGTGCCATGAATGAGCAAAGCCAGAGCCTTTTGTCCAAGATGAAGCACCTAGAACTTGAACTGGCCCAACTCAAGTCCGGGTGGTTGAGTTCACAGGATGTCAAAAGCTGCTGCAGCACGATAGACGCCCTTCACCAAAAGGTGAGCTCAGAAGGGAATGTCTGAGTAAGCCTGAATTAGCACATCTCGTTCTGACATAATGTTCTGGATGGGTTAAGTTTTTAAAACCACTGGCCTGGGAAGGAAGCATTGATTGCTTGACTTGTTTCAACATTGTGAACTTTTAATTAAGCACTGACATGTTTGCGTTCCATCGGTTAGCTGGCACGCCCCCAAAGTAAAGATGTATTGCCTGATTGCATCTTTATTTTGAAATCAGTCGTTAAGTTGTCATGCTTTGCTGTGTGTTCTGTTTACTTCTAGGTTGATGCCCAGATTAAAGAATCGGTCAGGGTGATGTTTTCCGGTGAGCTGGAAGGGGATTTCCCAGAGTCCTTGCTTCAGTGGCTAACTTCCAGATTTGTGACCAAAACAGACCTACAGGTTTTGTTGCGAGATCTGGAGATGCAAATTCTCAGGAACATCACTCTTCAGAGGTCGGTCACAAATTCCAAGGTGACTACAGAGATAGTGACAAATGCCGTCAACGAAGCTGGGATTGTAGGCATCACGGAAGCGGTAAGCCATAGTGGAAAGCCTAGTGTTCCATGCTGTTGATTTAGCATCTTAGGTTTCACTCCTGCCTGGCCAAAGAGGAATAACTTGAAATATAACTAAATATAAGCTGGCGAATGCAAGAAAGGAGGGGTTTTACAGGACAAGGATGTAAAGTGCAGGCCCACTAGAATATGGAATGGCAATATCTTTTACCAGCTGCATCATTTATCTTGGCTTAATTAGAGAAATTTGAGACTCAGTCTTACGACAGGAGAAAAGGCAATAATCAGGGTTTTCCATCACAATTGTCCTGTAATGCTGTTGCAACAGTACACTAGCGTTAAGATATTGCAACAAGGCAGATATGTCCCTATTCAGAAGTAACTCTTATTATGTTCTTCGGGAGATGAGACGAAGCAAGCGTTATCCCAGCGAATGTAAAGCAATCTAGATCTTCAAGACCTTGCATTTATTCCCGATCTCTCTCAGATGCTGCATAGCAGAGGCTGAAATTTAGAGTGGCCTGTTAGGATGCTCTTTGAGGTCTTCTGATCTAGTGAGAGAACGTGTTCAGACTGCTAGGCAGTGTATGTTCCCCTTTAAAAGCAGGTTAAGAGGTACAGGTGGCGATTCTGTAGCAAAATAATTACATTTAGTCATCAGTAACAAATTTCAACATTGGATTGGAATGCTGACCAGGAATCTCTGTCCATCTGTCTTCCTTTGTAGCAAGCACAGGTCATTATCAACAACGCCCTGAGGCTCTACTCTCAAGACAAAACAGGCATCGTCGATTTTGCTTTGGAATCTGGAGGTAAGGGACCAAGAGTTAGGAAGATTTATTTTGATTCTACAGAAGAACAGAATATCAGACTTTGGAGGGACCTTGGAGGTCTTCTAGTTCAGGGGCTCCTCAACCGCTGGTCAGAAACTGGTCCACACAAACAAACGAAGCCCCATCTGTGGGCTGCAAGCAATACATGCCCTCTCTGGTCCATGGAAAAACTTCTCTCCAAGGAACCAGTCCCTGGTGCCCGAAAGGTTGGGAGCCACTGTTCTAGTCCAACCTCCACTGAAGCAGGAAACTCTACACCAGGGGTAGACCACCTTGGCTCTTTTATGGCTGGTGGACTTCAGCTCCCAGAATTCCTGAGCCAGCCATGCTGAGGGAAAAGGGAGAGGTTTCCAAGCTGAGCCATGCTGGCTCAGGAATTCTGGGAGTTGAAGTCCACGAGTCATCAAAGAGCCAAGGTGGCCTACCCCTGCTCTGCTCCACTTCAAACAAATGGCTGTCCAATCTCTTCTGAAGCAAAGAAACAGTTTTGTTTTTAAAGCTCTTGCGGACTAGGAGATCCGTGTCGCCCCCCACCCTCTCCGCCTTTTGTAAATTACTTAAAACACACCTCTGCCGGCAGGCCTGGGGCAGTTAACATCTTGCCCCAAGCCAGTGTATGTCTGTGTGTATGTTGAATGATTGGTTTTTTTAAATTAAGGGGTTTTATATACATGTATTTTTAAATGTTGATTTCTATTATGTTGTGAGCCACCCTGAGTTCTCCGGAATAGGGCGGCATAGAAGTCAAATAAATAAATAAATAAATAAATAAATAAATAAATAATAATAATAATAATAATAATAATAATAATAATAATAATAAACAAACAAAGCTAAAAGATTTCCCCTCTCCGTGTTTCCTCGAGGTGGCAGCATTCTGAGCACCCGCTGTTCAGAGACCTACGAAACCAAAACAGCGCTGCTGAGTCTCTTTGGAATTCCGTTGTGGTATTTCTCCCAGTCACCCCGGGTAGTGATCCAGGTAATCAGGACATGGGTGGTTTCTAGAGCACTTTTTTTACAGGTACTCTTCGACTTAACAACAGCTCATTTAATGACGGTTTGAAGCTGCAACAGCACTGGAAAAGGAAAAAAAAATCCTACGGTCATTAACCACGACCGTCAAAGCCTCCCCGCCGTCACACGATCAAAATTCAGACTTAGGGCAACAGACTCATATTTATGACGGTTGCAGTCTCCTGGGCGGGGGGGAGGGTCATGCGATAATCCCTTTTTGTGACCTGACGAGCAAAGTCAACAGGGAAACCAGATTCACTTAACAAGTTGTGTTATTAACACCCGCAGCAATGCACTTAATAACTGCGGCAGGGAAGGTTGTAAAGGGGGGGGGCAAAACTCACTTAACAATGTCTGGCTTAGCCATGGAAATGTTGGCCACAATTGCAGTTGTCAGTCAAGGACGAGCTGTACTGCTCTAGTTTCTACCCTCTGGCCTAAACCACGACACCGAACTGATTCTCAACTGTTTCAGCGTTTGTTTTATTTATTTATTTGCAACTTCTGGTTCTTATCCCCAGCCCGACATGTATCCTGGCAACTGCTGGGCTTTCAAAGGATCTCAGGGTTATCTGGTGATCCGGCTTTCGATGATGATTTATCCCACATCTTTCTGCCTGGAACACATCCCCAAATCGCTGTCCCCCACAGGCAATATCACCAGCGCCCCAAAGGATTTCTTAGTATACGTAAGTGGTACCATCTGCAAAAGGACGGAATGTTGTCTCGTGTTCAACTCAAGTTTCTTCAGGGTTCCTGGTAATGATTAAAGGATTTCTAATAGCTCTACATAATATTTTCTTTTTAATCTTTCCCAGCTGGCTAGGTCAGCCCTTAGTTAATTGCTGGAAGAGTCCAGGCTTATTTGGCGGATTAATCTAATGATTAGAACAGGAATGCAGAGAACGTAAACAAGCATCAGTTGTCCACCGAGATTAGGAGGAGGACTAGAAACTAAAGTCTTTTCTAAAGGGTTAGGTGTTGGAGAGCAACCATCCCAGTCCTCTCAGTCAGGAGGGCTCAGGCAAGGACTTACTCTGGACTCCCTACGTGAACATAAGAGAGCAAAGTCTTGACATTCCCCGCCCCCAAATGCCTCTGAGCCTTATCTAGTCTTTCCCCGGTGAAGACTGCCAGCCTGGGAAGATTCCTGCGAAATAGGCATAGGAACCATCAAGTAGCTGGTTTGAACTCTACAGAAGTGGAAGTGATTGTTTGCCTGACGGCAGGGACGCAAAAGAGTGTGAAAGGTTTAAGGGCTGTATTAGCGCTATGGGCAGCACAGACATTTCATAAATAAAGTAAATAAATCATCATCTCCGTTCTTTTTGGGAGGCCAGCGAGTCTGGAAATTAAACTTGACCCGCTTATCTTCTTTATCAAGAATTCAGAGCGACACAAACCGTTTGTATTGACAGGGTCTTGAAAATGAGTACCAAGAAGAAGGGACACTTCTGGGCCAGTATACATATGATCAGGATGGAGAACCCTTACAGATGTTTCCAGTCACGGTAGGTCAACATTTTGGAAGATAAAACTTGGGGCGAAAATGTTGGGCTCAGTCGCGGTAGGTCAGGACTACCTATAGTGGATTCTAATAACATTTTCCTCTTCTTTTAGAAGATCTCTGAAAAAGCATTCCAAATAGTGGAACTAAGAATATTTTCCAACTGGGGTCACACAGAGTATACGTGCCTCTATCGCTTCAGAGTGCATGGGCGAACTGCTGAATGAACACTACGCTAATTTTCTGACTCTGGCTGTACATCATTTCTGTTTTTAAGTTTATAAAGGGAAATTTTGAACACTGGAATCTTTAAAAGAGGAACAGTTGGGTGACAGGTTGTGTTACTCTTTCCTGGCTAAGTGTAGAAGATTGCCAACAAAATTGTATCCCAGACCTAATGGTTATTTGCTCAGATGTTCATCTTGTAACTGCCAGACAGCTTTATGTTTTTAATGTATTCTTTCTGAGGGGGAAAAATGCATGCCAACTGCTCTCATTCTTAAGCCCAATTAGCACATCACTAACCCCCATTTTAATAAGTCAGAAGACAAAGCTTTTAAGTTTTTCCTTTTGGCCAGTAGGAATCTGGGTTTTTTTTAAATATTGGGACTTTCCTCTGCACCTGGATGTGATTAAGATAAAAAGAACAGTAGGTGAAATTTAACATGTTCTGTTGTTTATGCAGTTCCCAATCAGATGAAGGTTTGTTTGCAATTCCAGCACAAGCCTTGAAACTAAGGTCTGTTACCACTGCTCAGACCTTTGCTTGACAAAACTGCTTAGCAGCTCATCCTTGAAGCGACTTCATCAGTTCCAGTCATTTCTGTGCAATATTTAATTTTTATGTTGAAGGTTCTGATTTCAATCGAAGTGTTTTTATATTCATCTTTCAGATTTAGAACATAAACAAAAAAATAATCCTTTGCTTTATTGGGTACGTGAAGGCTAACAAAATTAGGAGTTAAACAGCCAAATGAATACCAATAGCAATTGTTTAACACAGAAAGGGCTTGAGTCTGATTTAATGTGTTCTAGTAAGAAATAGGGATGGAGTGAGTTGGTAAGTTGCCTCGTGTGCTGAAGGCAAAATATCCCCATGTGTTAACACCGAGTGCGTCCGGTGAATTAAGAAGGTGGTTACATTGAGAATGGTTTGGATAGACTTGAATGAGACAGATTCATAATATAGTTGGCTACCATGTGACGGGAGATAATGAAAAGGAAATGTAGAGATGGAGTCAGATGTAGAAGATTAAAGCAGGAACACTAAACTTCAAAGAAAGCAGCTTGCCAGTAAAATTCCTGCCTGGAGCTTATTCACATGTTGAGTTTTGTGCAGTTTACCTTCCCAGAGTTCACTCTGTCCTCTGGGATTGCTGCTAATCTATGATAATTCAGGGAAAGCTTCACAAGGCTGAGTATATGGAAAAGCACAAAAGGCGCCGTTTTGAATTGGTTCTCCAAAAACAAAAAAGTCATCTGTATATTTACTTTTTTTTTTTAAAGAAAAGCATACCTATGTACATAATTAAAATGGGCTATATCAATTTCTGGATGGCACCTGGAGCTGTTATTAGATTCTTATTCTAATTTCCCTTAAAGTCATTGAATACAAGCCCTGGCAATTCAGCTTCCTTTTAAAAAAACTAATTTTGACATATTGTCACGATCTGTCTCAGAAAAAGCTTTTTTGTTCTATGAAAATGGTACTTCTGAGTCCTGGGTTTTTGGAAGGACAACTTTGATTTCAGAAAAAAGATATGCTGATTTTTTTTTATTCTTTTGTATGTTGCACAAGAGTCCTCAAATATTTATAAAAGCAAGTTTTATTCTTGAATACCACTTGTTCAGCTGAGTTTAGCTGAAAGTAGAACCAGTGGCTATTGAGAAAAGCTTGGTAAAGCCTGCTAACAGTTTTAAGAAAATGATTCCAAATTATCCTGTATAAATCCAGTTGGGGGAGGGCAGGGTTTGTTTGTTTTTTTGCATAACACTAACTTATTTTTTAAAAAATGAGATAGGACTTTGTGCAATGTATTTTTGTAAATGCTTTTTCAAAATATTTGTCTCTGGTATCCTTTGCTGCCTCCTAACTGACCAGAAGCTATTGAAAAAAGTTTAAGAATTTTAATTTTTGAAAGTGCATGTAATATTTGGAAATAAGAATAAAGTTTCCTTTTGGATATTTATACTGAATGCTTCTTACAATATATGTGGTTGGGGAAGGATCAAACTCAAAAGGATTAGTAAATATAAGAAGGAGGCAAAACCAAAAACAGTTATACAGTTATTTCTGTTAGATAGAAATCTACATGAAAAGAATGTATACGAAGGAACTTTATCAAAATATTCAAGTGTAACAGTACATCCATTATTTCTGATTTCCACGTGGTCAGTGTTTTCAAAAAAGAGAACAGTGGAAGACATTCAAAGCAGATATTTCAGTATTGCCTTTCCTGGTTTTAGAATGACAAATCAAAACTAGAGCCCAAGGAAAGATTGTTTTTTCCTTAAAAACAAGGTAGAAATAAAAGAGAGCCTTGACAACACGCATTTGGATGCAAATCAATCAGAATAGAGCTGGAAGGGGCCTTGGAGGTCTTCTACACCAACTCCCTGCTTAAGCAGAAGACCCTATACCACTTCAGACAGGTGGCTGTCTAGTCTTTTCTTAAAAACCTGCAGCGATGAAGCATCAGTGATGAATTACAATGTTGATTGGGTCTCCAGGACGCCCTTTCCCCATTATCGCCCTTATTTTCTGTCAGTTTCAAAGCGAGCCGGATACTTCATCCTCTCTGAGAAACAGAAACCTTAAAAGTCACATCACTTCAAGAAAATAGTCCCTAAATTTGTCGGTTACAACTAGTTAAAACTGGAACCGGTTTACTGGGACCTCCAGAGTTTCAATAAACCTTGGCTGCCTGCCTGCTTTCATCCTCATGCAAGACTATGAAACATCCCTCGGTTTGCTTTCAACAACCACAGTAAGCAGGTCTCATCTCCGTGATTCAGTGTGGTTAAACTCGCTTGGCTAGGCAACTCCCACAGGCAGAGCCTCGCTTGGAACGCCCAGACTGGCTGGGACGCCACGTGGGCAGGAGCCCTTGCAGCGCCCTCTTTTCTAAAGCCAGGCGGAACTTGGGAGGACCCCATCGGTGGGGCCTGAAAGGATGGGGGGCTTGTCCTTTTTTCCACGTTCAACACTTGTTCCAGAAGAAGTCGGCCTTCCTC
This sequence comes from Bothrops alternatus, assembly GCA_034064705.1. Lineage (NCBI taxonomy): Eukaryota > Metazoa > Chordata > Lepidosauria > Squamata > Viperidae > Bothrops > Bothrops alternatus. The sequence continues at coordinate 902,573 of JARGCV010000470.1, read as the reverse complement.
AAGCATCCCTCAAACCCCAACAGGTTGAGCAGCCTAGCTGCTGAAAGAAAAAACGGGCCCCATTCAGCTGGGTCGGCTTTGCAGAGGCGGCAACCTGCACGCCTGGCCTGAAGGATGCTCTGGTCCAGAGGAAACTGCATCCTTGGCGGCGTCGCCTAGGAGATGCCAGCAGGGACCGCCTCCGCGCGGCTCGGCCGCAGGTGGAGGTCACATGACCGCGACGTCACTCGCCCCTCCCGCGAGGGCAGCGCGCCACACGCCTCGGTCCCTCACCGGCCGCCGTCGCCCCATTGTTGAGTGGGCGGCGCCGGAAGCCGCCGTGCGTGCGTTACGTCGCGTGAGGTAGCTCCGGCCAGGGTCGCCTCGGCGTTTCTCCCCGCCCCGCAGTCATGGCGGCGGAGCAGGAGGCCCTGAAGGGCGGCGGCGGCGGCGGCAGCGGCCGCAACCGGGGAGGCGTCCAGCGCGTCGAGGGGAAACTCCGCGCCAGCGTGGAGAAGGGAGACTACTACGAGGCGCACCAGATGTACCGGACTCTGTTCTTCAGGTGCGTAGGGAGGGCAGCCCTCCTCCTCCTTCCAGACGCTTCCATTGGCGCACCCGAGCGCCGGCCGCACGCGATTGGCTGCGTCGCTTGTCCTTCCCGGGTCCTCGAAGCCCCATTGGTCGAGGGGGAGGAGGTGGGGGAGCGGGCACGCCGGTCTGATCAAGGCGGGGGGGGAAGGACTCCCCAGCCCATTCTCCCCTCCCATGGCTGCGCTGGGCTATACTTCATATCGGGTAAGGAGGGGCAATAGGGACCCCCGCGCGTAGGAATGAGGGGGGGAAGCGTTGTTGGCGCAGCGCGATGGGTGGACTTAACTCCCAAGGGGATTCTGGGACTTGAAGTCCACCTATCATAAAGAAGCTCAAGTGCCCTGAAGGGACATCTGGGCTCAGACATGGAAGCTTATTCTACAAACTGACATGCTCTCTAGTGCAAACCCAATTGTATATCATTGGGGGTCTTTGGGGGAAAGTTTGGGGGGCTTTCCTTTTCTACAAAGAGGGGGGGTGATGTTTTTGGGGTGCAGAGGCTTGCCGTGAGATGAGACGGTCTGTTCTAGATCTCATACAGAGAGGCCACACCGTTACAGGACTGGTGCACGTGTATATCCTTTTGGGGGAACAGATTGGTGAGTTTAAGGGGAGATTCACAAATGATGTTAGGCTGCTTGCTGGGTTGGGGGCGGTTTGAACCCAAGGAGGAATCCAGCTGTTCACTTTGGGTGAACTATGATGAGTTAGTTCTTCCCTTGGATAAACCTGACCAGTTTAGTTATGTTATATTCTAGACATCCAATACAGCTGTGGTTGAAGCATTCATTCTCCTGCTCATCAGATTTATTTATTATTTTATCTATTCATAGCAACTCACTGTCCAAAGCAACTCTGGGCAATCTAGTCCGCTCTCTCTTGTTTTAGGTTACAATTTCAAAGATTTCTCTGTTGACCATTACTCCTGGGCAGATGATGCTGGAGGCCTGAACACAAAAAACCTCTGAATAGTGGTTGCGTAGCCAGATCAAAGGTAGTGAGGATTGAAAGGGGTTAAGCTAATCTGGAATGTACAGAAATAGGCTTGTCAGGAACTGTTAAACTGGATGTTTAAACAGCCCTCCATGTTAAAGAGCAATAATCCTGAAAATAGCCCCCACCCACCCATTCCCTTGGTGTGATTAAATCAGCTGCAATAAAAATGTATATCTTCCTTCGTGAAGACAGGGCCAAAAGATAATTTAAGAGGTTTGTTTGTGACATTTCTGTGCAGAGCTCAGAGATGGCTCACGTTCCATTCTAGATGGGTGGATGTGTAGAAACATAAAGGGGGATTTTATAGCATCTTATAAATTGCCAAATTTATAACATCAGAAAAGTATTATGTGTACTACAACCTGCTTTGTTGAATGATCGCCCTCGGTTTATAATTATATATTTTTGCCTAAAAACCCAAGAGAATGAAAAGCAAGAGACTTTGAAAAAGAACAGCAAAGTACAACATCTGTGCAAAGCTTCAGCACGTATAAAATAAGATCAATAATGCTCCCAACTGCAACTTTTGAGGTGTTCCTTTTTTTTAAGAGATTGGCTTGCCTGCTGTTCTAGAAATTTCGATGCTGCAGTGCTATCTTTCAAGTCACCAAATGGTTGTGGATGGTATTAGATAAAGAATCTGTCAAAATAGTAACATTGTTTCACCCTACATGTGATGAATATGCCAAAAAATAATACAGCATCTGATGCCAATCTAAGCGGTTTTGAAAAAGTTTGACTTCTTTTTTCAGAAAATGGGCCCCTAAGAAATAGATTTTTGGGAAATCAAATGAAAATCCTATTTAGCTGCTGTTCAGTTTAGCTATATATATATATATTGATGTTATCAAGCAAGATATATTTTGCTAATTTTATATCTTTTTCAGCCCAGTGATAGTTGCAATATAATGCAACCCCCTCGAAACTGCTTGTTTTCTGTGGTGTTGAAATTACAATATTCCAGATTTCCAGTCTGTGGTATTATTGGCTGAGTATTCCTATAATTGGGCAACATATTTGGAGACTGCTAAGTTGAAAGCGGCTGTCTTAGTGATACCTGAAAAGGGAAATATTAAAGTGATTTAAAAGGCTAAGAAATCTATTGTTCTGTAGGCTTTTTGTAGGTTGGATCTCACTTCATCAGAGGCATCTGACAAAGTGGACTCCAGCTTCTCAAAATTCATGCCACAATAAATCTGTTAGTCTTTATCTGGAGGTAAGTCCCTTTGAAAGCAGCCTTATTTAATTCTGAATTGGGATCATAGTGTTGCTATCAGAAAGATTTAGCATCTTTCCAAACTGTTCAGGTGAAATGCTGAACTGTCCTTCTCTTGGGACAGCTGTCAACATATGATATGCAACCACAGTAAACAACAAAATGAGGCACCTAATTAGAACAAGGTTTGTGCTATTGAAAGTCTTCACAGCCGTCAATTATACAGATTAGCCTAAGTGGTCATAAAAACGCTTATGGTTGGATTTTTGATGAATCTGGAAGAATGCTCCCTGGCTCTCCAGAAAGTTCTGTCTGCATGCACCTTATTGTTTGTCATTCACATAAGATTAAAACCATGTATAATTTAAAGATTAGACACATTTTGCATTCATTATGGAGCGGTAAGGAGTTGTGGAAGAAGGGACATTTTGAGATTTTAAATTGATGGGTTGGCAAGCTGGAAAATGGATTAAGGATCCAAAACTCATTATACCCGTCACACCAAATAGAAGAAAACTTGTTAGGAATCAGCAGCAGGGGCAAAAGTTTGACAGTTAATTTAGTGAAAATATAGTAGGGATATATATCACCTCCCAATCATACTGTTCTGGAGATGGGTCAGCGGTTTCTGGAAGTAAATTTTCCAAACCAGAAGCTAAAATGTTGATTGTTTTGGATTTTACCAGAGGGGTATAGTTATTTACCCGGTGGTCTGACTGAAAAGGCAGTTTTTTTTATGGTCCGAAGAAAAAAAAGAGACCAAAATCATTCTTGACTATTGATGGGTAGAAAAGTTGGCTTCTCAGGATCCTCTTATTGAGATACCAGTTTCTCTTTTGTTGAACTTCCGAAATTATTTTGAATCCGTGCTGGCAGTAAAATACTTAGTAGGCCTCATTGTGGCAAGTCTAACACGCTTTTGAATTGGGACAACACTGGCTTTTCTTGTGTAATAATGTCTATGATGTGTTAAAGTCACTTTTCTTCTCTCTGGATACATGTGTTTGTTTTTCTAAGCAAGATCTAGGAGTCTAATGTTCTTGGGGATTACAGCCATAAATATAGGAACTATAGTTCAAAATTACTTTTCATCTGCCTTTCCCTAATGTTGTATTTTCTTGATAATGTTACAACTCTAAGAAGTTCACCATCTTTGTCCATTGGAAGTTCTGGAGCATGTATTTCCAGCCTAGCATGGAGACAGCTATTCTGCAGCTTTTTTTTTTCTTTTTCATTAATCCTAGGTAGGTTCCATAAAACAGCGCTCCAGAAAGACAGAAACCACCTATCATTTGCTCCTGCTTTGAGACAAAAAAAACCCCAGCTTGCTGTCCTTAGCTGTCTCAATATCCCAGAGCAGCACTGAATTATTCACTGTTTAAATGCTTAACAGTCAAGGTTATAATTAACCTATGATCTGAGTTGTAATGGTACGGGCTGCGCACATTCTGTGCCAAGAGAGGGGAGTTGAGCGACCTTTAAATGGAATACAAGAAATGCGTTTGTGAAATTCTGTACCTTGTTACTAATTGGAACAGGCAAAATGCCATTTCCTGGCTGAGATTGGTGTCACGAGATGTTGTTCAAACAATTTTGTTCTACACACAGCTCTAAAGTTGAGGCATTGGTGCGTAAGAAAGATGGGAAGACGGGAATTAAGGAAGTAGCAAAAGTGAATTCTCCCTCTGAAAAATTACAGCCGTCTGTATTTTGGAAATAATAGCGGGGATGACTGAAATAGTGACAATGATCTCATAATCTTTCAATAATCTTCCCTGCTTAGTTTTTGTGGTACCAACACGTTGCCTGTTAACACATAGCTCCCTGATTCTTTGTTGGACTGAGAATGAGCAAAAGGAATCTGTTGGGAAGCAAAATATATAAGGATTAAAGCTGGCTCCGTCATGTTTGCTTCTTATTAGTAGTACAGTGGACACAATTAGATTTTTCTCTGCTTTTGTGAAAGAGCTGCAGTACTCTTCTTGCTAAGTTTTGCAGGTGGGATTCTAAATCCTATTCTTTGGAAGATCACCTTTCTATATTTCTCCCTTATTCTAGAGGTCTGGAAATAGACTGTTAAAAAGCTGAAGTAATACAGGTAGTCCTCGACGTAACTATTCATTTAGTGACCATTTAAAGTCACAGCGGCAATGAAAAAACTGACCTAGGACCATTGCAACCATTACAGCATCCCCATGATCATGTGATCAAAATAAGGAAGTTTTTATTTATTTACAGGTACATGTCACAGGGCAAACACACGGAAGCCAGAGAGCTAATGTATTCAGGTGCTGTGCTCTTCTTCAGTCATAATCAGGTAAGACCGATTTAACACGGTGTGAAATTGGCGCTACAAATAATCAGCATGGAGAAGTTGGGGTGGGAAGGAGAGCCTCATCTCCAGTTTGCAGGTGGGAGGCAAGATACATCTTTCCAGGGTGTGCCATCTCTCCCAGGAGCCCTTTGAAATTGGAAAACAGGCAGCATTATTTTCAGATAATGCACTGACCAATAAGGGAGAATGTTTGGCCTTGGTGCTCTCTGAGCTTGGTGGTTTTCTTGCAGACATTTCTTTACCCAACTAGGTAATATCATCAGTGCTAGTAAGGAGTGGGGTTTGCTGTCTATTTATATTTTCCTCCTCCTCCTTAAACCCCACTCCCTTCTAGCACTCATGATGTTACCTACTTTGGCCAATGAAAGCTATCCAATATCCAACTTGGCAATGAAAGCTATCCAAATGCATTGAGCCCCAAAACAGGCCTGGCAAAGCTGCTCAGATTCTCTGCACCTACCTGTGAACTAAAGTGTGAAGCAGGTACCTCCAGCCTTGGGGAGGCCATGGGTCACTTTCTGGGGCCCATATGCCTCAAAAATAAACTTTTGACGGAAAGTCTGGCCTCCTGGGAGCCGTTGCTTCCCCATGAGTGTGTCTAAGTGGGCGCCTGCATACAAGGCTGGTTCACACATTCCCTTTCTCCATCTGGCTGCTCTTTCACGTGCATTTAAACATCCCTCCTGTAAGCCTAATTTCTCTGGTGCTCTTCTGCTTCCCCCCCCCTTCCCACATTGCTTTCTGCAACCCTCAGAAGTCCCAGTTCTGCCATCTTTAAGTGGCCTTTATAGCCTGTCTTGCGGCCCTTCGCTCTAATGCAAGCAATAGTTAATTTACAAACCAGAAAATATTTCCTCCCAGCCTCCCCAGCTTTCATCCCCCCCTCCCCCGATACCTATGAATTCGTTCAAATGCTTCAGCTCAGTTTGTTTTCTATTTTGTTTTAAGCAAAACAGCGCTGCTGATCTCTCCATGCTTGTTCTGGAGTCCTTGGAGAAATCAGATGCAAAAGTGACCGATGAGCTACTAGGTGAGTGTTTTCTCCAGTTTTCCCTTTGTTGTTCCACGCTGGAGACTTGTGATACGTTAAAACACCATCCTACTTTCCAGTTCCATCTTACTGTGGTTGGCCTATCTTCTGAAATTGTCTTCTGAAGATTAGGTCTGTTTTAACCTAACAGCGGTTGGGCAAGTTCCCCTAAAACGGTTGTTTCCTAATCTTGGCAAAAATTTAAGATGAGTGGACCAACTCCCAGAATTCTTTGGTCGTCATTCTGGGAGTTGAAGTCCACCCATCCTAAAGCTTCTAGTGTTGAGAAACATTTCTCTAAAACAGTGTTTCTCAACCTTGGCGACTTTACGATGTGTGGACTTCAACTCCCAAAATTCTCCAGCTTAGCTGGAGAATTCTGGGAGTTGAAGTCCACACATCGTAAAGTTGCCAAGGTTGAGAAACACTGCTCTAAAAGTTCCCAAACTAGCCATGACAGCAAATCGTCCTTTCACTACTTTCTCCCTGTTAGTTCTCACCACCTCCATAGCTATCATGGCTAGAAATTCTGAGAAAGAGATGGTTGGCTGCTTTTCATGACTTGCCCACAGTTCTGAGGAAATATCTCTAGGGGTTTCAGACTTGTTACTAGGTGGTGCATAATGTCTAGTCTTATCCTTTCTTCAGCGCAAGCAGAAGCCGCCAGGCCTGCCGAGTAGTTGACCTCTGCCATTTTGAGAGCCAACCACTTCTTCATCCTGTCTACTTGCTAAAGCTCTCAATTCCTAAGTCAAACCATTGGCTTGTGGGACAGTCTGATTCAGTAAGCCTGAAGTTAATCAAGATAGTCTGAGGAGTTGTCCATCTGGAAGGCCTCTCATTTCTTCCTTCCTTCCTCTCCTCCCTCAACTGCTTATTTCAAGGAACTCATGAACAAAAATGAGAAAAAGTATCACCCATAAGGCATCTAATCTGGAGTTACTCTGGAGCCTGAGTACCCCTTGGTAGCCCCACATCTTCTAAATTCAGGGAGGCGTCTCTCCCAGAGCTTCAGAATGTCCAGGTTAAGCCTTTGCATAAAGAATATTTTCCTTCCAATTCTTGTTAGGAAAGGGAATGGCTCCTGATTTTGCAGCAGAGAGATCCATTCAGTGTCTCTGTCTTTAAAATATATATATATATATATTTTCAAGAACCTTCAAGCCAAGCATGTGTGAGAATTGGGGGCGGAAGGGCTGCTACGTATTTAAAGCTTTGTCTGTTTTTTTGAGGCCTAGTCGTCTTAAGCATTGCTTCTTGCATTTGCCTCTAGAAAACCTGGCAAAATTGTTCAGTCTGATGGATCAAAACTCACCCGAAAGAGTAGCTTTTGTGTCCAGAGCACTGAAGTGGTCCAGCGGTGGATCGGGGAAGCTGGGACATCCAAAACTACACCAGTTGTTGGCTATCACGTTATGGAAAGGTGGGAATCCTGCGCTGAGCTGTTTGTTCTTCCAGGGTGCCTGGTTTATACCCTTAAGAGTTGCGCACACCAATGGGTCTTTGGTTAGGGAACATCTACCCTGTCCCCAGGAGGTTGCTTCTAAGATCAATTTGGAGGAGCTGAGGTCCATACATCTTAAAAATTCCTTCTCTGGATATGCTGGCTGGGGAGTTTGCGGACTTGAGGTGCATGCATCTTAATATTGCTGAAAAACACTACTTTAGAAGAAGATGGGGAGAGAGCTTCAACCATCTATGACTTAAGGCTTTGCTATCCCTAAGTCAAAAGAAGCATCCTTTATACTTACAGGAACTCCAAAATTAAAACATAAAAGTTACATTACTTAATCTATATTAAACTCATTCAGATTTCTTGCTGTATTTTTCCAAAGTAAAATGGCTCACTAAAGTAGTGACCTCAGCTGTAACTTGACTTTGGTTTGTCCCATAAACCAGGAGTGGCTGGGATCACACGTCAGGCCAAGCCAAGAAGCCGTAATTTACAAACCCCAATGGCTGCCCTCACCCAGCGCGGGAAGCCAGTTTGGCTAAGGGCAAGGTGTGAACCCATCCCGATGTTGCTTTGATCATTCTGCTGAAGAAGCATCCATGCCAAGCTGACCTTTTTTTTCATGTAACTTTTCTTCTAGAGCAGAACTATTGTGAATCTCGCTATCACTTCCTGCACTCTACAGACGGGGAAGGCTGCGCAAATATGTTGGTAGAATATTCCTCAGCCAAGGGCTATCGCAGTGAAGTGGACATGTTTGTGGCTCAAGCTGTGTTACAGTAGGTCTTCCCTTCTACACTGGATTTCTTAGCCAAAGCTTTTGTGTTTTATCTGCTATGACCGAATAAAGATGGGTTGGGTTGGGTTGAGTTGAACTTTATTTGGACAAGTGTGATTCAGCACACCAGGAACTTGTCTCTGGTACATGCATTCAGTGTGCATGCAAAGCAACAGGACAATAATGGTATCAGTAATCTCAATAATGTTAATATTATTTACAATGATTGATTGGCAATAGGTGTTCCCTTCAGCTTACAGGTTTGCCTCTTAGTATGGACTTAATAGTCCTTTGTTTCCGTTTGCTGATTTAAACTAGAAGATTTCAAAATAATGAATCAAGGTTATCAAGTAGACCACAGGTTTCTCCCTCTAGTTAAAAAACATCCTCTAGTTTTTGCCTACATGCTCAGAGTTTTATACATTAGAATTATGGCTCTCTTTTTTTGAGAAATGCCACTGAAAAGTATATTTGGGTTATTTTTTCCCTTGCGTGAGATAATTGTTCCATGGGAAGAATTGATGGCAATCGTGTGAAGAGATGTTGAAAGCTACTTTTCCTGGTACAGCCATAGGTAGAAATAGGTCTGGCTGCTTACTCCGATTCCAGAGTAAGCACTGAACTTTTAGCATTAACCTTTAAAACAGTGTTTCTCAACCTTGACAATTTTAAGGCATGTGGACTTCAACTCCCAGAATTCCACAGCCAGCATTGCTGGCTGTGGAATTCTGGGAGTTGAAGTCCACATGCCTTAAAATTGTCAAGGTTGAGAAACACTGCTTTAAAGCATGGCTGTCTGGGGAATTCTGGGAGTTGAATCCTCCTCCTCCTCCTCCTCCTCTCCACAAACCCCACTTCTAGCACTGATGATGTTACCTCTCGACTCACGAGAGGGGACACACTCCCGACATGGTATTCCTCTCAGAACAGTTGAGCAATGATCTGAATTTAAGGGGCTTAGATATTTTGCCTATGTCATGGTCAGATCATTCTCTGCTGCGGCTTGTTTTTAAGGCTCCACTCCTCCCCTGCAGGGAGGCGGAACCGATTAGGTGGTTCCGCCCCAGACGTCTGATGGATCCAGAGAGTTTTCAGAGGACGCTTGGGGAAATACCGGACTCTCTCATTCACAGTTCGGCAGAGTCCCTGGTTACGGCCTGGAATATGGCTGCGAAGGGGGCTCTTGACCGGATTGCGCCGCTGCGACCTCTCTGTGGTAGCAGACCCAGGAGATCTCCTTGGTTTACTGAGGAACTCAGGGGGATGAAGCGCCAGAAGAGACGCCTAGAGAAGCGATGGAGGAAAAGTAAATCCGTATCTGACCGAACACTTGTAAGATCTTATATCAAGACTTATCAGGTGGCGCTCAAGGCGGCAAGATGCGCGTATCATTCCGCCTTGATTGCATCTGCGGAATCCCGCCCAGCCGCCCTGTTCAGGGTAACTCGCTCCCTCCTTAATCAGGGAGGGGTTGATGCACCCTTGCAGGGTAGTGCTGAGGACTTTAATAAGTTTTTTGCGGATAAAATCGCCCAGATTCGGATGGACCTTGACTCCAATTGGAATGCAGTATCGGCTGATAATGATTCAGTCGAGATGACAGGGACTCGTCTTGATCCCGTTGTGTGGGAGGAGTTTGACCCGGTGGCACCTGATGAAGTCGACAAGGCCATTGGAGCTGTGAGCTCCGCCACCTGTTTATTGGACCCGTGCCCCTCCTGGCTGGTTTCGGCCAGCAGGGAGGTGACGCGGGGCTGGGTTCAGGAGATTGTCAACGCTTCTTTGAGGGAGGGGTCCTTTCCGGCTCCCTGCAAGGAGGCAATTGTGCGCCCCCTCCTCAAGAAGCCTTCCCTGGACCCAGCTGTTTTAAACAACTACCGTCCTGTCTCCAATCTTCCCTTTATAGGGAAGGTTGTTGAGAAGGTGGTGTCACTCCAGCTCCAGCGGTCCTTGGATGAGGCCGATTATCTGGGCCCTCAACAGTCAGGATTCAGGCTCGGCTACTCCACGGAAACTGCTTTGGTCGCGCTGACGGATGATCTCTGGCGGGCCCGGGATAGGGGATTTTCCACTATCCTGGTGCTACTTGACCTCTCAGCGGCTTTCGATACCATTGACCATGGTATCCTTCTGCACCGACTGGGGGGGTTGGGGGTTGGGGGCACTGTTTTGCAGTGGTTCACCTCCTACCTCACTGGTCGGTCACAGTCGGTGTTGGCGGGGGGTCAGAGGTCGACCCCTAGGTTCCTCCCTTGTGGGGTCCCTCAGGGATCGGTCCTCTCCCCTCTGCTGTTTAATATCTACATGAAACCACTGGGTGAGATCATCCGACAACACGGGGTGAGATATCATCAGTATGCTGATGATACCCAGCTTTACATCTCCACCCCGTGTCATTTCAGTGAAGCAGCGGAAGTGATGTGCCGATGTCTGGAGGCTGTTAGGGTTTGGATGGGTGCCAACAGGCTCAAACTCAACCCCGACAAGACGGAGTGGCTATGGGTTCTGCCTCCCAAAGATAATTCAATCTATCCGTCCATCAGCCTGGGGGGGGAGCTTTTGACCCCCTCGGAGAAGGTCCGCAACTTGGGCGTCCTCCTCGATCCACAGCTAAACTTGGAACATCATTTTTCGGCTGTGGCGAGGAGGACATTTGCCCAGGTTCGCCTGGTGCACCAGTTGCGGCCCTATTTGGACCGGGAGTCTCTGCTCACAGTCACTCATGCCCTTATCACCTCGAGGCTCGACTACTGCAATGCTCTCTACTTGGGGCTACCTTTGAAAAACGTTCGGAGACTTCAGGTAATGCAGAATGCAGCCGCGCGAGCAGTGTTGGGCCTGCCCAGAAATGCCCACATCTCAGCATCACTCCGTGAGCTGCATTGGCTGCCTATTGGTCTCCGAACGCAATTCAAAGTGTTGGTTATGACCTATAAAGCCCTACATGGCATCGGACCAGGTTACTTACGAGACCGCCTGCTGCCTCACGAAACCCAGCGACCGGTTAGGGCCCACAGAGTCGGCCTTCTCCAGGTCCCGTCGGCTAGACAGTGTCGCCTGGCGGGGCCTAGGGGAAGGGCCTTTTCTGTTGCGGCCCCGGCCCTCTGGAATCAACTCCCCCCGGAGATCCGTATCGCCCCCACCCTCTCCGCCTTTCGTAAACTACTAAAGACCCATCTCTGCCGGCAGGCCTGGGGCGGTTGAAATCTTGCCCCTAGCCAGTGTATGTCTGTGTGTATGTTTGCTGAATGAATGGTTCTTAATTTAGGGGTTCTTCTTTTTATATATTTATTTTTATAAATGTACTATTTAGTTTGTATTGGATTTCTATTTATGCTGTAAGCCGCCCTGAGTTCCCGGAATAGGGCGGCATAGAAATTTAATAAATAATAATAATAATAATAATAATAATAATAATACCTAGCTGGGTCATGAAATGCTTAGTACAAAACAACCAAGCTCAGAGAGCACCAAAGCTCCCACAATCCTCCCCCTCCTCCTCCCCCCTGCAAAACCCACTCCATTCTAGCACTGATGATGTTACCTAGTTTGATAATGAAACATCTGCAAGAAAACCACAAGCTCAAAGAGCACCCAGGACCCCTCAGTTCTCCTCCTCCTCCTCCTCCTCCTCCTCCCCCCCACTTGCCTTTTTGAAAAAGCACCTTTGAGACCACAGGGACCTGGATGGTTGAAAATCTCCATAGACATTTAATAGTTGGTCATTTCCCGTTTTAGATTCCTCTGCTTGAAAAACAAAACTAGCGCCTTGGTGGTTTTTACGACGTACACAGAGAAGCACCCTTCCATAGAAAGCGGGCCGCCCTTTGTACAACCCTTGCTTAACTTTATCTGGTTTCTGCTGCTGGCCGTTGACGGGTAAGACTTTCACGAAGCTGCCGAACACCAGCTTCCTTTTTTTAAACCCTTCCAGTTTCACATGAAACGTGTGTGTGTGTGTTGGCTGTCTCTTCTCTTTTTAGAGGAAAGCTGACCGTATTTACAGTATTGTGCGAACAATATCAGCCTTCGCTGAAACGGGATCCTATGTATAACGAAGTAAGTAATCCCAAGCAGGATTGTTTATTGTTCACATCCCCCCCCTTTTTTTTTTAATTTCCCTGCCCGTATCTTCATCAGATGGCGTGACTCCCAGCTAGTTACGCAAGAGGCACTCAAAATGGCGACACAGGTTGAAAATAGACAACTAACTTGCAGACGTGTTTAAAAACAAGATCGTAATAAACTCTGGGAATCTCTTAGTACTGCTGATAGAATATTTGATTTGATTTACCCTACTAGGTAACATCATCAGTGCTAGAAGCGACTGGGGAGATAAATAGAGCACAAACTCCACTCTTTTCTAGCACTGATGTTATCTAGTTTAATAATGGAACATCTGCAAGAAAACAGCCACGCTTAGAGAACACCAAGGATCCCACAGTCCTCCTCCTCTCCACAAACCCTACTCCCTTCTAGCACTGATGATGTTATCTAGTTGGGTAATGAAATGTCTGCAAGAAAACAGCCAAGCTCAGAGAGCACCAAGGATCCCATCTCTATTAGTATTCCTGAGAGAAACTGTTTGAAATTCTTGAAGAGGTGGGAGGCAAGGTGTTACATAGCCCATCCACCAGGGAGTAATTTAGAGGCTGGGCCTCATCCCTGAAAAACATCTCCTCTTCTGCACAGTGACCAGGATGTATCTCTGAAACCATCCCTCGGGAATCGGCTTTCTTTTTCAGCATCTGACCAGGACAAGCTAGTGAAGCTTTGTGTGCCTCCAGCTTTGTTTTGGACTCTGAAAAGCGAATCCAGATTGCCATTACCATCCCAGCAGTCCCACCTCTAAAGTCAGTCCTGCATTTACAAAGGACCTGTGCCTTGAGATCCCAGAGCAGCATTGATCCTGAAAAGTGGTCAACATCCCAGCAGACATTAGTTACAAATACCGTTTTATACCGTAGACGAAGCATTGTGCGAGATCAAATTTGGGTTGGTCGCAGATTTACTCTTCTGAGCTTTTGGATTCATGCTGGAGCCCATCTTCAGGGAATTTCTACCGACATACGTGCTTTGTACTCCCATTGCAATGAAGAAGGGGACACATTCAGTTTCGCAGCTATTAAGATTGTTGGACGAGCAGGCGCAAAAACAGCCAGGGAAATGATGGAAGCTTGGGAGTCAGCAGGAGTGCTAAATTACCACCAGCCTATCAAATACTTAGGAGCCGAGGGCTTGGCAGCCCAAGGAAACGACAGCCAATCGCCAGCCATCAATACACCAATCAGCCAATCAGAAGGCACCCGATAAACATGACTCGCAGAACGGCCCAAAGCACGTATTCCAGTTGGGAGAAGTTTCCTGGGGATGGGCTCCAGCACAAGTCTCAAAGCTCGGAAGGGTCAATCTCTGGTCCCAGCAACCGACCCAGATTGGGTCCTGCAACACTATCCAGGGACATGTATCTTCGCTTCCATTCGACCAAGCATTGTGTCTGGCTTAGTGCAGGGTGCCTAAGACGAGCCACGAGTAACGTTTCTTTTCCCTCTATTGTTTTCTTCAGTACCTAGACAGGATAGGACAGCTCTTCTTTGGTGTCCCCCCAAAACAAACATCATCCTACGGAGGATTATTAGGTGAGTTGAAGATGCAGGATGAACCTTGTTGTCTCCAGTGGGGGGGGGAGACATCATCCTGTTTTTAGCTAATGGTTTCTTATTGACATGGGGGAGGGGTGTTTCCAAATGCAAATCTTTTGTGTGAGTTTAAATACCTCTTCCTGGATGATTGGTACCCTCTGGGTTTCTTTTGATGACACAGTGTCATGTCAGGACCCCTAAAGGGCACCATAATAGTAGTAGTAGTCGTAGTGGTAGTAATAATAATAATAAAGTTGGAAGGGACCTTGGTCATCTAGTCCAACCTCCTGCTCAGGCAGGAAACCCTATATACCATTTCAGAAACATGTCTGTCCAGTCTCTTCTTAAAAACTTCCAGTGTTGAAGCATTCACCGCTTCTGGAGGCAAAGTTGTTCCACTGGTTGAGTGTCCTCACTGTCAGGAAATTCCTCCTTAGTTCCAGGTTGCTTCTCTCCTTGGTTAGTTTCCATCCGTTGCTTCTTGTCCTGCCTTCAGGCGCTTTGGAGACTAGCTTGACTCCCTCTTCTTTGTGGCAGCCCCTGAGATACTGGAAGACTACTATCCTGTCCCCCCCTCATCCTTCTCTTCATTAAACTAGACAGACCCAATTCCAGCAACCGTTCCTCGTATGTTTTAGCCTCCAGTCCCCAGATCATCTTCTCCATGTCAGTTTCCTGCCCTTTGGAAGGATGTTCTCCTTGAGATCCAGGTCTCCCCTTGCTCTGAGGTTGTTTAGAGCAGAAGTCCCCAGCTCCGACTGGATGGTGGGGCATGGAAGGATTTACATTCCTTGCAGGTCCTTTGCCTTCTTTTAGAGCAGGGGTTCTCAACCTTGGCAACTTTAAGACTTGTGGACTTCAAGTCTTAAAGTTGCCAAGGTTGAGAACCCCTGTTTTAGAGAGTCCTTGAGGCCACCTGGAGATTGACCTGTGTCCTCCGGATCACCTGAGTGGTGGAAATGTGATCCTAAGACACAGGTCAACCTCCAAGTGGCCTCAACGACCCTCCAAAAGGACGCCAACGACCGGCTGTCTGCAAGGAGTATAAATCCTTCCATTCCCCCACCCTCCGGCCAGAGCCGAAGAAGCTTCTTGGGTGAGAAGTGAAACCTCTTCAAAGGAAAAACAAGTCCAGGTACCACGTGGAAAGAAACAAAGAAAGAAAAAACAAAACACCTTCGTGACATCCTAAAACGAGCATCCCTAACGCTTTTGGATTCCTTCCTTGTCCTGTGATTGCATTCTAGGCAATCTTTTAAACAGCCTCATGGTAGCCGGAGAAGAGGAGGAAACAGAAGAAGAGACGCAGGCAGACAGCAGCCCCATTGAGCTGGACTGAGACCCCCCTCCACCCCCGAATCCCTCGGAACCCGACCACGTGCTCGCCCGAAACCTCCGACGCCAACGACAAAAAAAAAAAAAAAAAAAAAGAGATTGGGGACGAATCCTGCCGTCGTTCCTCCACACATTCAAGGCCCCCCCCCTCTGTTATGTTTAAAAGAAGAAGGTTGCTGAGATGTTCATAATGTTTTGGTCTATATTATTTATGTAAAAACCAATGCGCTGGCTGGGGTAGCCAGCAGAAGCTGGTTTTGTGGCGTTGTGGCGCTCATTAGTGGACTTTCCTTAACGCCGGCAGCAGAGTGGCAAAAGGCACCTTCTCTATGGTTTTCTGGACAGGTTATTTCCCTCCTCTCCCAGGCCCACGAAACAAAAACACACATTGGTTGCTTTACACACACAGAGACATATAATTTTTTTTCCCAAGGCTACCGTTTTAATTCAGCCAGTTCGCCGATTAAGGACTTGATTGTTCAAAGGGGGGGGAATGGGGCGGAGTCGTTCCTGAGAATTCAGGCGGTCGCTGCTCGCGAAGGCATCCTGTAGACCTGGTGCCAAAAAACAACAACAACAACAACAGTAATGACTTTTCCGACGAGCCAAAGAAAAAATTTGCTACTCATTGAAAAAAACCCAACCAAGGACTACACCAAATTCATATCCAACGATAACATTTGAGTAATTATAGCAAGGAACACGCTGAGCAGGATTTCAGGCGAGTTAACCTTTCTAAAAAGAAAAAAAAATATTTCACTCCCACATCAAAGGAGAACGGCACTCTAAGGATGTATGAACTACAGCTAAAATCCTGTTATTTTTCCTAGAAAGATGGTTGGTTAGTCTGAACATCCAGCAATCTGCAGTCCTGCCCCCAAAACCGCTCCCTTTTGGCTGAGGAAGAAAACAGGCGCGTATATTAGAAACAAGAGTGATCCTTAGGGGAAGGGGATGCTGTGGACCTTTTGGTTCTTTATTTATTTTGATGGGATGATTCGTTGATACCTTTTAACACTTCGTGTACAAAGAAAGAACAAAACAAAAAAAAACCCGCTCGCCGGGCTTCGCGTAACTCTACATCCTTGTCTCCGTTAACGCACATTAAGTTTAACCGTACAATTACAAAAGAAAAAGACGAAAAATGGAGGAGGGGACATTTTATTTTTTCACACTTAAAAGGCTTAGATTAATACGGTGATCATGCATGAAAGGGGAATATTACATTTTTATTTACTGTAAAAAAAAGATGAATTTGTGTTAATTGTTGAGTATAAAATAAATACTTTATACTGGATGTCTGCTGCTCTTGTCTGGGGGAACCACAGCTACGCACTGCGTGTATTTTTTAGGTCTCGGATGAGAGCCTTAAACCATGATTCCGCAGGGGGTTTATTTTCCGGGATAGCTGGCTTGATTTCCCCTCAGGATGGATAGATGCTCCTCGACTTAATGGCCATAATTGAGCCTGGGATTTATGTTGCTACGTGAGACATTTGTTAAGTGAGTTTTGCCCCAAACTTTCTTGCCTCAATTGTTAAGTGCAGTTGACCTCTGCAGTTGATAAGTTAGTAAGCAGGTTAAGTGCATCTGGCTTCCGCATTCCAACATTTCAGGCAAATTACCTGCTGCTCAGCTCTAATCTGAATTCGTCAATTCAGCAGCCAGATTTCATTTTCCTACTTTATTTTAAAATCACTAGGTGGTGCTGAAGCTCAGATTTTTTTCTCTCTCAGAAACAAAAGGCCTTCTTAACATCTTCAGACATAAACCCGCCCAGACTCCTAATTTGTCAACAAGAACGAAGAGATGATTCTGTGATACAATTCCTGTCCCCTCCTTATTTAGTCCTTTTTTGGGGGGGGTCTAAATCCGCCAGGATGAACCAAATCTCCGGAACGTCTCTTGAATCTGCCACGACCGAGATGTCCTTGTACGTGGTTAGTTACCTTAATCCACTTTGTGTCAGTTGTGCAACAGGTCATGAGTCTGGAAGGGTTTAGCCAAAAAAAAAGAATAAATGGGGCGAGGACCCCTTCGTTTTGTAAAAGTTGTCTGGATCACAGTTCAGGACCTTTTTGACTAGAGAAAGTTTTTGTTTTTAAGTCTCGGCATTTTAAAAAGCCCCGTCACGAAGCTGGAAGATAATTGACAGCCAGCAAAGAGCACTAAGGCAGGGGAAGAGTTTTAAAAATGGCACGGAAGGCAGTTTTCTGTTTTTGCCCACAGGTATTGAAAAAACCCCATTCAGAGAGTTTCCACTCCCTACAAAGGATTCCCATTCATTTTATGCATCTGATGAAGTCCTTTCTGGTGGGGGAAAACCAAGAAGAATATAGCTATATATGGAAGCACCCTAATGTATGCTGGACCTCTGGAGAGTATGGCTATAATGCCATCCTTTCCCCAAAGTACACCTTGCTAACGGGCAGAAGATCATCCAAACTTCACCCTCAGGTAGATTTCTGCCTTTGATCCATCTGAGAAAGACGTAGCAGCGTATCGAGATTCGATCCTGATGAAGTTCAACAGCCATGAGTGTATACCTTTCTCATTATTCACATTAAATCTACATTGCTGCGGTTAAAGCCCAATTTTTCTAACGCCCTACACTGCTGTCCAAACTTTGCAACTGTCAGACTTGCAGACTTCAACTTGCAGAATTCCCCAACCAGCATTCTGACAAGACTTCTCCATACAGTTGGCAAAAGAAGATTGCTTTAGCCACCTAACCAAGGGCCTGATGGCTTTTATCACTTGAGGTTCTCCTCACCACCTTCTAGATCTTCTTTTTCACTGGAGTCGCCTGTTTTGTGAGACAGGCGTCTCTACACATTGGAAAAATAAGTACACGGAAAAAGGGAAGAAAGCACCAAGAACCCCACAGTTCAACCCTAAGCTACAAATACTCTAAGGAAGAGGTTGCGACACGTTTCCTGGGGAGGGAAGGACTTGCGAAAGACGTGTGGCGAAACATTCAAAAGAGAGCATTGCCCGTTAAGAACTTGATCAAATCTGCTTGCTTGATCAGATGAAAATCTGGCCTTCAGACCCTAATTGTGTTTTACAGCAAGGATCTTAGCTGGCTGGGGAATTCTGGGAGTTGAAGTCCACAAGTCTTAAAAGTTGCCAAGGTTGGACCCCTCTGTTTTAGGGGTTTTCGATTCCTGCCAATTAGTTCAGTCAACTTAGAAGTGTGCCATGGCCCAACATCTCACAACTGAAGTACACAAAATGCACTCTTCTGTCCTCATTTACTCCTCTTGCATTAAAAAGAGTGCTTTCTCTGCACATAACAACTTATTTCCCAAGTTCACCTTTTAAGGAAGGTGTCCATTGCATCTCCGTATGAGCTCATTTGTATTTGACCCGCCATCTTTTCAGAAGCAATTTTTCACTGCCTACGTTCTTGGAAGCAGAGAATTTTCCATTCTAAAAATAACGCTCAGGGGTTCTAAAGATGCTCTTCCTCATTTTAACTTTTTTTTTAAATGCTTTAAATATTGCACAATGGGAAAAACCAGAGAAACTCTACATTTCTTTTTACCCTGAATTTAATCAGACACGCCTTGATCAAGCCAACAGGATAATAATTTATTGGTGTGGATGATAGTTAGTACCACAACTGTCTTTTAACAATCAAACTTAACGAATGTACACACAAGACAAGAGAGATCTGGTCTTACAGAAACATTGGGACGGAGGAAGAAACAGGTTTAAATTGAGACTGTGTCTTAAGATGCAAAAAAAAAAACTAGTTCTGGACTCTCCGGAATAGTTTTTTTGTGCCAGACTTTTAAAAGTTGTGAAGGTCACAGCTGAGACTGTGAAGGAGCAAGAATTAATATAATCTTACATCCACAAGAGAGAAGATGAGAAACAAGTAAATTTCAGCCCAAGGATGAATTCCTTGCTGAGTCAGTCAGTATAAATATACAATAATACAAAGTATGGCTACAAACAGAGGGAATCTGGCTTTAGAGAAGGGAAAAGTTTGATCTGGTGGCCGGGTGGCTAAATACGATGAAAATAGAAGGGAAATAAAATCCGATATTAGTCGGTGAGGGTCCTCGTGCAGCAAATTCATAAGTAGGTTCTGCTTGCCAAAATTGTAACGGGGAAAAAAAATTGTCTGCTGAAGCTAACAACGCTTTGAATCAAACTATGGTTTGCTTTCTAACTCGTGTCTGCTTGTGCTGGAGTTAGTTGTTAAGCTGTTTTATGAATGAACACTTTTATGGATGCCTTGTTGGAGATTGAGCAGACCTGGGTATTTTATGGCCCCCTGGCCTTTTGACTGTCCGTTGTCCAGCCCACGTGAGGTCAATCCAGAATTAGGAATTACATGTAAATGAGTGTACACCATGCACGCAACACAGCTGCTTTGCTTTTATTTTGAAGGCAACTGCTTTTTAAAAAAAAAATATCTACACATCTTCACAGCCCGATTGATTTGACTCTCCACAACAGTCCCAGTTTTTCATGTGACTCTCTTGGGAAAATTAATTGCCCACCCCTGGGTTAAAGGGTTGTTGTTTTTAACATGGTGTCTTCTTGGAAAAGTCACTTCTGGCATCCAAAGAAGGTCAAAGAAGTTTTCACCGGTGAAAACGTTTCATTCAGCTCATCCATCCAACTTCACAGTGAATTGGGTTTGGGTTGTGCTAGGCTTAGCGTACGATGCGACCTGAAAGATGGCTAAGTCATTAAAGCAAGATGAAGCAAGCCATAGCTTAGTGCTTTATGTGCATTTAATCGTTGCTTTGCAAAAGGTCCACTCGTGGGCTACCTCAAGGGACAATTGCAAAAGCTCTTCCTGGTTCATCATCCAGGACAGCTTAGTCATAGTGATTGGGTGACGGTACCACGAATTCTTCTGAGTGAGGATAATGCTCGTGATGTTCAACCACAGCCACCAACTTGACTTTTGGGACAGTAACTTGGATGCTCCGGCATAGAGTTGGATAAATCAAGTTTTTCAGCTCCTTGCTGTGTCATGCAGGCTTGTCTCATCCCCAAATGAAAGCTGGTATTTTCCCCTTCCCTTTTTGGCTGTCCCTCCCGGCCCAAATGTCAATAAGAGTCTGTTCTTCAAGCATCACAAAGTGACAAGAAGCAAAACAATCTGAAGAAATGGCTAAACTCAGCCTCTCCGCATCGGGCATCTTCAAGAAATACTGGGAGTCATTGTTCCCTGGTTTTGTAGTTAGCAACCTTCCTGGAGAACACATCAAATACCGGTAATCAGTGGAACGGCTTGCCTTCAGAAGTTGTGGGTGTTCCAATACTGGAAGCTTTCAAGAAGAGATTGGACAGCCATTTACCTGAAATAGTATAAGGTCTCCTGCTTGAGCAAGGATTGGACTAGAAGACCTCCAAGATCCCTTCCAACTCTGTTATTCTTTTAAGGCTGGGCTGGTGGAACAGATGTATTAGACGATGCCACAACAAATCTGACAGCAAGACGACAGTGGTCCATTGTCCCAATTTCATCATGTAGAACCTTTTTCTGGCTTCCCTTCTTTCATTCCGCCTACTCCTGCCTACTCCCAGACCAGAGTTTGAGCATCATGAATGATACCTTCCACAGATGTTTTCTAGGTTCTGCTACCATCTCTGAATCTGCATTCTTGGCCACTGAAGAAGACACAGACCCGTTAGGAATGTGTTTTATACAAGGACGTCATCATAATAGCTCGGCCAAGACCCAAACAGAAGAAAGGAAAAGAAGGACATTGCGTCAGGATTCTTCCAAAACGTCAGACATAATTCTCTTAACTAGTGTAACCAGGTTATCCACCCGTAGGTGTTCGAAGAGCGACATTCTCAGGAAAGTGCAGGGCTGCAGCTGCCTGTAGCTTCGGTCACCTTTGGATGGACAGCACCACACTCCACGGCTCAAGCATTTTAATTGCACCTCCCATCCCGTGGTCTAAAAAATGATTCACTAATTATATAATTATTATTATTTTGGTCATTGCTAGCCTTGCAAAAAAAAACAAAAAACCCCCCGAAAACTGAAAACGAAACCAGTGTCCTTTTGTGTTGTAAACCAATCTTGCTTCAGACGTCGCTAGGGTTTATGCTTGAAATGGGCTTCCACTGGCAAGGAAAGAAAAAAAGAAAGAAATTAGATTGCCCAAGACGTTGCGGCCTCTTTACCAAATACAGATAGTCCTCGACTTGTAACGGTTCACTTAGTGATCATTCAAAGTGACAACGGCACTGAAAGAAAGGAGACTTAGGATCCTTTTTCACCCTTGAAGCATCCCAACGTAATCCAAATTCAGGCCCTCAACAACTGCCTCATATTTATGACGGTCGCAGCGTCCCGGGGTCATGTGATCTGCTTTTGCGACCCTCAGACTAGCAAAGTCAACGGAGAATCCGGATTCGCTTAACAACCGTGTTACTAGCTTAACAACTGCATTGATTCACTTAACAATTGTGGCAAGAAAGGTCATAAAATGGGGCCCAACTCACTGAGCAACAGAAATGTTGGGCTCAGCTGTGGTCGTCAGTTGAGGACTACCTGTAACACGTTACCGTATTTTCCGGCATATAAGACGACTTTCTAAAGCATGCAAATTGGGTCCGAAATCGGGGGGTTGTCTTATACGCCGAGTCGTCTTATACGCCGGAAGTTACGGTAGTTTCCGGCGTATAAGACGACTTTCTAGGCATGCAAATCAGCTCCGAAGTCGGGAGTCGTCTTATACGCTGAGTCGTCTAATACGCCGGAAAATACGGTACTTGATAAGATCCTTTGGACTGGTTTAAAATGCCTCCTGCTTAACGAGGCGGACTGGAAAAAGTTTCTATTATGTATCCGCTGTCCTAGAAGAGGCATCCCGTTAAGTGAGAGAAGAATGCAAAAGAAGCTTTTCTCTTGTAAAGCTGCAAAGGGAAAAAAACGACACTGGGATAAAATGTCTTGGAATGACTTTTCTAAGACAAGACAGTGTCCACCAGTTACAGTTCTGCTGATATCTCGGTCAACGTTTTGTCATCTCCTTTTGCTGCTGGCTAAGAGAGAATGCCTCTTCTAACACAAAACCGTGTCCACCAGTTTTGATTAAGAATTCGGCAACGTTTTATCTTAGAAGACTCCTTTCCATTGCCACTTTGCGAGAGAGAATGCCTCTTCTAAGACAGTGTCTACCAAATTACAATATTGATTAGACTTCGTCAACATTTTATCTTAGAAGACTCCTTTCCATTGCCACTTTGCGAGAGAGAATGCCTCTTTTAAGACAGTGTCTACCAATTTCAATGTTGATTAAGACTTCATTAACATTTTATCTTGGATAAAATTGCCGCTTTGCGAGAGAGAATGCCTCTTCTAAGACTGTGTCTACCAAATTACAATATTGATTAGACTTCGTCAACATTTTATCTTAGAAGCCTCCTTTCCATTGCCACTTTGCAAGAGAGAATGCCTCTTCTAAGACAGTAAATACCAATTTCAATTTTGATTAAGACTTAGTCAACATTTTATCTTACAACAGTGGTTCTCAACCTTGGGGTTGCGACCCCATTTGGGGTCGCGCGACCATTTCGCGGGGGTCGCCGGGCACCGCCGGCCGCCATTTTGTTTTTTTTTTAATTTTTATTTTTTTGTAATTTTTTTTTATTTTTTTTATTTTTTTTTTAATTTTTTGGCGCGTGCGCACCACGCACACACAGATCCGCCCGTCGCGCCGAAAAATAAAATAAAAAAAATTTTAAAAAATCAAAAAACAAAAAACAAAATGGCGGACCGCGACGGGTGGATGCGCGCATGCATGGCACGTGCGACGGGCCGATCCGCGCATGCGCAGATCCGCCCGTCGCGGCCGCCATTTTTTTTAAAAAAAATTTTAAAAAAAATAATAAAAAAAACAAAATGGCGGCCCGCGACGGGCGAATGTGCGCATGCGCGGCGCGTGCAATGGGCCGATCTGCGCATGCGCGGATCCGCCCGTCGCGGCCGCCATTTTGTTTTTTTTGTTTTTTTTAATTTTTTTTAAAAAAAATTTTGGGTCAGGGTCGCGGCGCGCATGGGCGGGGCAAGTGGGGTCTCAACCTGAGAAAGGTTGAGAACCACTGTCTTACAAGCTTCTTTCCATTGCCACTTTGCAAGACAGAATGCCTCTTCCAAGACAGTGTCTGCCAAATTACGATTTTGATTAAGTCTTTGTCAACATCGTACGAGCAACGGCTCATCCCAGGGACCTAACGCTGGAGCCTCACCTGCGTATTCCTGCGGCAGCATTGGCCGATTGATCAGTTTCTGAAAAGCGGAGATCCACTCCAGCTGATCGCTTTTGGTCTCACAGGCAAAGAGAAACTTCCGGTCAGGGGTGACGATGGTGATGCCATATAGCCAGTGATGCCCCTGGGTGTACTGTGGGAGCCCTTCCAGGACCTTGTAGCTATTTTCTTTACTCCCAATAAAAACCTCTCCCCGGGCGAAAGCATCCTGAATGGAGGACAAAGCAGAAGGCTCTGGGTTTTCAAAGGATTGAACGGATTTAACCTTGTTTTTTCTTCTGTGTTGCTCTGGAAATTAGCAACGGAGACAAGATCTGAAGGCCAAACCAACAATCCTTCCCTAGAGCAGTTTTTCTCAACTGGTGCTCCACGAAAAGTCACGATAAATCTGTCTGTCTGTCTGTCTGTCTATCTATCTATCTATCTATCTATCTATCTATCTATCTATCTATCTATCTATCTATCTATATCTATCTATCTATCTATCTATCTATCTATCTATCTATCTATATATGTCTCTCTATCTATCTATCTATCTATCTATCTATCTATCTATCTATCTATCTATCTATCTATCTATCGGCTGCCCATCTTATCACAGGGTAACTCTGGGCACCTCACAATATTAAAATGATAAAACAACATAAGTAAAACATTATAAAAATATACAAGAAAATATACCTGTGCAAATATGCAAACTACAATAGCTAAAAGGTGGGGATTGTGGATCGTGCAATGCTAGCTGTAGATGGCATGATTTTTAGGCTGCCTGTGACCTGAGTGTTATTTCAGGGTTTCTGCCAGAGTTTAAAAAAAAATTGATAAAGGCTGACCTAAAGAAAGAAGCTCTTGTGTTCTCTCTCTCTCTTTCTCTCTCTCTCTTCAAACTAGAACAGAGAGAGCAGAAGAATTATTTTAGAAGAAAAAGAGAAAAATCTTAAAACATCTAGAGAGGTGTGAAGCCAACAGGGTGAAATTGGCTGCAGATACAGAGTCCCGCATCCAGACAGAGGAAAAAAGACCCAAATGCAAGATGGAGCAGATCTGTTTTGGCAAGGGGACCTGTGAAAAGAATCTGCGCCTTCTGGTACGTCAGACGTTGAACAAGAGTCAAGAATGTGAGGCAGCTGTTAAAAAGGCAGATGCTGTTGTGGAAGGAATTAAAGACCGATCTGCCCCTTCTCTGCCTCGGTCAGAGGCTGCTAGGAATATGATACCCAGCAGTAAGAACTGCAGTCTGAGCAGGAGATTGAGAAACTGGAGAAGACCACCAAGATGGTGGGGTGACTGGAAACCAAGCCAGATTCAAACAAATTGGGAAGGTTCACTTGCTGGAGACATAACTGAAGGCTGCTGGTGGTCTTTGAAGAATTGTCATGTAGAGTAGACCGTGGATCTGTTCTCTATCAGAGCAAGACAAGAACTCTGGAAGTTGAAATTTCTAGGAAGTAGACTCCGGTGAAATAGAAAGAGGGATTTCCGAACATTAGGAGGTCTCCTGGCTAAAGTGGGCCTTCTACTAGAGATCATCCAGTAGAGTCTGGAAAGCCGAAGGATTTCAGTGGATCTTGCAAAGGGCTAGATGAGTTGTGTATCTGTGTCTGTAAGGGTGGGGGAGGAGGAGGAGGAGGAGGAGGGAGAGGAAGAGGGATGAGGAGGAGGAAGGAGGAAGGAGGGGGAGTACAAGGACAAGAAAGGAAGAGGAAGAGGAAGTAGGAGGGCAAGGACGAGGAGGAGAAAGAGGAAGGAGGGGGAGGGGAAGGAGGAGGAGGAGGAGAAGATTACTTACCAAAGGATCCTTAAAATACATTAATCTTCTGTCGTCCATGGTAAACCAGCGTTTTTTGAACCCTTCTGTTTGCTAAAAGGGAAGAAGTGGGAAAGAAAACTTTTATTAACAAACCAATGATGAGTTTATATAAAATACAAGGTAGATGTTTTTATTTTTAGTTTGCTTCTTAATTTATACTTTTTAATTTTTTAACATTTATTTTTAACGTTAAAGATCGTTAATTGCACGTGTGGGAACTAACTAAGCACTTATATTGCTTATTTGAAACTTCTTCAGACCAGATAAAGAGGAGGTGAAGGGTTAAGCTCACGACTTGTGGAGCCAGAGTTTGCCAAAATTAGAGTTTATTAAAGAAGTCGCAATTTGGCTGGATTCCCAGGTTATAAAAAGCCTACAAGTATGGCTTATTTGTGTCCGTGTATTCAGGCAATACGCAGAGCTACAACCAAACAGATTACAGGTTCAAATTCCAGCTACGATAACCAGGCAGTAATAATTATTCTTCCAGTTTATCTACTTTAAAAAAAAGCAGAATACAATGCTGGCCACAGAATCCAGATTCCTAAACAGCCACATGCATATCTTTTTTTTTTTAAATGGCAAAGTTCTGGAAGTGTGTGGGTCATGCTTGCCTGACAGCTGGGGAAATAGTTTTCAGGTGTTTTCCTATTTTGAAAGAAGCAGAAATGTTGAATATTGAAATATAAGCCTAAACCCCCTGCCTTCCTTTGGAGTCTCTGCCACAGTCTGATATTTTAATTTCCCGTGGGATACTGAGAAAGGGCGGAGGGGACGAACTGTCTTGCAAAACCAACGCATAATTTAGATTATGCTGATTGGATTAAATTATTAGCCACAACAATGCCAATCCATAGAAACCTCTTTTTTCATTTTCTTTTAAAAGACAGCTCCAGTTAAAACCTGACACAAACCTTAGGCTTATTTAAATTTGTACTTAATGAATTGGTTAAGCACACAGACAGAGGGCTTGATTAAAACTCTCCGTGGCTCACAGCAACAAGAAAGTAATTAATTTCTTGGTTCACTTTAATTAGGAGAGAGAGAAAAACAGCAACTGCATAGAAAAAGGAGTAAAGTTTGCTTTCTCTTCCAGAAGCTGACCGAAGAGCACAGAATGAAATATTCTTCTGGAACTGGTGAAATCCAGGTTAAAATCCCAATTTTTCTGTTTAATCAACCCTGCAAGGTTGTTGTAAGGATCAAAAAAAATGATCCATAGATTTTGGGAAGAAGGTAACAGCTTATAATAATAAAAAATGCAGGCACACCAATCCTCCCCAGGCATGTTATATTTCCATTCTGAATTTGGAAAGCACAATATTTATAGTTGTAATCTTGATCCTCCTCCTCCCATCCAAAGACGTTTTAGCCAGCCAAATTCTCAAATAGGTGGCATTTTTCACTCTGCTATTATGGGATGGTCTATTAGGAGACATTCAGCTGTCCATCGTGCCGTTTTAGACTTTCAGTAGATTTTTCGGGGTCTCCTAGCCAAAGCATGCAAGCCCAATGGAAGTATTTCAACCATCTCTTTATAGTTCACAACTCGACATGCTGCAGAGCAGAACTGGCTGAAACATTCAAATGAAGGCCATAAAAAAAAAAAAAAAACAACCTCTTGAAATGTAATCCAGACCGCCACGATTCATGCATAACGTCCTCAAGAAGTTCAGGACAGCAGGAACCATAAATTGTAAAATTGCATTTGGCCTAAAAGATTAGATTCAGCTTACTCTTGGCCCAGTTTTCTCCATGTAGCCTTCCTTCAGATAATTCCTGGAGAGCTTTGGCACCAGCTAGAATATTCAGATGATAGAAGAGGAAAGGAGATCAGAAGATAGTGGGGCAACCCGCCTCCAGAACATGTGAATGCTCCAACACTGGAAGCTTTTAAGAAGAGACTGGACAGCCATTTGTCTGAAATGGGATAGGGTTTCCTGCCTGAGCAGGGGGTTGGACCAGATGACCTCCAAGGTCCCTCCCAACTTTATCATTATTATTATTAGAACAATTAACCAGTGGAACCACCTGCCTCCAGGAGCGGTGAAGGCTCCAACGCTGGAGGTTTTTAAGAAGAGACTGGACAGCCATTTGTCTGAAATGGGATAGGGTTTCCTGCCTGAGCAGGGGGTGGGACTAGATGACCTCCCAGGTCCCTTCCAACTTTATCATTATTATTATTAGAACAATTAACCAGTGGAACCACCTGCCTCCAGGAGCGGTGGAGGCTCCAACGCTGGAAGTTTTTAAGAAGAGACTGGACAGCCATTTGTCCGAAATGGGATAGGGTTTCCTGCCTGAGCAGGGGGTTGGACTAGATGACCTCCAAGGTCCCTCCCAACTTTATCATTATTATTATTAGAACAATTAACCAGTGGAACCACCTGCCTCCAGGAGCGGTGGAGGCTCCAACGCTGGAAGTTTTTAAGGAGAGACTGGACAGCCATTTGTCCGAAATGGGATAGGGTTTCCTGCCTGAGCAGGGGGTTGGACCAGATGACCTCCAAGGTCCCTTCCAACTTTATCATTATTATTATTAGAACAATTAACCAGTGGAACCACCTGCCTCCAGGAGCGGTGGAGGCTCCAACGCTGGAGGTTTTTAAGAAGAGACTGGACAGCCATTTGTCTGAAATGGGATAGGGTTTCCTGCCTGAGCAGGGGGTTGGACCAGATGACCTCCAAAGTCCCTTCCAACTTTATCATTATTATTATTAGAACAATTAACCAGTGGAACCACCTGCCTCCAGGAGCGGTGAAGGCTCCAACGCTGGAAGTTTTTAAGGAGAGACTGGACAGCCATTTGTCCGAAATGGGATAGGGTTTCCTGCCTGAGCAGGGGGTTGGACCAGATGACCTCCAAGGTCCCTTCCAACTTTATCATTATTATTATTAGAACAATTAACCAGTGGAACCACCTGCCTCCAGGAGCGGTGGAGGCTCCAACGCTGGAGGTTTTTAAGAAGAGACTGGACAGCCATTTGTCTGAAATGGGATAGGGTTTCCTGCCTGAGCAGGGGGTTGGACCAGATGACCTCCAAGGTCCCTTCCAACTTTATCATTATTATTATTAGAACAATTAACCAGTGGAACCACCTGCCTCCAGGAGCGGTGGAGGCTCCAACGCTGGAAGTTTTTAAGAAGAGACTGGACAGCCATTTGTCTGAAATGGGATAGGGTTTCCTGCCTGAGCAGGGGGTTGGACTAGATGACCTCCAAGGTCCCTCCCAACTTTATCATTATTATTATTAGAACAATTAACCAGTGGAACCACCTGCCTCCAGGAGCGGTGAAGGCTCCAACGCTGGAAGTTTTTAAGAAGAGACTGGACAGCCATTTGTCTGAAATGGGATAGGGTTTCCTGCCTGAGCAGGGGGTTGGACTAGATGACCTCCAAGGTCCCTTCCAACTTTATCATTATTATTATTAGAACAATTAACCAGTGGAACCACCTGCCTCCAGGAGCGGTGGAGGCTCCAACGCTGGAGGTTTTTAAGAAGAGACTGGACAGCCATTTGTCTGAAATGGGATAGGGTTTCCTGCCTGAGCAGGGGGTTGGACCAGATGACCTCCAAGGTCCCTTCCAACTTTATCATTATTATTATTAGAACAATTAACCAGTGGAACCACCTGCCTCCAGGAGCGGTGAAGGCTCCAACGCTGGAAGTTTTTAAGAAGAGACTGGACAGCCATTTGTCTGAAATGGGATAGGGTTTCCTGCCTGAGCAGGGGGTTGGACTAGATGACCTCCAAGGTCCCTTCCAACTTTATCATTATTATTATTAGAACAATTAACCAGTGGAACCACCTGCCTCCAGAAGCGGTGAAGGCTCCAACGCTGGAAGTTTTTAAGAAGAGACTGGACAGCCATTTGTCTGAAATGGGATAGGGTTTCCTGCCTGAGCAGGGGGTTGGACCAGATGACCTCCAAGGTCCCTTCCAACTTTATCATTATTATTATTAGAACAATTAACCAGTGGAACCACCTGCCTCCAGGAGCGGTGAAGGCTCCAACGCTGGAAGTTTTTAAGAAGAGACTGGACAGCCATTTGTCTGAAATGGGATAGGGTTTCCTGCCTGAGCAGGGGGTTGGACTAGATGACCTCCAAGGTCCCTTCCAACTTTATCATTATTATTATTAGAACAATTAACCAGTGGAACCACCTGCCTCCAGAAGCGGTGAAGGCTCCAACGCTGGAAGTTTTTAAGAAGAGACTGGACAGCCATTTGTCTGAAATGGGATAGGGTTTCCTGCCTGAGCAGGGGGTTGGACCAGATGACCTCCAAGGTCCCTCCCAACTTTATTATTATTATTATAGAAATACTAGCATCAGTGCAGAAATGAAGCAGCAGGGAGAATAAAATCACATAAGCCCCCCCCCCAAAAAATAAATCCTTATCCATCAATTGTTGCAGCAAAAGGATAAAAGAAGGGAAGCTTGCTTGTAGAGTGCATATTTGGCACAAAGAGACCTTAGGTCAGCATTTCTCCATCTTAGGAACTTTGAGATGTGTGGACTTCAACTCCCAGAATTCTCAGCAATGTTGGCCTGGCCTTTCTAGGGAATTCTGGGAGTTGGAAGCCCACACATCTGGCAGTTGCCAAGTTTGAGAAACGGGTATCCATAATTCCAGAGAACAGCGGGAAGAAAAAATAAACGCTGAGCTCACATCAGTGTCGCTGGCTCCTGGGAATGCCACTTGCAAGTAATGGAATCGGGCTGCACGGATGGCGTTGAACCAGTCCACCATTTCCTGAAGAGCAAGAGAGATAGTTGTATAAATACTATATAAAGGGGCACTTTCTATGATTCTTCTATGATTCTTCCTGGAGCTGTTTGGGATTGGCTTTTAAATGCAGTTCTTGCCGGGATTAACAGCTCTGATTTCCACAGGCTCCATCAGAGCCTCTACTTTCAATATGATTCTGTACAGGTTCGTTTCATTCAATGGCAGTTTGACTGCATTCCCTTTGTTAAACGGGGTTTATTTTTTATTGACTTAAAACATGTCTATAACTGCTCATCTTATCACCAACTTTGGGCAGCTCAGTTTACAAACCGCAGCCCTGTCACCAAAGGATTGTTGCTGGTTTTAGATGTAAATTTTCTAATCTCTAATTTTCATCTACTATCTAACTGCTGGGTTTCTGCCAGCCATCTCATGCTGTGTTGTTTAAAAAAAAGACACGACAGAAATAATAGTGAGTGTCAAATTAATTTCAAGAGTTTCAGGAAGAATCTTACCCTGTGATAAGATAGGCAGCCAATAAATTGGATAGATAGATAGATAGATGATGGATGGATGGATGATAGACAGACAGACAGACAGATTGATAGATGATAGATGATAAACAATGGATATAAATAGATGAGAGAGAGACTGGAAGATAGATGATAGATGATAGAGAGATAAATAGATTAGATGATGGTAGGTAGGTAGGTAGGTAGGTAGATGATAAATAGATATAGATAGATGATTGACAGAGAGATACCGGAAGATAAATGATAGATAGATGATAGAGATAGATGATAGAGATAGATAGATGATAGATATAGAGAGACAAATGATAAAGAGACATATAGAG
Organism: Bothrops alternatus; assembly: GCA_034064705.1. Classification (NCBI taxonomy): domain Eukaryota; kingdom Metazoa; phylum Chordata; class Lepidosauria; order Squamata; family Viperidae; genus Bothrops; species Bothrops alternatus. Next base: position 871,562 of record JARGCV010000470.1, on the reverse strand, counting down.
GTATAAATACAGAGAGACAGATGATAGACGATAGATATAGATAAGAAGGCAAAGTGAAGGACAACACTGGGTGGACAATTGTCTTCTTGGCCATTATCTGGAGTCACCCCTGGTGTCACCACAAGTCGGAAGGGATGCACAAAGACACACAGGCACACACACTTCTGCTGCTCTTTTCAGCAGCATGCAAACCAACTCTGGGAGCTGCTTCCTTCCTTACTTCGGGGCCCCCACCTTGCCATCTTCATGGTAGACAAAGATATTCCTTGTGCTGTTGTCTTTCAGGTAGGTGATCTGCAGCCCGTGAGGGTTTCCAATTTTCTCGGGCTGGAAAGTGGCGTTGAGGTGCTCAATTTTCATAATCGCTTTGGGTTCTTTGGCCTGACGAGGAAAGACCACGAACAACATGTAACCCGCAACTAGAGTGTTTGAGGGCTTCACTATATCTGTGACATAACCTGGTACACAGGTACCCACTCCAGATGAAATTGGGAGAACTGATTTTGTAATCCATCAGGAATTAACATCAACTGAAGTGTCCAGCCTTGGCAGCTTTAAGACCTGTGGGCTTCAACTCCCAGAATTCCCCTGCACATTCAGTAAAACCCAGAAGAAATATGGGAGATCGGTGGACAGATCCCCCCCCCGACAGATTAAGTTGCTTCTGTTTTTAATTACAATTGACCTCAGCAATGCAGAGTCTTTTAAACTTTCCAAGAAAAGGGTCATTTAAAGAGAAATTTCAGATGGAGCATTATGAGTGCTCTCTTCCTCAGACATAATGCTCTTTTGATTCCAAACATGCATTAAACACCAGTTTGCTCTGAGTTCTGGCTCCAGATCTCCAGATGGTCCAGAAAGCAACCAGGAAGTCACAATCCTTGTTTCTTTGCCAACCAAGGGAAGGAGCTGAGTCATATCTATTAAGAGATGACTCAGCAGTTGTCCCTTTTTGAAATGTGAGGAGCTATCAGGACCTTGGACAGCACCAGCCATGATGCTAGCTGGGGAATTCTGGGAGTCCACATATCTAGTTACCGAGTTTGAGAAACACTGGGATAGACCTTTCCTTCTAGATGGCCTTCCGTCGGACATATTCCAGTGTGGTATTTTTTGACCTTGGCAACTCTAAAATGTGTAGACTTCAGCTCCCAGAATTCTTCAGCCAGCATGCTAGCAACTGAAGTCTACACATCTTAAAGCTGCCAAATTTGATAAACTCTGCTTTGGTGGATCCTGTTGAACAACTTCTCTTTCACTCAAGGTCCAACAAAGTTCTTTCATTCAAAGGAGGACCTGGCCACTCCTTCATCTTTATTTTTATTTTTTTTTATGTTTCAAGTTTTTTATTGATTTTACAATATTACATTTACATCTTTACTAGACATTGACAATAGTTCACCTTTCGGCTCAATTCACTTGACATGCTAAGCGTAAAGCCAGTGAATACTGTACAGCAAAAGACAACGTTTGCGTGTAAACAATGGGCTGAGTCCCACAAAACCCACCAAGTTTTAGAAGATGATGATGGCCTGGTTCACACCACGTAGTACCATAACAATTGAGTTCCCCACCACAAACAAGGCTAGCATTAACCCAATCTCCTTCAGCCTAACCCAACATGATGGGAACGCCGGTCTTCCAGGCATACAATCCTGACAGAAAACTAATGTTCTCCTCCTGTCTGAAACAGTTGTCCTCTCCCACGGAGTGTGCAACTTGGGAAGGAAGCATGGAGTGGCAAAATTGATCTGGGATATAGTAACCCAATTTGGAGGGAGGAGGTTTGAGTGACTGACGCTGTGTGAGATTGGTTTTGTTCTGGACTGGATTTAGACTCCTTGGAGTTAGCTGGCAGGCTCTGTTGATCTTTTTTTGGCATTCCCTCAAGAGACGAACCCCTGATCCCCACTAACTGACTCCCAAGTTACAAGGCCTTGTAAGTACTAAGGAGTAGAGCCTTATTCTCATGTTCTCCCAGAATATAATGTACCAAATAATTACTTAAAATCTACCAATGAGAGACTGGGCAGATTCTTCTAATTTTCCCCGCAAGGCCCATTTTTCAAAAGAGGGCCTGCTCCACCCCCCCCAACCACTCTCATCCCTCTTACATCGTTTCTGTTATAATACTTCAGGGCTCCTTCCCGTTCTGAAAGGACAAATTTTCTGCTGAGAAACTGCCCATTGTCGCGTCCTCTCTTCCACAGATATCCTTCCCGATAGCCTACGGAGAAACAGCAAGAAAAAGCAGGGATTTCTACTGAAAGCCAAATGGCTATTTTGTGAAAAAGGTGAAACCTAGATTGTTCCTGAGTGACAGATTATCCAGAATCTCCTTGTGGAGGATAAAAGGTCCAACCTCTGCTTTAGTGCGGCAAGATTCTGTCTGTAGGCGAACCATGATAAAGAAACTGCTCAGAAGGAACTCAAAGTGTCGTTCCTGGGTATCTGTTCGTCTAACACAGAAATAGCTGAATGAGACCTTGGGACCTTTTAAAAATCTAGCAGAGGTTCTGTGATACCAATTTTGATAACTCCTGCAAAATCCAGTTGGAATGGGGCATGTTCTGTCTGGACCGGTTTCTGGCATGACGTGGACCAGTGCCGGTCCACAGATCAGGGGTTGGCGACCCCTGCTTTAGAAGGAAGGGCAGATGGATCTACTTCTGGAGTCCTCGATGCAACTGAGAAAGAAAACGAGAGTTTGTATGTTCCGTCTTGAGGCAAGGAGAGTGAGAAATGGCAAAGTTCTCATGAGGACACCATGAAAGCTGTTGTGTGTGTTGCTCCCCAAAAAACGCCTCCTTACCCAAAGAGCCCAACTTTGCAACCGCCACGTTCCCAGCTGTACCGCTTCCACCACACACCCACTGTTTTATTAACAACAATGCTATTGTTGAGCTCTGCGTAGAATGAAGGATTGATGGGCAGGCCTGAAAGAGACTTTTTTTAGGCCCTTTCCTTGGAGTCCAGAAGAAAAGAAGCCCTTGTGTAGCTTTTGTGTTTCACAGCATGAGCACTAAACATCTTCTTTTCAGCTTCCACACCTCAGCCCAGATCTTTTTTTTTAAAATTATTTTATTAGAACCATCGACATTAAACATAAGTTCATATTAAAAAGCAATCATCATATATCCTGCAATACAATTCGTAAATTCGTCTCAGTAGTAGTGCAATCTTTTATGATCCCTAACAAAAGGTCCTGAGGTAGAAATTCAGTATCCTGAGGTAGAAATTCAGTACGTTTTCCCAATATTAAAGCAATCAACATTAAATCTGGGCTCATATTAATAAGCTGTCCTCATAAGACCTGGAAATACAGCTCTTGTATATGGTCTATCTACATTCATACAATCAGCATTGAACATGAAATCATAGTATGTATCAATCTTCATAGCACCTGGTATACATCACTAAGTGTTAATCTTTATAAACGTCTGGTTTGGTAAGCATTTTTCATTCCTCACATCAAGCCTCAACTATACGCCTGTTACAATTTATTTGATTGGTGTTTCTCTTTTCTATAAACCATATACAAAATTTACCTCAGGTTATTAAACTTTTACCTCAGGATTTTTTGTTAAGGATCATAAAAGATTGTACTAATATTGAGATGAATAATAGGTTATAGAGCCCAGATCTTTTAAACAGTTCCGTCAGCACCGTGATGTCCATGCCAGCCTCTGAGGAGAACCCATAACTCACTGCTGGAATATACTCTCCATCTTCAGAAAGCATTAATTTGAAGTCGCCGGTGTCTCCAAATCCTGGAAACTCAATGTCTTCCCTTCAAATGCTAGGGATCTTCTCACTTTTCAGATATTGTTGGACTCCAGTTCCCATTGTCCCCACCTGACCCGACCCATGATTTACAGTAACGGGAGACATCACCCAATAATCTCTAGAGTAGGTGATTACCAACCTGGCTTCTTCAAAAGCCACAAACCCTGGTTTAACCTACACAAACCTGGCCTCTTCAAAAGCCATACACCCTGGTCTGTTGATCATGACTTGTTTTGGGTGCCTCCTCAAAGGCAGAGAGAGACAGGAAGGAGAACACAAACAGCCCACAGATGGTTCTGTGATTTATGAAGCCGTAGCATTTAGCTTCGTGTGTGTCCTGCTAGCACCGTTTATGTCTCCCCTCATTCATCATATTATGACTTCTGCTGCTTTGGCTGTTCTCTAGCTAACATTTTCCCCTCCTTCTCTCTCTCTCTCTCTCCCTCCTGCAAGAGTTTCTTGCTTTTCCTTGTAAGGAAGGGGTGCCAGTTTTCTGCACACGGTGCCAAGGCCAAGGGATCAGGAAGCAAAGAGCTTCCCTGTTGCAGCCGCAAATCAAAAGCAGGCTGGCTGCGCTAATAGGAATTCCAACACTGGAAGTGTTTAAGAAGAGATTGGACAATCCCTTGTCTAAAATGATATAGGGTTTCCTGCCCTGAGCTGGGGGTTGGACTAGATGACCTCCAAGGTCCCTTCCAACTCTGTTATTCTCTTAAGGTCTGCCCCCAAAGCACAATTTCAGCCCATTGAAATTCTGGTTAATATGCACGGCATCGCGAAAGCTTATTGCCTTGTAATAAAATTTATTAGCCTTCAAAAAAAAAAACTCTTCCTGGTGCTTTTGTTAAAGAAGTGTCATGCTCACACAAAACTAGTATTTCTCAGGCATCAAAACAAGACCTTGCATTTTATCTCAATGGGGTTTGTATTGGCATTTCCCCAAAGGAGCCACAGTGTTATTTCTTTGTATTTCTTTGTATCCTGCCTTTATTATTTTCATGAAGTACTCAAGGCGGTGATCACATCCAACACACCTGTTTTCCCCACAACAACAACAATCTTGTGAGGTGGGTTGGGTCTGGCTCAAAGGGACTGGCTCAAAGTCATTCAGCGGCTTTTATATCTAAGGTCGGACTAGAATTCCCAGTCTCCTGGTGATTGGCCCAAAGTCACCCAGCTGGCTTTCATGGCTAAGGCAGGACTAGAACTCACCGTCTCCTGGTGATTGGCCCAAAGTCATCCAGCTGGCTTTCATGCCTAAGGCAGGACTAGAACTCTTTGTCTCCTGGTGATTGGCCCAAAGTCACCCAGCTGGCTTTCATGGCTAAGGCAGGACTAGAACTCACCATCTCCTGCTTCCTAGTCTGCTGCCTTAACCAATAGACCAAATTGGTTCTCTTAACTTTTAAGTCTGACTTAAGTTTATGTTAAACATTCCCACCCTGCCTGTAGTTTATTTCCACCATACACACAGGCCAATCTCTCAAACATTCACAGGTAGAATGAAACGAACAAAGAAACAATCAGTTTCAGAATGAACTCTTGTCTTACTAATTTTAGGACAGCCCTGAGCTCAAATCAATTGTGGCTTGCTTCTGAACAAGCAGTCCACATCCTTTTTGGCCAGCTAAAAATAAATCAAATTACTCAGGTCTCTTTAGAAAGCATGAAAGGTGTACTGACTTTAGCCCTTCTTTCTTTTCTTTTTCTTTTTAGGAAATCGCTGTATGCACACCTGTATGGCAAAAGCATCAAGAACCAACACAGCTGGAATACAAGCCGGACCACAAAATTAGCAGGTTGAGAAACACCGATTTAACCGGTTAAGTATGAACAAACTGACACATAAAATCGGGGTTTGATGTAATGCTTGCTCACAATAATCAGTTTCACAGTTTTGGACCAAACACAGAACTATAGTTAAAAGTGGAAGCAACTATGCCAAAAGTTCCTCTTCCCCCACCCCGCCAGAGGCTTAAGTCAATAAGAACTTTGAACAGTAAACATTTGCATTTCTACTAACAAAAAACTTTCTCCATTACCTGCAGAGTAAGGCTCTTGTTTTTCAGTGTAAATGAATTCTTCCCTTTCGTATTTAGCCCTGATCCATTGTTCTCGTAACAGTCTGATTAAAAAGGAAAAAAAAAAAAGAAAATCTGAAAAAGGATTTATTTAAAAAGCACTGCAGTGATTAATTGTTCATACAAGGCAATATCCTCCAGCAATATAACTGCGCTCACAATTCAGCCCAAAATTTCCTTTGCTAAGCAAGGCAGTTAATTGAGTTTTGCTTCATTTGACCATCTTTCTTGCCACTGCAGTTGTTAAGTTAGTAATATGGTTGTTAAGTAAACTTTGCTTGTCAGAAGGTCATCAAAGGAGAAATCACATGACCCCGGGACACGGCCAACCGTCGTAAGTACATGTCAGTTGCCAAGCGTCTGAATGTTGATCATGTGATCAATTTAGAAATTGTTCTCAGGGAAAATATGTTTCCCAGGCTGGAGGATTAGAAGTTCTGGAGATGGTTTTTTTTTCCCAGGAAGACCAAGGATGGAGAAAGAATCAAAACAATTTCTTTGTCTCAAAGAGGAAAAAGCACCTCTGGGACATCCATGACCTGGATGAGTGAAAATCTCCACAGACAAAACAAAGTGAACATGAGACGTGAATTGGGGCTTGGAAGAGAGAATTGCAAGCCAGACATCAATGTGCATCAGAGCAATCAATGTGGGGATCCTGACAGATGTAGAAAACCAGGAAGAAGAGCAAAAAAGTTCAAAAATACTGCAAAAGAAGCAAGAATCTTGAGATTTTTTTTCATTCTTTTCCCATTTCACGGAACTTGCTGGTTCTATAGATCACCTAATGTAGCATTATAAACTTAATCAACGTGCAATAAATTCCATAATTCATGTTTTGCCCCCTTCGTATTTACAACACGTATTTTTTTTTCTTTTCCTACCAAATAGTTTAACCCCTGGAAGGGTTTTTCATGACAACAAATAATGCAATAGGTTACCTAAAACAAAAGAAAAGAAAAGAAAAAAAGGCATTTTTTTCATCAATAACATCCAAGACCTGAGAAAGTAATCCAGTTGCAATTTTATGCAAGCCACCAGCGATGACTTTTTCAAGATTTCAAATTTCACTGCAGTTTAAAAAAAAAAAAAGCACAGGCAAAAGCAGCCTTCGGCATGAAGATTATAGTCACTCTGTGTGCATGGAAGATGTTTCTCCCCAAAATGCTTGAGCAAAAGGTGGAATACTTACAGGCAGTCCAAAAAAGTTGGCTTATAATAAAAGGGTGGGGTTTTTGATTCATATTTAGCTTTGGAGGCGTTGTTCCCTGTAGAAGCCATGAACTGCAAATAAACAGATTTTTAAAAAAACAAAAAAAGTCCATTATTCATTCATTTAATTGACCAAAAGCAATTTAAACAGCATTTCCCTTCCAATTACAGACCTATCCGATGATCTGTTTCGCTTCAGCATATAAAGCTAGTTCTCGACTTACCAGGAGAATGCCTGTTGCAAAGCAAGGCAGTTTGTTAAGTGACTCCCGCCCGATTTTACGTCTTGATATATTTGTTAAACAAATCGCTGCAGTTATTAATGGATTTATGTTGTCCTTAAGTGAATTCGGCTTCCCCTGTTGACTTTGATTGTCAGAAGCCAGTTAGGAAGTTCTCCAAAGGTGATCCCATGACCCTGGAACACGGCGACCGTCATAAATACATGCCAGTGGCCAAGTGCCAGAAATTGAATCATATGATTGTGGGGGATGCTGCTACAGTTGTGAGAGGCCTGTTGTGAATCCCCTTTTTCAGTGCAGTTGCATCCAGATCTACCATCGCTAAACAAGTGGTTATAAGTCGAGAAACTAACTTTAGTTGGGATCCCAAAGGTGCTTTTTCACAAGGCAATTGGACTTCTTCTTTTTTAAGAATAAGAATAGAATAGAGCTGGAAGGGACCTTGGAGGTCTTCTAGTCCAGCCCCCTGCTCAAGCAGGAGAACCTATACCATCTCAGACAGGTGAGTGTCTAGTCTCTTCTTAAAAATCTCCAGCGATGGAGCGCCCACAATTTCTGGTGGCAAGCTGTTCCACTGGTTGATTGTCCTCTCTGTCAGGAAGTTTCTCCTTAATTCCAGGTTGCTTCTCTCCTTGGCCAGTTTCTAACCATTGTTTCTCGTCCTTCCCTCTGGTGCTTTGGTGAACAACCTGACCCCCTCTGCCTTGTGGCAGCCCCCCAGATACTGGAACGCTGCTATCATGTCTCCCCTATTTCTTCTTTTCTTTGAAGACATTTCTCATCCAAGAATCTTCTTCAGTTCTGACTGGATGGTGGGGAATCCAGTCAGAGCCGAAGAAGCTTCTTGGATGAGAAGCGAAACGTTTTCAAAGAAAAACAAGGAAGTCCAGTTGCCTCTTGAAAAAACACATTTGAGGACTGAGAATCTCTTATAGCCCTATAGTTGGGATCACAGACGGGACCGTGGACGGTGTCTCTCACCCCGTAACATTTTGCTGCAGATCCCTTCCAATCAGTGGATCCCCCCCCCGTTACCCGACTCTCGCCCCATGACTTAACTCCGCTTGCATCTAAGAACCAATTACCTCAATTTGTGCTGAGTCCCATTCATCCATCCGGACGGATTTCACCTTGCTGATCTGGGGGATGTTGCGATGGATCCCTGAACAATTTAAGCAAATGAACACCCCCAAAGTGTGAGACGCCCAGTCTGGATCTGCGGAGATAGACAAGCATTGGGAGAAGAAACCAGCATTGCGGTGTAAGTTGGGGGGGGGGGAATAAAATCGGCGCTAAGAGGAAGGAAGCCTGGCGATTATGTTAGGCAGCTTTATAAGCATCGTGTAATACATGATATCATTGCTAAGTTGTCACTCAAGATGGTTCTCAGATCATAATCAGTCGTTTTGACCGGTGGTTCCAACCATCCTGGTTTGATATTGCTGTTACCTGCACATCCAACAAACACAGGGAGCCCTTCACATACAGCTGTTCATTTAGTGACTGTTCAAACTTGTAACGGCACTGAAAAAAGTGAGGACCGTTTTTCGCACTGACCCCCACGGTCATGTGATCAAAGTTCAGATGCTTGGCAACTGACTAGTCCTTACGATGGTTGCAGCATCCTGAAATCTCCTTTTGCAACCTTCTGACAGGCAAAGTCAATGGGGAATCCCGATCCACTTAACAACGGTGTTGCTAACTTATCAGCTGCAGTTATTTTCTTAACAACAGTGACAACAAAGGTCAAAAAATGGGACAAAAAAAATCACTTTAAAAATGTCTCATTTAACAACTGAAATTTTGGGCTCAGTGTGGTTGTAAATGGGGGACTACCTGTATCACACTTGAGAAAGGATGTTTTGATTCTAAATAAGAGTTTAGGAATCATATTATTATTATAAGAGATAGGAAGTTCCCAGGAAGTGACAGCTGTTGGGAAATGAGATACAGGTAGATACAGTCCTTGTTTAGTGACAGCTTCATTTAGTGACTACGTGCAAGTACGACGGTGATGGAAAAGTACTTTGCAACCAAACTGCCCACTTAAAGCCAAGGAAAGCTGAAATCAGATCATAAGCACCGTCGAATTTTCACTTAGTGACTGCTTTGTTTAACAACTGAATTGCCAGCCCGGTTGGGGGGTCACTAAATAAGGCTGCTTCACACGTTGCAAAAACTGAACAGCAGAAGGAGTGAGTGGGGGGGAACAAACATGAAGTGCCAAGTTCAATAATCAAGCGTTTTCTTCGCTCCTTCCTCACATTTCCTGGGAAAGCTAGGATAAAACCCAGGACCGCTTTTTTTTTTTTTTTGCATGCCAAAAATATACCCGGTTCCCAAGCTGCACTTCCCTGAAATTAAAGCATGATTCTAGACCTCATGATTCTGTGCAAAGAATTGATTCACCTGTGAACCGCCTAAGCTGCCATCACCAGCATAACCATTACCAGCATAATCATCTAGTAATGTGGTTATCATATATACATCTGTGCAATAACGCTACCATCTCTCCCATGTTTGTGCAGGTGTTTTGTACAGAGGCATATATGATTTGGCATTTCGAAAAAGAGACTTCATTGGCAGTTTTACTACAAAGCTGAGCAGAAAGGTGGGGGCAGCAGCGTAATCCCTACAGGCTGCATTGGGGGTTGAATTCCCCCCCCAAAAGGGGGGGGAGGAAGAGAATTCAGAACCAGCTCCCATACTAATACCCAACCCACTTTATCTAGGGGAAAAGAAACACCTTGCCACCCCAAAAAGGCCAATGCCACCAGCTCCTTGCAAGGAGCAGGTGATGCCCTCAGCCCCATCACCTCCATTTAAGGGGACTGCAAAGTGGGGGGGGGCGGCATTCAACACCCCCCCCCCAAGACCTCTCCCACCGGGCTGTGCAGAGGCGAGACTGATATTCTCACCCCACCCAGAGCGAGCCAAATAGCTCGCCAGACCCAGTTTCCCAATTTAGTGCTGGTCAAACCTCCTCTTCTTCTTCTTCTCCCCCCCCCTCGGTAGAGACCTCTGCATCCCCCCCCAAAAAAACCCCAGCCACTCTCCCCCTCCGGGTGCCCAGCATAAGCCGGCATCTCCGCGGCTGATCTGCACTGCAGTTGGCAGCCGGCAAGCCCCTCGCTCGGCATGGGCGATGACATCAGCATTTGCAACGTCAGCCGGAGAAAATGGGGGGGGGCAGAGGGGGGCAGAGAGAGAGAATGGGGAGAGGTCCCCGAATGAGGCGGAGGGAAGGGGGGCCAGCTCGGTTTCTCTCTCTTCCTGGGTGGGTGGCGGGAGGGAAGAAGGGGAAATGAATATGAACCTTCCCTTTGGGGGTCCCAGGATCGTCCCTGGATTTGACAGGGGAAGGGGAAGCAAGAAGGAGAGGGGAGGGGGCTTGGAAGAGTTTCACCTGCCCAAGTCTCCCTAGCCAAGTTGCCGGGAAAGGCGCCGGGCGCCCCGACAAGCGCAAGGGGACCCCCCCCTTATTTCCTTGCCTGCCTTGGCAACTTTGGCTGAGTTAGTCGCGGAGGGAAGAAATCCAGGGGAGGGTCTTTCTTTCTTTCTCCCCCCACACAATCTTCCCCTCCCCAGGATCTAGGGAGGGTGGGGTCCTCTGCTTTTCTTGAGGGAAGGCAACCCACGCTTTTCACCCCGTCAACCCCCCTCTCTTTCTCTTTCCTTGGGGACCCCCTTCCTTCCCATCGCCCTCTCCCCCCCCCCAGCCGCGCCCCACGCCCGGTTCCTCTTTTTTTTTTCTCCCCTCTTCCCAGAACCAGAAGCAGCGGGTGGGGAAACTGAGGCCGACAGGGAGAGGTAGCGCTTCCCTCCCTAAAAAAAAAAAAAAAAAAAAAGCACTCCCAAACCCCTGCGCCACTGCTCGGGGGAGGGAGAGAAGACCACGCAGCCTGCCAGCCAGCCAGCCAGCCACCCCCAACCCCATCCATTCCACTTAGAGAGAGGGGAACCCAGGGGGGGGTTATTCCCACTCCCTCCGCCCTTGCAGGCAAAGCGGGTCCCTGGAGGCATGCACCTGCCTGAGCCAGGGGGGGGAGCTGACGCCCCCCACCCTCCCACCCACCCCCAAGGACCCCCGGCCCCCTCCCCATCTCACTCACCGCTAGCCTGGCATTCGGCGCATCGGTCGTTGCCCTCGGTTTGCAGCAATTCCAGCAGCGCCGTTTTGTTCCTCTCCTTCGCCATGGCGGGCTGGGGATTTCGGGAGTCTGGGGGGGGGGAGTGTCGAGTCGGGGGGGGGTCAAGCACCTTGGGGTCCTGGGGAAAAGGGGGGGCAGAGATCGCCTCCCTCTCCTCCGCCCTGCCCGCTTCGCCTTTGCCCTAGTGGGTCTCCAGGGCGCCTCCCCGCCTTCTTAGGGGAGTCGGGGGGCTGCTTCATTCAGAAAGACCCCCACCCTCCTGGAGGGGCCCTGGGGAGCCGAGGGGGGAGGGCCAGGCGGGGTCCCTCGGCCTCCCGCCGGCTCAGCATCCCCCGGCCGGTGCCTGGGGGGGGCTGTGGGGAGGGGGGGAGATTCTGCACGCCTCCAGCCCCGAAGCGGAGCCAGCCAGCAAAAGAGAAAATTAAACCAACTCCGAGACTCGCCCCCCCCACCCCCCCGCCCGGCTCTATTCGCATCTATTCGGAGTCCGGCTCGAGCGCGACCCCTGCTGGCCCATGTGGAGATAGACAGTCGGGCGCTGCCCGCTCCAGGTGAGACCGCGGCGCGCCAGGTTGGCCAGGTCGCCCGCTGGCCAGGCTCCTGCGCCTTTTCTGCCCCGTCCTGGCTTTAGGTTGAGTCAAGCAGGGATGGGAAAGGAGGACCTGGTGCCCCCTCCCCCCCATAACCCACATGAGCCAAGCGGGGGATTAAATCAGGGTCAAAACAAGCCATGGTTTGGTGTGGTGGGGAGCCGGGCTTAGCAATTCATCCACTGAGGTCTTAACTGAATCTTCTGGAAACCATTCTTTTAAAAAAAAAGTGCAGATATTAAAGGCGTCCTGTTTCTTTAGAACAGGACTCAGAAAGAGAGAGAGAGAGGGGGGGGGAGGGAGGGAGGGAGGGAGGGAGGAGGGAGATCCCACTCCTCACATCCCACCCCCATTCCCAATCTTGCAACCTAAAAAGAACTGGCAGGAAAGGAAAGGGAGTGGGGAGGGAGAAGGAAAAAGGCAAACTGGGATGCAAGTTGTTAATGGAACTCGGCTCCAAATGAGTCCAACAACATTCAAGTTGGTGTTTTCTTCTATTTTTAATGTGCCTTTCCAACACGGAGTTTAGGACACGTGCCTCTTGTGTTTTGACCTACATTTCATACCCCAATGTCTGCAGGTTAGGTAACTTTTCCAAACCGTCTAACCTGACAGGCTTGTTCTGAAGATTAAAAAAAAGGTAAGAGTATTGTAATGCCTTAAAAGAATGTGATTTAAATTCTTCCTCTTCCTCTTCTTCTTCTTCTTCTTCTTCTTCTTCTTCTTCTTCTTCTTCTTCTTCTTCTTCTTCTTCTTCTTCTTCTTCTTCTTCTTCTTCTTCTTCTTCTTCTTCCTCCCTTCTCCCTTAACCTATCTCCCTTTCTCCTCCTCCTCCTATTATTATTATTGTTATTATTATTATTATAATTCTAATTCTTCTCAAAATGTTTCTGAGTGAGCTGAAATTCAACAGAACGATTCTCTCTCTCGGCAGATTCTGATCCCCTGTGGCACTGGGCATTGGATTGATTGAACAAAATTACAATCCGCCCCCTCCCGATTGGTGAGTGGCAGGGGCCATAATAAAATTAGTCAACCAATAAAATAAAAGTGGTACACAGTTTTAGGCAGGCAAACCCTTTTACAGGCACAATGATGTTGTCAGCTACCAAAGACTCTCTTAGAGACCTTTGCAAATTCATGCTTGGTCCAGTAAAGGACTTGCAGGATAGCTAAATCAATAAAAGAATTGATCTTCCCATGTTGCAGACTTATTGGAAATCCACGACATTGGACCAGGGAGTGGAACGATCAGGCAGAGAGGAAAAGAGAAGCTGAAATTGATCAAGGCTACAGAGAGCAGCGCCAATGGCTTTTTCCTACAAGATTCTTCTCCCCGGCGTCCTCAGTTGCATCATTGTGTTTCTTTCTGAAGTGGCCTAGCAGCCAACACAACATGATTCAAGATGAGTTCATCCTTTTTCTTCCCTCTCCAAGGAGAAAATTTATCTATTAATTTAATTAATATTAAAATTAACCCTGTTTGGTTAAGGCATCAGGCTGGAAAGTGGGAGACTGTGAGTTCCAGTCCCACCTTAGGCATGAAAGCTGGCTGGGTGTCCTTGGGCCAAACAGCAGGAGACTCTGAGTTCTAGTCCTGCCTCTGGCAGAAAAGCTGGCTAGGTGACTTTGGGCCAATCACCAAGAGACTCTGAGTTCTAGTCCTGCCTCAGGCACAGAAGCCAACAGGGTGACTTTGGGCCAATCACCAGGAAGCTGTAAGTTCTAGTCCTGCCTTAGGCATGAAAACCAGTTGGTTGACTTTGGGCCAATCACCAGGAGACAATGAGTTCTAGTCCCACCTTAGTCATGATAGCCAGCTGGGTGATCTGTGAACCCAACTCACCTCACAGGACTGTTGTTGAGAAAATAAGAAGACAGAGGGTGTATTGGATATGTTTGCTACCTGGAGTTATTCCTAAAAATAATAAAGGCAGAAATACAAATAGATAAATAAAACCTGAGCATTGCTCTTACAGAACGGGAAGGCAGGACACGTAACGGGGTTCAATCTGTTAGGGTCTTCCATCTGGTGGGACCACAACAAAGGTCCTTCTCGGGGGGTGACCCCTTCTTTATGGAACACGATTCCCTCAGAAGCATGCTTGGCTCCCACCCTGCTGCTTTTCTGAAAGGCCCTAGAAATGTGGTTTTATCAGCAGGCCTGGGAACCCCGAACGGAGATGGAGCCAATGAAGCGACCAATTCGATTGTATTCCTGCCATTGGGGGATTTGATACCATAGATTTTTTTAATGTTGTAAGCAGCCCAGAGACGCCTATTGTGAGCGTCGAGCACCCGTGTAAATTTCTTTAATAAACAAACAATAAAATGCATGAAAATAAAGACAGGTTCTTCTCCACACACACGCCCCAAAACTCACAAAGCAAACCTCTTATGTCTTTCAACAAACTTTCCCCCCAATTCGGATGACACACCTGGCTAGTTGAGGGAGGCTTTTCATTTCATCCTCGTGGCTGCGCTAGAAGAAAAAAAATAGAGGTTTGATCCTTTCTGAGCAAAAAACAAAAAACCCCAACACAGATCAGATACGATGCTAACCCTTTTTAACTTTTCATTTGCTCCCCAAAGAGAGAGACAGCTTGAGCATCTGGATATTTGATTGGATTTGATTTCATTGTGAGTTACACAATGACAATAAAGATGTTCTATTCTATTGATTGACCTAGGATGGGGGTGGGTGGGTGGGTTAACTATTTCTCCTCATTTATTACCCAGGTTGCAGCGAAGCAGACATCCTTGCTCAAAGAGAGCCATTGTGATGCCTGGATTCTTCCCACCCTTGCGAGCGCTTTTATAGCCCCGAGCGGAATTCTCCGCATAATCTTTTAAGAAGCAGAAATGTTGTTTATTTTCCCAGGAACAATCCGAGATGGTCTGCATAGTCAGGATGCCTGGTTGGTCGGTCTGAAAAGATTCTGACCCCTCTTCCCCCCCCCCGCAGCAGCTTCTAAGACACCTCAACTTACAACAGTCCGTTTAGTAACCATTTTTCAGTGCCTTAGCACTGCCTTAGTGCCTCAGCACGGAAAAGCGTTGACTTATGACCGTTTTTCACACAATTACGACCGTTGCAGGATCCCCATGGACTTGTGATCAAAATTCACAGAGTTGGAAACTGGAAACTGACTCGTATTTACGAGGGTTATGGTGTCCTGGGGTCCTGGGACCTTTTTGCCACTTCTAACAAGCAAAGTCAATGGGTTCATTTAACCAGGTTACTAACTTAATAGCTGAGGCGATTCATTTAACAACTGTGGCACGAAAGGTTGTAGAATGGGGCAAAATTCACTTAAGAACCCTCTCGCTTTAGCAACGGAAATTTTGTGCTCAGTTGTCGTCGTAATTTGAGAACCGGTATTGTGTATTTATCTCACAAAGGCTGTTTCTCCTAAAGGACCTCCAGACACATTCCTGCAGTTTCACTCATGGAAGTTTGTTCGATACAAGTTGTCCCCGTTTAGTGACAATTGGGATCAGCAACGTGGTCATTAAGGGAATCCACAACTGTGCTTTCGGTCTTCCTTCAGCTTTCCTCCATTTTGCTGAAGTGTGAAGGTTATCAGTTGTGGGGGAAGATTGCAAATTCACTTTTTCACCAATGTCATCACTGTGAACAGCCACTAACCAAGTCAGTCCCTAACTGAGGACTGCCTGTATTCAGATACACACCCACATACATCCTGTTGCAGCCAGAACCCAATACAGTCTCACATGGGCAGAGAGAAAAAGAAGGCTAAATCTTTAATAAAAACTCAGTACAGAGTACAGAAATCTAACAGCGTAATTTCTGATTATTGCCTTAAGTTTTTAATGTTTTAATATCAGTTTCAACACCAGTCCAAACATTCTATCCAAAAGCACTGCAATCTTCTTTTCTTTTCTTTTTTTTAAGGGAAAAACTATCCCAAAACTATGGAAACAGCTGGAAGACAAACCCCACCATCATTCTTGAGGGAATTCCTACCAAGCTGTCATTTGCTGAATTTCTATAACCTTTCCCAAGAATAACTTTCTCTTAAAACGAAACGCAAAAGAGGCCATGTGCAATATGTACAACTGCAGATTCTGGGATTAAAACGGAAGGTCAGGAGGGATTTTTTTGTTGCACTGTCTCCGGTTGGTCTTCGGCTTTCTCTTCCTTTAGGTCTTTAAATCCCAGTTTTTCCAGTGGCTCTTTGGCCATCAGTTCCCTTGAAGAATTCAAACAAAATGGAATAAATGGTTAGGCTTCAAAGCTGCACATTTAGCCACGATCGTTCCCACTGCTGAATAATTTAGTCTCTCTAAAAGCAATCACGCATACACACCCCAAAGGATTCCACCGAGCGCATTTGTGTGCGTGTGTGTATGATAAATTCTAGAACATGTACAGAAGCTCTTGTATATGGTACAGGACAAGAGAATGTAGCTTCCTACGAACCACAGCATTTCCTTTTAATTAGTACATTTCTGCTTCTTCTGTAAGTAAAAATACACCTAACATTTGGCAGGCAGTGGTTCACAAGACCAAAGAACCAAGCTTTTCTTGAAGCAAGGTTGCCTTTTTATATTATTATTGTTATTTATTAAATGTACATGCTGCTCAACTTAAAAGTAACTGTGGGCTGCTTGAAGAAGTAGCTTTATTCCCCAGAGGGGGAAAAAGGTGATAGTGGGGGGTGAAATTGCCTTCCTTTCTCGAGATTGCATAGATCAAAGATGTCTAAAGAGCTAATTTAGCCAATCCTGATCCTTGCAGACCTCCATTAACCTCAGCAGTTCTCACCTCTCCATTCGGCATTCTAGATATTCTTTCGACTCCTGTCTGCACAATCCGTTCTCAAAGTGATTTGCCTGCAGACACTTCATGAATTTTTCTTTGAAAAGCGTACATTCGCCTGTAAAAAAAAAAAAAAAACCCTTTTTGTTTGTTTCTGTTTAGAAGAAGAAATATGCCTGGAATTAAGAGAACCCCAAAAAGAAGAGTGTATGCCAGAGAGAGGATGAGACCAGTCTGTAAAAAAAAGGATGCAAGTTCGAGGCAAGTCATCCAGACATTTCACAAACCATGGCTTATTTACAAATGTTCACCCCATACTATATCAAGGCTCATCCCGAGAGGCGAAGCCTTCTTTTGACTCTGCTTTGCAATGCAAAGCCCACCCACCTGGTTTCCCTGCAACTGCTCTCATCCCTCCTAGCCAGTGCTGGCTGGGGATAATGGGAGTTGCGGTCCAACAGGCTATTGCAGGCAAACAATTGTTGAAAGTGATTTACATTAAGTGGCTGCATCCAGTTTTGGAATGGGGGGAGTCTAATTGGATTGATATGTAGATGTGCAAGCTTGCTTTTCTTCAGTCATCTTTAGGCTGGGAGTTATGGAAGGGGTAGTCCTAATGCACCAGAAGGAAAATACTGGGGTCTCTCAGAGCTGGGAGGAGGGGAGGAAGAGAAAAAAGAAATCTCCCTCTAGTCCAGGGGTTCTCAACCTTGGCAACTTTAAGACTTGTGTTGAGAAAAGTTGCCAAGGTTGAGAACCCCTGTTCTAGTCTACAATAGTATTTTTCGAACTTGGCCATTTCATTGCGTATGGACGTCAACTCCCAGAATCCCCCCGCCAACATGGCTGACTAGGGAATTCTGGGCGTTGAAGTCACCAGGTCTTAAAGCAACTGAAACTGGGAAACCTTATCCTAGACTAGCGACGCTCTAGGTTCGCCATCTCCATGGTGGGAGTTCTGGTCGCCGGGAGTCCAGTCTCTCGCTCGCGCATGCGCATTGCCCCTCCCTCACCGAAGTGATCCAAGGGGAAGGCGCCCTTGTCTGGCGGCCTCGGCTTGAAGCTTTTCGCCCCGAAAACCATGGTGGACATGGCGGAGAGGGACGAACCGACGGGCCAGGCCCGCCGCCGCCGCCGCTGCTACAATAGCGGCTTTCCTCCCCCACACTTCCGGAAAGAGGGAGCCCCGCCCAGTTCTGGCAGCGGAGCGCCGAGCAGGCCAGGCCAGGCCGAAGGAGGGGAGAGCCGAGCGCATCGAGCGGCACGCTTGGCCCCGCCCCTTTAGAACACTCCCTCCCACAACAACCCTGTGAGGGGGACCCTGTGAGGTAAATGATTTTTCTTTTTTTATTATTTTCTTCTTTTTCTTTATCATTATCTTCTTTCACTGTTTTCTATAATGATTACATGCATTATTTTTCTCTTTTAATCTTTTTTTTTTTTAAGAAAAAGAAGAAGCATGACCTATAAAAATGACCCTTTTCACTCTGGCTGTTTTTTAGACATGGTTTTATAGAGGACTTTCCATCGTTTTTTCCCCCTTTTCTTTGCCACCCCCCCTGCCCAATTAAACTGGCCAACTTTACCACTATGACAAGTGCAGTCAATTTTATTAATCCAGTCTAACACTGAAGGGAAAATTCCATTTCTTTTAATACTTTGCTTGGCTTGATAGGGAAAAGCTATAGCTATATCATTATTATACTATTATTATTATTATTATAGCTAAGAATAATAAGACCGTTACAGCATCCATTCATGGTCATGTGATCAAAATTCAGACGCTGGGCTACTGACTCGGGTTTATGACGGTCGCGTCCCCTTTCGCGACCTTCTGGCAAGCAAAGTGCAATGGGGAAGCCAGCTTCCCTTAACAAACCGGGTTACTAACTTAACTGCAGTGATTCACTTAACAATCTGGCAAGAAAGGTCATAACATTTGGGGCAAAACTTCCTTCACAACTTAGCAACAGAAATTTTGTCGTAAGTCAAGGACTATCTATAGTGCTTTAAAACTGGTAATATTTCTTTTCCGTCTCGGTGACGTTTATGGAGAAATAATAACGAGGTGCGAACTGAGGCCGTTCCTAAATCGTTGAAAAGGGCATTAAGTGGCGTGACCACAAAAAATACAATCGTCTCTTCTCACCAGTCCTCTGCTTGTGCTTTAGAAAAGGACACCTGGACGGTTATACAACCACTGGCTGGAAATATGAATCTGTGTTGTTTTGTGGCAGGGAGCGTGAAAAATCGGCTTTTCTGGGATTGTGAATAAATGACTCTTCGTTGGAAGGCAAACAAAACCTCTTGACCCAACTGGATTTCTCCGTCACGTGAGCTGAGCTGCTTCCAAAGGAAAATATGAAACTAGGAGAAGAAAGATTTTCCACTCTAGATGTCCAACCCAACTTTAAACTGAATCTCTGAAAGACGGTCCTTGGGTGGTTCTCCAAAGGTGGTTGAAGTGCAGTTGAACCGTTGCAAGAAGGCAAGAAAGCAAATGCATTTTGGCGAGTGGAAGGGTTGAGTGACAATTCCTCTGGCGATGCAGGCAATGGATAATTTAGAGCATTGGGGTTTTGGTTTTATTTATTTATTTGTATCCCGCCTATATTACTTTTACAAATAACTCAAGGCGACAAACACAGTCAACACGCCTTCCTTCTATTTATCCCATAACGATAACTCTGTAAGGCTGAGAGAGGGATTGGCCCGAAGTTACCAGCCAGCTTTCATGCCTAAAACGGGACTAGAACTCACCGTCTCCTGGTGATTGGTCCAAAGTCATCCAACTGGCTTTCGTGCCTTAAGTGAGACTAGAACTCACCATCGCGAGCTGCATTGGCTGCCAATTGGTCTCCGAACCCAATTCAAAGTGTTGGTTATGACCTATAAAGCCCTACATGGCACTGGACCAGGTTATTTACGGGACTGTCTGCTGCCTCATGAATCCCAGCGGCCGGTTAGGGCCCACAGGAACCCAATTCAAAGTGTTGGTTATGACCTATAAAGCCCTACATGGCATCGGACCAGGTTACTTACGGGACCGTCTGCTGCCCCATGAATCCCAGCGGCCGGTTAGGGCCCACAGAGTCGGCCTTCTCAAGGTCCCGTCAGCCAGACAGTGTCGCCTGGCGGGGCCTAGGGGAAGAGCCTTCTCTGTTGCGGCCCCGGCCCTCTGGAACCAACTTCCCCCGGAGATCCGTGTCGCCCCCACCCTCTCCGCCTTTCGTAAATTGCTTAAAACATACTTTTGCCGGCAGGCCTGGGGCAGCTAACACCTTGCCCCTAGCCAGTGTATGTTTGTGTGTATGTTTGTGGATGATTGGTTTTTCCTTTTTTAACTTAAGGGTTTTTATATTTATGTATGTTATTGTAATTTCTATCATGTTGTGAGCCGCCCTGAGTTCTCCGGAATAGGGCGGCATAGAAATTAAATAAATAATAAATAATAATAATAATCTCCTGGTGATTGGTCCAAAGTCATCCAACTGGCTTTCGTGCCTTAAGTGAGACTAGAACTCACCGTCTCCTGGTGATTGGTTCAAAGTCACCCAGCCAGCTTTCATGTCTAAGGCAGAACTAGAACTCATCATCTCCTGGTAATTGGCCCAAAGTCATCCAATTGGCTTTCAGGCATTAAGTGAAACTAGAACTCACTGTCTCCAGGTGATTGCCCAAACCCAGCTGGCTTCATGCCTAAGGTGGGACTGGCACCCACTGTCTCTTGGTGACTGGCCCAAAGTCATCCAGCTGGCTTTTACAGCTAAAGTTTACACTCTGTTGAAGAAAGCCCAGATGCGCTGGGCAGGCCATGTTGTAAGGATGCCAGATCATCGCATCCCTAAACAGCTCTTTCATGGTGAGCTGTCTCAAGGAAAATGATCACACGGGGGACAAAAGAAGCGATATAAAGACACGCTGAAAGCCTCTCTCAAGTCCCTGGATATTAACACCACCTCCTGGGAACCTCTGGCGCATGATCGATCGACATGGCGTACTCTGGTGTACCAGGGTTGCCAGACATATAAACATAGAAGAACAATCTTGGCACAAGAGAAGCGTGCACTCCGCAAAGCCAGAGCTGTAAATGCTGAAGTAACAATGTCTACATTTCTTTGTTCAGTATGTGGCAGAACATTCCGTGCTAACATCGGTCATATCAGCCACCTACGGACACATCGTTGATGGCCCATAATCCACAAGATGTCAAGGTCCTCATCGAACTCGATGGATGAACAACAACAATACAGCTAAAGCAGAACTAGAACTCACAGTCTCGTGATTTTTAGCCTGGTGTCTTAACCACTAGACCAAACTGGATCGACAGAGTGTAACCTTCCCCTCCAGAGGTAAGTTCTCCAGATGTTACTTGAGTTCACTCCAACCTCCATCAGCCACACCAACAAATGGCAGGGGTTTATAGGAGCTACATCCATGGGTGGGCATGACGGAGGTCACTCAGCCCCACAGAATTGTGAGTTGTGTAAAGCCAGAGTTAAAGAAAACTGGGACACAAACAGGTTATATAAATATATGTATATACACACACACACACACACGTTGAAAAGACGGGGCAAGTGATCAGCATCAAGCAAGCCCTGACAGACTTAATCCCTAATCTTAGTAATTTGCAGAGACACGAAGGAATGTAATCTGATCTCTGGACATTAATCTGTGTTTCTGGCAATTTAGTAATGCACCAGAGGAACTCAATGAAAATGTCTGACGAACGGTATTTTTCGGGATAATCTTCTGGAGGATGTTAAACTTGGGGAATCTTGGATAATTTTTGGCTAACTGTCTCCAGAATTATGAACTTACTCACAGCCAGGAGTGAAAACTGGATGAAATCTCACCAAAAGTGAGAGATTGTAACTAATCTGTAATTTACGGTAATATTTGGTGCTTGTGTGGTAAGAGTTTCTCTGTCTCTCTGTCTGTCTGTCTGTCTGTCTCTCTCTGTGTGTGTGTGTGTGTCTCTCTCTCTTTCATCTATCATCTATCATCTTTTCTTTTTTCTTTTTTCTTCTGTCTTTCCCTTCCTTTATCACACTAGCTCTCTGACTTATTTATTCCTTACTTTAAAATATTTTTTAATCCACTCTTAGAAGTGGGTTTGCCAAAACAATTTGCCATTGGGAGAGCAGCCTTCAGCCACCATCTTTTTGCCTCCCAGCTTCTCCTTCCTTCTGTCCCTCTCTGCTCCATCTTTAACATTTCGTGTGTCCCTCCCAGAGCACTTTAGTTTTATTGCTATCGGGACAATAAAGCCGTCCAAAGATTTTTTACAAAGTTGCATCAATTGACTGCCAGAGCTAGAAAACCTCACCGGATGAAAATCCCAGCCACGGTTACCATTAGGAGCGAGCGTAGCAAAAGGGCGTGTGGAAGGCCTTTTTGGTTTTTCCAGGGGCCCACAGGCAAATATTAACCTTTGTGGTGACAGGAAAACGCCTAGAAGACAAATCCCAGGGCACAAACTTGAACACAAAAGGCCTGTGAAGAAAACCTCCCATAGTGGATGGAAAGAAGGAGAAAAGTCATTAACTTTTTCTCCCTCCCCCCCTTTTTTTTTCAGCTGTACACCTGCAACCTTGCTAAAGAAATTCCCATCCCATGTTGTTTGACAGGAAAGCAATGCTTAATAGCTTTGGTTTGAGTGAGATTAATCTCCTGGCTTTTAAGCCTTGTCTTAAAAAATGGTTTACAATACACACGCCTCAGCCAGCCCACATTTTTACCGAAGCACATTAGGCTTAAAAGTAAAGCGCAAATCGCAGGAATGAAGAGCTGAGCTGTCAAGTTGTACTTGTGGTTAAGACACAAGGCACATCCTTCATCTTCTAAGCTGACCTGCCTTCAGGCAGGTATGTCGCTGACAGGTATTAATCCCTTGGGTGAGATGCAGAAGCTTTCCCATCAGCAGTGGAGGAACCAGCATCGAAAAATAAGATTTCTAAGATATTTTTTTTAAAAAGCAGATTATTTTACTGTATCCAACTAAAGGGGAAAAAATTCTACCCATGTAACTTTATTCACAATGTGCTGTTATATTTTAAAGGAGGAAAGGGAGGAGGGTTGTGGGGTCCTTGGTGCGCTCTGAGCTGGGTTGTGTTGTACTAAGCATTTCATGACCCAACTAGGTAACATTATCAGTGCTAGAATGGAGTGGGATTTGCAGAGAGGAGGAGGAGGAGGAGAAGGAGAAGAAGAAGAAGAAGAAGAAGAAGAAGAAGAAGAAGAAGAAGAAGAAGAAGAAGAAGAAGAAGAAGAAGAAGAAGAAGAAGAAGAAGAAGAAGAAGGGAGAAGAAGAAGGGAGAAGAAGAAGAAAGGAGAAGAAGAGGAGAAAGGAGGATTGTGGGGTCCTTGGTGCGCTCTGAGCTGGGTTGTTTTGTACTAAGCATTTCATGACCCAACTAGGTAACATCATCAGTGCTAGAAGAGAGTGGGGTTTGTGGGGAGGAGGAGGCATCCAACCGTGGCAACTTAAGACCAGTGGGTTTCAACTCCCAGAATTCCCCAGCCAGCTATGAAATAAAGAGTGCAGGGGGCTGAGCAGAGGACCAGTTCTGAAAGCTCTTCAACATACATGGATGGAAGAAAGCCATCACTGAGATTAAAAAAAAAGAAAAGAAAACTATATTGGCTGCGCTCGACCAGAGAAGCACGTAGACCTGTGAGGCAGAAGGTCGAAGCCGAGACAAGCGTCTGCTGGAGAAGCAACCTGCGTCACTTGGGCCATTCCCACCCCTCTTCTCAGCAAGAGGCGACTTTTGTACCACATAGTTTCAGCTCTCAATGGAAAACATGCTGTCAATAGTGGGCAGAGGGCCAACCTGGGTGGGCAACGGCACACAAACCTTTGGGGAGCTGAGGTGTGTCTCAGTGCAGCAATAATCCTTTGGGATCATACGTGTCAAGTCAGCCTGGCATTGAAACACACACACACACACACACACACACACACACAGAGAGAGAGAGAGAGAGAGAGAGACTTTGCAGTTCTGGCTTTGATTTGTCCAGAATGGTCTCCTGCTTGAGCAGGCGGTTGGATTAAAAGACTGCAAAGTTCTTTCCAACTCTGTTATTCTGTGTTCTGTATTCTGGTTCTGACTTGGGCCGGGCTCCCTCTCGGCCCCTGCTCTGTGTATGTGATTCTCCCACCCACTTTTGCTACATCTGAGCCAGTCTTGTTCCAACCGAGAACAACGGAGAAATTTCCTGACCGTGAGAACAATTCATCAGTTGGAGCGGCTGGCCTCCAGATGTTGTAGGTGCTCCTTCACTGGAGGTTTTTTTTTTTTTTTTTAAAAGACTGAACAATCACTTGTCTGAAATGGTATATAGGGTCTCCAGCTTACGTGCAAAGCAGGGGACCCAAGAAGACACATCACTTCATCTATGAGTCTCTGAAGAGTGAGAAAAGTCGGGTTGTTGTACTCAAATCGTTCCCCAAACAGCAGAACAAAAGTGATGTTGGTCGCAGCCGCGTTGAAAGTCCTCAGGTTGAAAGGCTCACCTTCAGAGTAAAAAGAGAGGATCACTAATATCAGTGGAATGGCTCACCTCCAGAAGATGTGGGTGCAAGACAGTGGTGGGATTCAAATAGGCGAACAACCGGTTCTCGGTGTGGATGCCGCTTCCGGAAGTCCATTCTGGGCCTGGGCAACAAAAAATTAGCTACCGGTTCTGCCCAACTGGTGCAAACTGCCCGAATCCCACCACTGGTGCAAGAAGAGACTGGACAGCCATTTGTTTGGAATGGTCTAGGGTTTCCTGCCTGAGCAGGGGGTTGGACTAGAAGACCTCCAAGGTCCCTTCCAACTCTGTTATTTGTTATTTGACCAATGTTCTCTGGAGGCTTTCAAGAAAAGATCAGACCACCTTGTGTCCGGTACATTATATGGACTCCTCTCTCAGCCACGGGGTTGGACTAGAAGACTTCAAGGTCTTTTCCATCCCTAAGATTTCCATAATTCCATCAGAATGTATTCTCTTTTTTGCCCCTTTCAAGAGAAAAGATAATTGAGATGGAAATTTGCCCGTGCTGGGTGTGGTCTATGTTGTGTCCATTTTCATTCACCTTGCACAATACCAAACTCGTGGTTCGTTGTTCCTTCGGTAACCCCAAGATGGGACTTGGGGGAGCTGCTGCCAAAGGATTCCAGACTTTGAAAAATATACAAAGCCAGGAATTTGGTTGGGCTGCATTCTTTGGAGAACTGCAAGCAGGACAAACGGGGACCTGCCCTCTGCTTTCAACTCTTGACAAAACATTCCCAGTCAAGCATGGCAAAGAAATATATTCTACCTGGCTGGAGCACCTACTGCAGAGAAGTCAGAGGCCACCACCAACCTGCCAGGTGAAGAAACTCAACAGGAATATTAAGTTGAAGTGTTGGGACTTCTTTGCAGGGAAACCCACCCAGGTTTGTTGACCCAATGCCATGGGGTCTTCAAACTTGGCAACTTTTAAGACTTGTGGACTTCAACTCCCAGAATTGCTCAGTTGCCAAGTTTGAAGACCCTTGCCCAATACGATCCAGTATTTATTTTATTTTTATTTATCAGGAAAATTTATATGACCGTCCAATACCCTCAACATTGACTTGGGCAGCTTACAGAAATAAAAACCCAAATACGAAACCCATTGAATCTCCTCCACACACACACACCCCAGGGAAAACAATCAAACCAATCATTTGATGGGCCCCCATATCAACCTGGAGTCACCAGGAACATTGGAATCATGTCTTCAGGGCCTAGAGAAATAATGTCAAGATGAGAGTTTTATTTCCGCAGGGATAATGTTCCACAGGGAGGGAGCCACCACGGAGAAGGTCCTTCGCCTTGGTCCCTCTAGATCAGGAGTCTTCAAACGTGGCCTTTTTATGACTTGTGGACTTCAACTCCCAGAATTCCTCAGCTAGCGATGCTGGGAGTTGAAGTCCACAAGTCATAAAAGGGCCAAGTTTGAAGACCCCTGCTCTAGATGGACCTCCTTAAGAGAGGGGACTCTGCTGAGTTGGGTAGATGGGAAAAGACAGTCCTTCAAATAGCCAAGCCTTGTAGGACCTTGAAGATGACCACCAACACTTATGGAAGTGTGAAACCAAGGTTAACAAGACCTGAAGAGGGATGGGTTGCTTACTGTCAAGGGGTCTTGATCGTACTCAGCATTCTTGGCAGGCGGAGGCTATCATCCCAAAGATGGTTTTGGGGTTGTTGTTTTTTTTCAAAAGGGAACTGGACTTTGTTTTTGCTTGAAGACGTTTCGCTTCTCACCCAAGAAGCTTCTTTGCTTTTGGGGAAAAGCACCTTTGGGAAAACCGTGACCTGGATGACTTGAGAATCTCCATAGAGATTCATGGGTGCTATTATGTTTTCCCACTCACAGTATCTCCATGACATGAACCCATTCTGAAAAATGTCCTTTGGCTCCTGAAGTAGATCCAAAACCTGGATGGGTCCGAAACGGTAGCTTTTATGATCTCCTTACCTGCTTCAGGGATAAGGGACCCACGGGGCCGGTAACTTAAAACTGCTTTTATTCTCTAGTCAGAAACTGCTTAAACCACATTCTCCAGAAGTGGTTAAAGAGGGTGGGGTTTAACAGTCTTTCTTGTTCACATGTCTGCAGCCCAGACTTATAAAGCTCAGCGCTGGCAAAGGGTGAACAAACGAGGCAGCCGGTGCCCAGGTTCCTATCCGCCACACCTGGGCCAACATTTCAGTTCTCCTTCGCAAATGGCTCTGCTGAATTTCGTTTTTTCTTTCCCTGCCTCTGTCGTTCTGCTGCTTTTTCTGCTGCTTTTGGCATCTTTCTATTGGCCGGCTCTCTTTCAAAAATCATCTTTAAAGTTACCGCCCGGCCCTTTGCCGCTTCCCATCATCGGACACCTGCATTTGCTCGATTTTAAAAGGCAGGACAAGTCCCTGCTGAAGGTAGGAGAGAGAGAGAGAGAGAGAGAGAGAGAGAGGGGAGAGAGAGAGAGAGAGAGAGAGAGAGAGAGAGAGAGGAGAGAGAGAGAGAGAGAGAGAGAGAGAGAGAGAGAGAGAGAGAGAGAGAGAGAGAGAGAGAGAGAGAGAGAGAGAGAGAGAGAGAGAGAGATGGAGAAGGAGAAGGAGGGCTGACAGTTTTGGCTAACGGTTCCCTGGTGCAAATTCCAGATTTTCCCCAAGTCTTGTTAGGATGATTTTTTTTTTTTCTAGGATGCCTTGTTTTAAACCGATGGATTCCACAGTGCCCTGCCGGAATACAGAATATGAATTCTGTTTAGGTTTGTTCAAAGTTTGCTTGAGCTATTGATTAAGTTGTGTGAAACAAAGCAGGTGTGTGTACGTGCGTGATTCGTATGTGCATTTCATTCGACTCTGACTTTGAACTTCCTTAGAAATGAATGTTTTGCTTGCATTCTTGGGCTTGCATTATTATTATTATTATTATTATTATTATTATTAATTACTATTACTATTATTATTACCACCTTGATTTTCATCTTAGGAACAGTTATGAGAGATGCAAATTCTGCTAGCAGAAATAGCAATGAATACAGCACAGCTTAACATAAACGTTGAGAATTCTTCTCTTGCACCCAAAATTTGCAATGGTGCTCCTTGCAATTCTACTGACTTTGATGGCAGCTTAGGATGGGTGTTGTAGTCTACAACTTCTGTAGGGTGCCAAAACAGGAATGGAGGTTTTTTGGGGTTTTTTTGAGGCTGGAGCTGCAGGAAAGAATTCTCCATTGAGCTCAGCTGGATCTATTAATGTTAGGTTGGATGTTCCCGACTGATTCAGCCAATGTAGCCATGGGACGTGTTAATACATATTTATTAACCCAAGTGAACCTGTTTGCACTTAAGGAGAAGGAGTGGATATCATGCTTAGGAGCTGGAATCAAATAATCACAATTGTTCTAAAGTTCAGCCACTCAAGGCAGGTGGGTCACTGTAAATTACAAGCATTAGAGTATTTACTTCTGAAAGATGTTGGCGAGGGTGTGGTTTTGCAAGCGTGTGGGTCTGTGTGCATTACACACAGAGATACACACACACACTCATGCAGACAGAGTTGGCCTTGAGCAGACCTCACCTTTAGCCCGATCCCCTAGTTTTATTAACCACAATGGGAATAAGCAAACTTGTTGGTTTGAGCACGAGGCTGGCAAATTGTTGAACCTTTAATTAGTCAGAATCTGAAGAAGCCCATGTCTGTCTCCAGTTGCCATTGGATAATAAACCTTGCAAATTTGTCTAAAATCAGGCTAAAGCATCCAAGATTCGATGGGGTCTGTCCTGATTTTTATTTGATAGACCCCCACCCCCACCCCCAAGGCAGATCTGGCTATCATATTGTGACTGCTATTTCTTAATTTCTGAGAGTTTGTGTCCATGGCCTGGTGAGACATGGGCAGGCTCATCAAAGGGTGTCAATAAACATCTTTATTCTGGTTGGTCATTCAGTCAGCCAGTTGTTTAGACTGGATTTGACATTTTTGTCCACCTGTTGAGTCCTTCCCAAGGACCTGGGAGAAGCAGATGTGGATGGGGCGGTTGACATCTTGCCCCTAGCCAGTGTATGTTTGTGTGTACGTTTGTTGTATGAATGGTTTCTTAATTTAGGGGTTCTCTTTTTTATATATGTATTTTTTATATATGTATTATGTAGTTTTTTAATATTAGATTTCTATTTATGCTGTGAGCCGCCCTGAGTTCCCGGAATAGGGCGGCATAGAAATTTAATAAATAAATAAATATAAATAAATAAATGTTTGATGGTGTTGTAAGTCTCATTGCAGGACGTAAGCTGTTCCAAGCAAAGCTGCCTTTTTGTCAATGCAGATGATGTTCAGATGGTGCTCCAGATGTTTGGGGATTGCACCCAAGGCACTTATGACTATTGGAACTACCTTTGCTTTCTTTCGCCACAGTCATTCCATTTCTATTGGCTTCTCTTTCAGCTTGCGAAAAAATATGGGCCCATCTTTACCCTCTATTTTGGGTTCAAGAAAGTGGTGGTGCTGACGGGCTACGAAACGGTGAAGGACGCTCTTGTGAACTTCACCGAGGAATTCGTGGACAGGCCTTCCATACCTATATTTGAGAAAATTCAACATGGAAATGGTAAACCCTTGTGCACCCCTCCCCCAAATAAAGAAAACTAAAATAAGATGTAACTTCAAAACTGGTTATCCCAATCTTATTTGCTGATGGAAATCAGCATGGCATTGCTAATCATTTGTGAACCTTTGAAGAACCTCAATAGATTAAGAATCCTGAACTTTTCTAGACAGGGTGATACGTTAGGAGGGAAACAGATAATAGGCAGATGGAATCTGTCCAGAAAGTTTGGCTGTTTCAATAACAGGACTTGGCATTGTACTTTGTCGTCTTCAATCCTCCATGTAGCTCTAGGAAATAAGCTTTTTGTGGGCTTTGGTGCTTTCTGAGTTAGGTTATTTACTTGCAAACGTTTTTGGAATCTGTATGCCTAAATTTCTTATACTCCATGGAAATAGAAGGTAGCTGTAGGAGAAGAGCAGGCAGAGCTGGGGGTGGAGTTAAACATGTCATCAGCTTAGATTCCTTAAGTTGCCACAAGTGATCAACATCCAACTACTCTTGAGTTCCATGGACCCTTACCTGGTGCCAATTGAGTATTGAACGTTAGTTGATTAAATTCTTGTCTAAAGGCTTGAATAAACCTTCTATGCTGTGACTTAATGGATGGCCCCGATCCTTTGCACTTGACAGTAACCCTAGAATATAAAGCACTCTTTTTCAATCGTATCTTCTGTCTTCCCCCACAGGGGTTTTCTTCTCCACTGGAGAGCTATGGAGGACTACCCGAAGATTTACGGTGTCCACCATGCGCAACCTTGGGATGGGGAAAAAACACATCGAGGAATGCATCACCGAAGAGCTAAGTTTTCTGATAGAGAATATAAACTCTTTCGAAGGTGAGCTCAGAAAAGGGGAGAGCAATTCCCTTGAATTGCAAAAGACCTCGCAAAAGTCAATCCTTGTTCCGGGCACAGATCACAGTCTTCTTTAACAAGAGTTATTGACGCAAAAAGAATAATTACAAGAATTTCCACAACGAAACTATTTCTTATTAAGAACTTAATTTCTGCTCTTGGATACCATTTCAACTTCCAGAATTCTCCAGCCGGCAGGGGAATTCTGGGAGTTGAAGTCCACGCACCTTAAGGCTGCCGAAGTTGAGCGATACCAAGTTGTCAGAGCAAAGCCTTCGTAATTCTGTCTAATTGTGCTTTTATGTCAACTGGAGAATAGGTGGGGCCCTTCAGTGTTGACGGATGAGCTTCCAGGTGTCTCTCTTTACAAAGCAGGCCCTCAACTCCTTAACAAGCGCTGAGAATTGGCCCGTAACAGGTCATGGGATAATGGAAAAAGGTCCAGGCAGAGAAAGGTTGTATATATTTTTTCACAATGCCCTAAAACACCAATGCTTTTGTGTTTGTTTGGGTATGTGTGCGTATGTGTGTGTAGTTCTCTACCAGATTGGCAACCGCAAAATTGAGCTACCCCCTTAATGGTTACCCAGCCTGCTCTAAACTCCCCTGGTGCCGTTTTGCTCTGCAACAACCTATGCTTATCCACATCGCTGTGACTAATGATTTTGGCCTAGCTGCAGTTTTTAAAAAACAGCCTCACTCTTTTCTTCCATTATCCTTTTCTGCTTCTTCCCTCAGAAGCACCTTGCGAATAACAATGCAGCAAAAGCAATAGTTAAATAACTTTTTTTAAAAAAAAGCAAATACCTTTTTATTCTTGTCCTCTAGCAATGCCTAAGCTGGATGAACAGATTTGAGGGAGCCTGGAAAGGTCCTGATGGGGTACACATAAACCCCAATGGACATGATTGATCAATGGGTTAGATGTGACCAGAATAACAGAGTTGGAAGGGACTTTGGAGATCATCTAGTCCAACCCCCTGCTCAGGCAGGAAACCCTAGACCATTCCAAACAAATGGCTGTCCAGTCTCTTCTTGCACCAGTGGTGGGATTCAGGCAGTTTGCACCAATTGGGCAGAACCGGTAACTAATTTTTTGTTGCCCAGGCCCAGAATGGACTTCCGGAAGCGGCATCCACACAGAGAACCGGTTGTTCACCTATTTGAATCCCACCGCTGTCTTGCACGCACATCTTCTGGAGGTGAGCCATTCCACTGATATTAGTGATCCTCTCTTTTTACTCTGAAGGTGAGCCTTTCAACCTGAGGACTTTCAACGCGGCTGCGACCAACATCACTTTTGTTCTGCTCTTTGGGGAACGATTTGAGTACAACAACCCGACTTTTCTCACTCTTCAGAGACTCATAGATGAAGTGATGTGTCTCCTTGGGTCCCCTGCTTTACACGTAAGCTGACTTGCCTCTGCCATCCCTTTCTCTTTTGCCTTTCCCTTATTGTTCCTATTCATTTTGAGGGAAAATAAATTGCTTTAAACTTTGGGCATTAAAGAATATTTGGGGGAGATGGATTGAGGGTGAAAGAAAATGGAGAACGTAATGGCCACGTACTGAATGGAGCGAAAGACAAAACACAAGGAATAACAGTGGGGGAAAAAAGACTAGAAAAAATTATTAGAATGAGTTAGAATCAGCAAAAGTCTGGCATCTGCAAATTCTGGATATTAATGGTTTCCTTTGCAAAGCAGAGATATATTGTACTTGATTTTTCTTATCCTTCTCCTTTTCCTTCCTTTGCTTCTCACTAGCTGTTCAACTTCTACCCATTCCTGGGTTTTCTCTTCAGTGTTCACAAGACTTTGCTTCAGAAGATCGAAGAGGTCCGAGTGATTATCAGAGATTACATCAAGAGTAGCAGACAAGATCTCAACGGCAATAGCTTCAGGAGTTACACAGAAGCTTTAGTCTTCAAGCAGCAACAGGTGTGACCAGCGCAAGTAACAAAGCTAAGAAACAGGGTGTGGGCATCTGGGTGCCATCCAAAAAATGAAGATGGCAGCCACATGATGTGCATCACCCACAGTAACCATGGTGACTACCACCTTAGCTTTGTTGATATCAGACCTCTGAATGACAGAGAAAGACAGAGGTAGACCCAACATCTTCCCTTTGTTGGAACTAGGAATGTCTAGGCCAGGGGTTAGGCAACCTTGGCTCTTTCATGACTGGTGGACTTCAATTCCCAGAATTCCTGAGCCAGCCATGCTGTGGGGAAAGGGAGAGGTTTCCAAGCTGAGCCATGCTGGCTCAGGAATTCTGGGAGTTGAAGTCCACGAGTCATAAAAGAGCCAAGATGGCCTACCCCTGGTCTAGGCTAACAAAAGAAGGATTAAGGGGGACATGATAGAAGTCTTGCAATATTTGTCATGGAGAAGAGGGAGTCAAGCTATTCTCCAAAGCGCCTGAAGGCAGGACAAGAAGCAACAGAGAGAAACATATCAAGGAGAAAAGCAACCTAGAACTAAGAAATTTCTTGATAGTCAGAATAATTAATCAGGGGAAGGATTTGCCTCCAGAAGTTGTGCCCATGACATCCATCGTATCCCCTCCTTGTCCTCTCACCCCCTACCTTGTGCCTTTCCCTAGGACACAAACAAAAGGCAGAACCTCTTCCATGAAGATAATTTAATTGCGTCCATTCTGGATCTCGTCATGGCTGGGACAGAGACCACCGCCACAACTCTGCAGTGGGCTGTCTTGCTGGCCATGAGGTATCCGGAGATGCAAAGTGAGTTGTTGTTTTCTGTTGATGTTGTGGTTTCCACCCTTCTGCTACACATAGGTGTAAGGGTTGTGTGCTCCAGGTGGGCTGCATTCACAAAGTCCATGCTTTCAATTCTTCAGGGTTCGTTTCGGTCAAAAGAGGAACCGTAAATGAAACTTCAAAAGACAGAGACAAAACTCAAGTGGAAAAGAAGATTTCACGGGGAAATTAGAGGAGGTTTGTCTAGCTGCAAATTTAGTGGAAGAGAATGGATTGAAACAAGCAAGCAAAAAAAGGGAGGGAGGGATGGAAAGGAAGGAAAGGAAGGGAAAGGAAAGGAAAAGGAAAGGAAAAGGATGGGAAAAGGAAAGGAAAGGAAAGGAAAGATGGGATGGGATGGGAAAGGACAGCAACCAGCAAACTGGCTTTAATAAGAACTTAACCAGGTAACACCAATATATGAACCAGAACATCTTTGCATGTGAGAAGTGACACTTCTAGAAGTTTTGCAAGACATTTCACAGCTCCAGACCCCTGCATAACCACCACCCCTCTAAATTAAGAAAAAGGAAGGGACCAAAACGCTTAGAACAAAACATGCATTATATCATTCTCTTGCCTGTTAATGAGCAAAACAAGAGTACAGAGAGATATTAAAATAGGGGTGCTCAGACTTTAAAAAAAGACCAATCATGTAGAAACGGGCTGGAATGAAGTCTGGATGATGGAGAACAAAGAGGAACGGCGTGAAATTTAAACGGATAGATTTGTTTTGCCCGGCCTGAACGCTGTTTGGTTTCCCTTTCAGAGAAGGTCCAGGAGGAGATCGGGCAAGTGGTGAAGCCGGGTCACTGGGCCACCTACGAAGACCGGCGCCACATGCCTTTCACCAACGCGGTGATCCACGAGGTCCAGCGTTTCATCACCCTCCTTCCACACGTCCCTCGAAGCACCTCCGTGGACACCCACTTCAGAGGCTACTTCCTCCCCAAGGTAACTGCCACCAAATGTACAGGGAGCCCTCGACTTACGACCAAAACCTCCGTGGCTAAGCGAGACATTTGTTAAGAGAGTTTTGTTCATGTGACCATGGGAAAGCTGCAATGGTCGTAAGTGTGAAAAATGGTCCTAAGTGCCTTTTTTTTTTCAGTTGTGTTGTAGCCTTGAACAGTCACTAAACAAACTCTTGTAAGTTAAGGATTTACTCTTGGCCCTGGATCTGAGGCTGCTAAAATTAATAGCAAGAGCAGTGAGTGTTATGTACCGCTTTACAGCCCTCGCTAAGCGGGTTACAGAGTCAGCCTGTTTGCCCCCAACAATCTGGGTCCTCTTTTTATTGACCTCGGAAGGAGGAGGGAAGGCCGAGTCAACCCTGAGCCGGTCAGGATCGAACTCCTGGCAGTGGGCAGTGCATTAGCCTGCGACACTGCATTCTAACCCCTGCGCCACCAGGGCTCTTAATTAATCCAGTTTGATGGAAGAAGGTTTACCTAACTTTCCCCAGTCTGGATTCTTCAAAACAGATGGATTCCCCACATGATCCCGACTAAGAGATTTATAGTGTTTGTGCCTATGATTCAGTCTTGACTCCAGCCAGGGGACCCCCTGCTCAGTAGCTGAAAAAATAGGCTCTCGTTCTGATCTTCTCCTTCCTGTCCTCCAGGGGACCATGGTCATCCCATCGCTGACCTCAGTCCTGCTTGACCAGAGCCAGTGGGAAACCCCCCATGAATTCAACCCCAACCACTTCCTTGACCCCAGTGGGAATTTCGTCAAGAAAGACGCCTTTGTGCCCTATTCTTTAGGTAATCAAGACCTTCTGGGAGTCTTTGAGCTTTGGGGGTCCAATAACTGCAGTGAAGGGAACCTCTTACCCCCAGCAGCTTCTCCTGCAAGGGTTGTGTTGCCATTGCACAAGAGTTGCGTGTTGGGAAACTCTTCAGGACACCTTTTCCCAGACTGGAAGTTCCTTCCTCCTCCTCCTCCTCCTCCTCCTCCTCCTCCTCCTCCTCCTCCTCCTCCTCCTTCTTCCTTCTTCCTTCTTCTCCTCCTCCGCCTCTTCCTATTCTCCTCCTTCTCCCTCTCCTCTCCCTATTTATTTATTATTTATTTATTTATTAATTTGACTTCTATGCCGCCCTATTCCGGAGAACTCAGGGCGGCTCACAACATAATAGAAATCAACAATTAGAAATACATATATATTAAAACCCCTAATTTAAAAGAAAAACCAATCATTCAACATACACACAGACATACACTGGCTAGGGGCAAGATGTTAACTGCCCCAAGCCTGCCAGCCTCCTTTTCCCCCTCCTCCTCCTCCTTCCTTTTTCCTCCCCCCCTTCCTCTCCCTTTCCCTCTCCTCCTCCTCCATATCCTTCTGCTCCCTCTTTTTTTTCCATAGGACGCAGGAACTGCATCGGCGAAAGTCTGGCCAAAATGGAGCTCTTCCTCTTCTTCACGGGCCTCCTGCAGAAATTCACTTTCCGGCCTCCGCCTGGGCTTACAGAAATGGACCTGGACCTGGAAGTCCCTAAGACCACGTTCACCCTAAGACCACAGCCACAGCTGACGTGGGCCGTTCTCCGTGAGTGAAGAAAACGTGGCACGAGACGCAGGTGGGAAAGAAGGGGAAAAGACACTCCTGTACAGACCATACACTCTCTGTTTGTTTGTTTGTTTGTATCTCTACATGTAGACTATATAGATCTTAGGACAGGGTTTCTCAGTCTTGGCAGCTTTAAAAGCCTCCCTGCACATGTGCTGGCTGGGGAATTCTGGGAGTTGAAGTTCACACATCTTAAACTTGCCAAGATTGAGAAACGTAGCCTAGCATAGCTTGCTAATTCCATAGCAAGCTAGATTTAACATTAAGCTAGACTCCAAAAGAGAAAGAGAGTGGGGAAAAAATAGATATAAAAAAAACCCCAAATCCTTGGGGGCAAAATGGTGTGTAACTTACCATATATCTTCATGGATAAGCACATCTGCAAATAAGTTGACCCTCCAATCTTTCACCAAACTATCATGAAGGATGAGACTGACCTTGTGAACTTCTAGGAAGCTTTTGCCTTAGGAGGGGAGAAGATTTAATCGAAACAGGCTGTTCTTATCATTGCAGCCTTTTTCTATTCTTCAGTATCTGACTGAGAGTCTCGACTGCCTCTCCATGGCTGGTCTGCATCATAGCAACCCCCCCTTTTTTTTTTTGCAACTTTGCTTGACTTTCAGAGGCTAGCTCATCCTTGCGTTGCCTATTCTCCATCGGACACACAGCGTTTCAAAACCAAAAGTGAGGCTTTTCATGAGAAGCGTGCACATTGCTTTTTCTCATGTTTGTATAATCCTGGCAATCTTTAAAATCAGTTTATATATCTCTCCACTTAAGTTCTCGTTCCTGATTTTGCTTTTTGCTTTCTGTGGCAGGTGCCACAGTGGTGAGAAAGCACCAGCAGTGCTGTAGTCAGGATGGGAAGAATTGTTATGTGTGATATCATGCGATGCAAAGTTTAGAACAATTAATCAGCGGAACCAACAGCTTGCCTCGAGAAGTTGTGGATGCTCCATCACTGGAGCTTTTGAAGAAGAGATTGAACAAACATTTGTCTGAAATGATGTAGGGTTTCCTGCTTGAGCAGGGGGCTGGACTAGAAGGCCTCTAAGGCCCCTTCCAACTCTGTTAAGCTTAGGCAACTCTGCTTTCAGAGCCTTTTCATGGCTGATGCCTCACCAGCTTAAACGCCAAGAAAATCCAAAGGGCAGGCTGTAAAATGGATAGATAAATATTTGTTGAAAAAAAGTGACCAAAACGAGAGCTGGAAAGGAATGATATAGAATTGTAAAAGATTAGGATCAAAAGAGACAGTAGAGATCATTTTAAGCAAACATCCACACACACCCCTCGCTCAGGACCGCAATCGCTGTTACCAAAAACTAGATGGATAACCTGATCGATGGCCCCTCAATTTTTCTTTAAATATCTCCAGTAAAAGAGAACACACCACTTCCAGAAGTTTACTCCATGGTTGAAGACTTCTTACCATGAAAAGATGTTGGCTGATGTCCAGCAGAAATCTTCATCCTTGTAATTTGAGCTCTTTGTTTCTTGTGCTCTGTTTTAGAGAAGATACTTGCACCATCTCCCAAGTCAATTAAGCTTCCATCAGAATAGAGCTGGAAAGGACCTTGGAGGTCTTCTAGTCCAGCCCCCTGTTCAAGCAGTAGACCCTATCCCATTTCAGACAAATTGCCTGTCCAGTCTGTTCTTCAGAACCTCCAGTGATGGAGCACCCACAACTTCTGAAGGCAACTGCTGTTCCACTGGTTAATTGTTATCACTGTTAGGAAGTTTCTCCTTAATTCCAGGTTGCTTCTCTCCTAGATTAGTTTCCAGAAAGGAAAGAAAGTGTTGTTTTTTTAAAATTTTCCCTCCTGCATAGATGCAGGTAAATATGCTCCTGGACTTACTAGGGGTAGGGGGAATGGACAGGAGGAACAGTTACTCCCAGGACAGTGGTCAGATAAGCAGGGCTTGAACCCAGAAACTAATTTGAGAAACTGTTTCAGATGACTCCTTCCTTAGTTCATCCCGGGATAAAAAGATGGAAAGGAAGGACATTCAGACTTGGAAATGTTTCCAACTCGATCCAATAAAACTCATCCTGATCTACAGATCATTGGCTTCTCAGTCTGGCCTACCTAGTAGGGTTGATTCTAGGCAGCGCCATTACACATTAGAGCATGTTTTGCAACCTTAGCCATTTGAAGACGTGTGGACTTCAACTCCCAGAATTCCCCAGTCAGCCTTCCTTGACTGCTTCTGCAAGGACGGATTACCTAACACCTGCCTCTCATCCCAGCATGTCTTGGTGTGAACCTAAAAGTTAGACTAGTGGGATCTGAGGCCTGATCCAGTCCTTGGGGACTTCTTGCTTTCTTCAGAATCCATGACAAACTTTTCTCATTGAACTTATGAATTTAATTCTGTCATCCAAGGGACCGTCCCTGTTTGACCAGTGCAGTCAGAACAGCCCCAAGCAAGCCATATAGATATATAGGTGTGTGTGTGTGTATAATTTTCTTTTAAACATTCCCAAATACCTTTCTATCAGTAACAGAGACTAATTCTTGTAAATGACTTTGGGAACTGGAACAAGAGTTGAAAACAGATTTTTGCCTCCTCCTCTCCTTCTCCTTCTCCTTCTCCTCCTCCTCCTCCCTCTCCTCCTCCTCCTCCTCTTCTTCTTCTTCTTCTTCTTCTTCTTCTTCTTCTTCTTCTTCTTCTTCTTCTTCCCCTCCCCCTCCTCCCCTCCTCCCCTCCTCCTCCTCCTCCTCTTCTTCTTCTTCTTCTTCTTCTTCTTCTTCTTCTTCTTCTTCTTCTTCTTCTTCTTCCCCTCCTCCTCCCCCCTCTCCTCCTCCTCCTCCTCCTCCTCCTCCTCTTCTTCTTCTTCTTCTTCTTCTTCTTCTTCTTCTTCTTCTTCTTCTTCTTCTTCTTCTTCTTCTTCTTCTTCTTCTTCTTCTTCTTCCTTCTTCTTCTTCTTCTTCTTCCCTCCCCTCCTCCCCCTCCTCCTCCTCCTCCTCCCCCCCTTCCCCCTGGTCCTCCTTCTTCTTCTCGTATTGAAGTTCAGCCACAGGAATTTCCGTTCCGGCCCC
Source organism: Bothrops alternatus (assembly GCA_034064705.1). Lineage (NCBI taxonomy): Eukaryota > Metazoa > Chordata > Lepidosauria > Squamata > Viperidae > Bothrops > Bothrops alternatus. The sequence continues at coordinate 833,357 of JARGCV010000470.1, read as the reverse complement.
CCCTGGAGGACCATCTCAATACTCTGGGGGTTTCAGATGACAATTTTTAGAGTCCCCAGCTTCCCTGACACGGCTGGTTGCCTTCCTTGGTTGAATCAGAAAATGCTCGGTCTTTCTCATGCTAAGATTTTGGATCTCAGCAAGGGCTTGGGAGGAAGTGGGCTGGGCTGGTAGTGGATTGTCCCCGAGAACATTCTACTGCCTGAGATGAAATCCCCGGAACAACACCCCTGCAGCTTTGGGGACCACACCTGAAATGACCACTGCTGGACTTGCAACTGGCAACTACACAGGGCTTGGAAATTTGCAAAAAAGGACGGATTGCTCCTGAGTTACTTTAGCAATGTTGAGGACACTGGTTGTGTTTCCAAACGGTCGATTCTTTCTTCAGCCCAAGACACTAAGCAGCCTTCTTCACTTTAAGATTTGTGGACTTCAGCTCCCAGAATTCCCTGCACCGGACCACTGCACTAGACCCTGTAAACATTTAGACCCTTAATCTGAATGGGCAGTTCTATTGATGGAGTGTCCTTCTCAAGTGCCGTGCAACAAAAGTAATATTCCGTGCCATGGAGTCTGGTTTGGTACTAAGTAGCTTCCTATAGTCTTGGTTGAATCAGGCTTTGGTTTAGGATGGGGGAGACTGGAAACTTCACATTTACCTGTAAGGAGAACCTACAGCTTAATCAGAGGATGCCTGTTTTATAAGATGGGTCTCCAACATCTCCAGGTAAGGCTGGAGAAGCCACCCATTGGTCCCCTGGAGAGCTACTGTCCATCAGTACAGCTAACGTAGAGCTAGTTGAACTGAGGTGTGCAACACGCAAACTCAAGCACTAACCAGAAGTCTGTTTTGTTTCGGCTTAGGGCAGTATCTAAATTCAACAGTTGTATAGTCTATATTCTTTTTTTTAAAATGTTTTATTGATTTTCTAATTTTACATTTAAGTATTTAAAAAGCAATATGGCAACTGAGTTAATTGAAAATTCAAATGACATACAAACATCTTTAGCGCAAGTCTCAAACTACCACATTACATATTTCCTCTCTCTTCCCCTTAGCATTTACTGTCTCATATTCAAACTAATACGATTCTTATTATATCAATTAAATAAAAATAACATTCTTACATTTATCAATCATTTTTAGCTTATACATATCCTGGTTATTTTAACATTCAGTCTTTATAGACAATCAATCTCCTAATTAGTTTTTCCCAATTTTTAGTTTGCCATTAATATTTAAACTTAACATTTAATATTGATAATTTCCAAGTTTTAAGTGACCAAAAGTTCCCTTTATCCCAGTTCATCACAAAAGTCTAATATTCAGAATATTCTATATTCTATATCCATGCCTCATTGGATGAATCAAGCTACTATAGCTTATTCCACAACTCTTTAGTTAAAACAATGCAAGGTTTAGACCCAAGTAGGAAACAGCTGCTTTGCAATCTTCTGTACTATGGTTAGCAAGAAGCTCTTCTAGAGTTTGCTTCCTTATGCAGGGTGAGGGGAACCCCAATGAGGTGCTTAACAATCTTTGGCTGTGAACCCATCAAGGAACCCAGCCCAGCTGCCCAGCAAAACCTCTCTTCTTTCAGAATGTATCGGTGAAACCTGATTTTGTAAGCAACAATTGGAGAATAGGACAAATGGCTTCTCCAAGGACGCAGAGTTAGTTTCTCTCTGTCTGAGCGTCTTAGCCCCATTTATGCAATGAAAGAAACCAGACGATCAACACGAAGGATATTCTACGGTGGAAGAACAGGGGTTAGTCTTGGAGAAATGGGCGCCGATGCCAAAAATACACTTTTAAATTAAATGGGACAATCCGTACTCCTAGATGAATTATTTATTCTCCATAAAAAGGCGGACAGGATGCATGTTAGAAGTAGAGTAGGGAGTGGGGCCTTGACAAGTTGCATTTGTGTTTGCCATTCTGTGTCGTTTTTAATTCTTTTTGCTAAGCAATAAGTGGCTAGGAGAGCGGGCAGCTGTATGAAACAAAAAAACAACAACACCCAATCAAACGAATAAAGAGCACGCCCATCCTTTGTGGAGAATTCGAACGGGTGTGTTGGAGAAAGGAGTGCTTATGCACAACCATTTTTTAAAATAATAATAATAAACTGCATTTTTCCTCTGCTGTTTTCTCATTCAGCCCCCAAGAGCAGGGATTGGCATTGAAAAACGTGTTCCCAAGAAGGCAATCTTGGTTGTCTTTCTAGAGTGAAGTCCTCGACTTTTGGAGCCCAAAATTTCCGTTGCTAAGTGAAACAAGGGTTCAGTGAATTTGGTCCCATTTTACAGCCTTTCTCGCCACCATTGTTAAGTGAATCTGCTTCCCCCCCCCATTGACTTTGCTTGCCAGAAGATCGCCAAAGGGGATCACCTGACGCTACAAAACCGCAACCGTTATAAATATGAGTCAGTGGCCAAGCGCCTGAATTTCGATTACGGGGATGCTGCAATGGTCATAAAGTGTGAAAAACGGTCATAAGTCACTTTTCCAGGCCTGTTGTCACTTTGGTCACTAAACAGATGCTTGTAAAGTGAGGACCACCTATATTCAAACTATTGTCAAGAGAAATTTTTTTTAAAAAAATCTTCTTGAGGAGCCTGAGGACCAGGAGAAAAGTCTCCTGCCTCATTAAAGAAGCAAACTTTTTTTTAAAATAGGGAAACTGTTTTGCAAATCAAGGCGTTGAACATTCGGTAAAATTGCGATGTTACGCTGACTCATTGGGAGCAATCGCTTGTTTAAAATGTTTGTTCCAGTAACAAAGGAGCCCAGACGTATTTATGCTTTTATAAAATGAAAAACTTTGCTTTTAAAGAAAAACCTGGCAGAGGACCAAGCGCTTTCAAAGAGGCCCTGGCTTCTTCATTTCCCTCCAGAAAAGGGAAAAAGCTCCTTCCAAAATTATCCTGCTTTTTCGCCTATTAATGCCTTGCCAAAAAAACAAAAGTCAAAAGAAATATATATACATAGAGAGAGACTTCCTTCAGAACATGTTTTTGTTTGACATGCAAATCGGAGCCAGTGAAATCAAAACTAGCCCAGGTTTTCTTTAAATGGGGAACAGCTTGTGTGACCACATAAATCAGAAAAAAAAGACATGAATCACCGCAACTTCAGAGGAAAAAAGGAGGAGGGCTTTAGCAACTCGGGTTTAAAAAATAATTATAGAACATACGGCGTCAAACGGGCCGACGAGAATTCCTCCTCCTCCCCAATTACAAGGAGTCTCGACTTAACGACTGCAGTTGAGGCCAGAATTTATGTTGTTAAGTGAGACGTTTGTTCAGTGAGTTTTGCCCCATTTGACGACCTTTCTCGCCACAGTTGTTAAATGAGTCTGCTTGTGAGAAGGTCACAAAAGGGAATAACACGAGCTGGGAACACTGCAACCCGTCATAAATATGGGTCAGTTGCCAAGCATCTGAAATATGATCCCGTGATCATGGGGACGCTGCATTGGAACATAAGTGGTTGTAATTCCCTTTTTTTTGGGGGGTGCAGTTGTAACGTTGTGCGGTCGCTAAAGGAATAATTGTAAGTTGAGGAATGCCTGTAGCTGGTCTACAGATGCAAAATGTTGCTGTTATGGGAGATATTTGCTGTAAAACTCCTTCAGTTGAGTGATCCTGAAAAAATGTTAGGCAGGATTTAACACGGTTGACACTTGCAAGGCTGAGAGAGGTAGGGTAGACTAGGAAATCCAAAAAGCATCCCAGAAGAAGACCAGAACGAAGCATTTCTGCACTGTGGGCAAGGAACTGTCCTAAAACAGGTCACCAGGAGGACTAAACGTGATTCATTTTGAAAAAGCCGTGTCTGAATCTCACCCTGATCCTGAAGTTCTTCTACCCTGAATTTTTACTAGCGGCACCCAATCTGTGCCTGCTACATATCTTGGGTTTTAGCAATCCCATCCTCCCCAGCCTTGGCGATGGTGGCCAGGAGAAGGCGAGAAGAAGGCCGGCCTAGCTTGGGGAAGGTTCGTGGCTGCCCCAGATCTCAGCTTGTTGACGGCGAGAAGCTGGAGAAATAACCGATGACCACCTTGTGCCGAAAACAAATCTGCTACTTTCAAGTACCAGCAAAGTTACAAACTTCAAAACAGAGAAAAATGACTCTTCTCCGAGCCCCTCCTAGAGCAGATGATACTTTCACAACCCCCAGGGTGAGTCCTCCTCTCCGTTGCCCCACGGCCAGGAGTACATTCAGTCCTCAACTTAACGACAGATGGTTTAGGGACCGTTCAAAGTTACAACAGCACTGAAAAAAAGGGACTTTGGAAGGTTTTCTAGCTTTGTGCGTCAGCAGCTTTGAGCTGGAATTCACCCCGGGATCTGTTTTTCACATTTACGACGGTTGTAGCATCCCCAGGATCACATGATCAAAATTCAGAGGCTCAGCGACTGGTTTATATTTATATTTATGACGGTTGCTGTGTCCCGGGTCACGTGACCCCCTTTTGTGACCTCCTGGCAAGCAAAGGCAGGTTGTTCCACTGGTTAATTGTTCTAACTGTCAGGAAGTTTCTCCTTAGTTCTAGGTTGCTTCTCTCCTTGATTGGTTTCCATCCGTTGCTTCTCCAAAGCACCTGAAGGCAAGAGAAGAAGCAACGGATGGAAATTGATCAAGGAGAGAAGCAACCTGGAACTAAGGAGAAACTTCCTGGCAGTCAGAACAATTAACCAGTGGAACAACCTGCCTCCAGAAGCGGTGAATGCTCCAACACTGGAAGTTTTTAAGAAGAGACTGGACAGCCATTTGTCCGAAATGGTCTAGGTTCTCCTGCCTGAGCTCCAAAATGATCTCCAAAATCCCTTCCATCATCATCATCATCATCATTATTAAAGTCAATGGGAGAAGCCAGATTCACTTCACAACCGGGTGACTAACTCAGCTCCTGCGGTGATTCCCTCAACAACTGAGGCAAGAAAGATTGTAAAATGGGGCAAAACTCACTTAACAAATGTCTCACTTAAGAACAGACATTTTGGGTTCAACTGTGGGCGTAATTCACAGCCCACAAACCAACCAGCACAAAAGGGAAGCCACACTAAGTGGTTTAAGGCCACACTCGTCTAAGGTGATGTATTTAGCGTATGGCATATCATACATAGGCTAGCAATATATGTTAACAATTACACCTAGATTAGTAAGACACAATAACATGTCAACGTTAAGAAGTTCTACGTTCAAATACCAATGTCTAGGCCATCTAACCATTGAAGAGCAGCATCATTGAGAAGCAACGGATGGAAACTAACCAAGGAGAGAAGCAACCTGGAACTAAGGAGAAACCTCCTGACAGTGAGAACAATTAACCAGTGGAACAACCTGCCTCCAGAAGTGGTGAATGCTCCAACACTGGAAGTTTTTAAGAAGAGACTGGACAGCCATTTGTCCGAAATGAGACAGGGTTACCTGCCTGAGCAGGGGATTGGACTGGATGACCTCCAAGGTCCTTTCCAACATCATCATCATCATTATTATTACTATTATTACTACTACTACTATTATTATTATTACTACTACTATTATATCAGATACTGCACTGGACTGGTTCCCAAAGGTGTTTTTTCAAGAGGCAAATGGACTTTATTGTTTTTCTTTGAACACGTTTTGCTTCTGATCCAAGAAGCTTCTTCAGCTCTGACTGGATAGTGGGGAATGGAAGGATCTAGTCTCTGGTGTCACCATCCAGTCAGAGCTGAAGAAGCTTCTTGGATGAGAAACGAAAGGTCTTCAGAGAAAAACTAGGAAGTCCAGTTGCTTAGTGTTAAAAGCACCTTTGGGACAACCAGGACATGGAGGACTGAGGATCTCCACAGACATAACTGGACCAGTGTATGCCCTCAGCTTACAGCCACTCAGGATGTGATCTACAGTTTGAGGAGGGACCCCATAGTCACACTGAAGGGAGGATGCTATGGCCCATTGGTACAGAAAGTCCTAGATTACAGTGTTTCTCAACCTTGACCATTTTAAGGCATGTGGACTTCAACTCCCAGAATCCCACAGCCAGCATTGCTGGCTGTGGAATTCTGGGAGTTGAAGTCCACATGTCTTAAAATGGTCAAGGTTGAGAAACACTGTCCTAGAAGATGCCATGTGAGGTGTACCTGCTCTTCAGGATTGTCCACAGCTGATGTGTCTAAGAAAGGGTCTAAGAAAGAAACAGATATATCAAAGGGGTTTCTCCGTTTAAAAAAAAACCCCATCCATTTGAGTGTGGGGCCAGAGGATATTCTTCTCCCCATAGACAGTGCATAAATTGGGGTCCTTGGTTTGGCATCACCTGGGTGAATTCCAGAAAGGTAGAAAACGAAGAAGTACATCTTCAGCACGCTGGAGGTGAGAAGCAAGAGAGATGTTCTTCTGTAGCACCAAAGCCACCAACCAAGGTTGAAGGACTGAGACCTTGGTCTTGAAGGAGGTGATGACCCATCTTCCAGGGTAATCTCATCTCTCAAGAAAACCAGCACTGGGAAAACAAGGGAGTAAGAGTAAAAAAAAAAAAACAACAACAACCCACTCCAGAAGAATTTCCTCATTCTCAAAAGTTCTGGGTAGCTTTGGGCTGGCTTCTTCCGGACCGACACCCTGCTGACATTTGCAAAGCAAACTGAATAACCTTTTTCTGGAAAAAGAGAGGTTAACAAATGACTGAAGTGGCGTTTCTGGTGTTCCCTTGGGGGGGAAACTCAGCAAAGGACGTCCTCCTGGTTCAGATTTTGTTGAGTTGGTTTGCATCTGAAGCCTCTGCGGGGAAATCCCCAGGAAACACACAGAGCGGCTCTAATCAAATGAAGGACTCATAACAAGTCAGAAGTAAGGGCCAGGGGCACATCTAGATGGCATGAAGGAGATGACCATCAGCAAAGAAAAGTTCAGCTTAGTTCAGCAGCAGGGGGGAAATTGTAAGTAAAATCTGATTTTCTTTTAAGTCAAAAAGACACAACCCTTCAGAATTCTGCGTGGCCTCCAGAAGCCTTGGGTCCAGCCCTAGATGGCTTACGAAAGTGGCTATCAAATTGTAACTTTAAATACGACCAGAGGGGGGAAATGGTTAACTCTATGGGTAATAATTTCAGGATGTATGTTTTAATTCAATTTAAGGGCAGGTGAAATAAAATCACGTTGAGTTTTTTCTCGGGAGACCCACCTCCATTCCCTTTCTGGAATGCAGAATTCCCGCTGCTCGGAAGTCAAGGGGTTTTTTGACAATTGCAATGGAAGCATCATTAGAGGACCTTCTGGTGGCTTCGCTCACGAGGTCCAAAGCTTGGAGAAGTTTGAACCTCTGAGAGCTGTCTGGATGCATGGATTGAGTTGAGTTGAGCCGAGTTGAGCCGTGCCTTAAATCATTGGGGTGGGGTGGGTGCAACATCTCTAGCTTGGCTCTCTTTTACATTGGTATTATTTAATTTCTTAAACTGGCAGGCCAACATATACATAATAATCCTGACTTTGTTCAAAATAGCTTTGAAAGCCCAATAAGAGGGTGGGTTGGGCAACCTTCATATAAGTGCCATGATGCGCCAACTCAAGTTGCTAAAATAAAGAAATAAACCCATCCTTGCAAACTCAGGAAGAAATGCCAAAATATCGCACATGTTTAGTTGTGAGCTTTGACAAATGCAACATATATATATATTTTTTTTAAAGAGAACGGCCTCTTTTTAAATAAATAACACCCTTGCGCATCTCCATTTTTTTCATTTCTTGCTTTGTCTTGTCTTTTCAAAGTTGTGTCTGCCTCAGGAGTGGCTCCTATTCTTCTATTAATTTTTTTTGCCTAAAGGCTTCAACTATTGAGCCCTGCAGGTTGATAATGAAAAGAATTGCTAAGGAATTTAAAAATGCTCTTTGTGGTTCCTAAGAACAGATCCATGTAGCCCAATATTCTTTTTTTCTTTTTCTTCTTCTCACCGTGATGAGTCAAGGGCCTCCAGGAAAACTGCAGCAAATGCAAATAATCTCAGTTCAATCTCCCAACAGGCCAGATAGGTTATTTTCTAGTCTTTTCTGAAACTCAGCTTTCCATAATCGTTTTTTCTACCGTGGTGTTTTCTTTTGACACACAATCTAGCTGCAGGTGTCTTCCAGGACAGGGTGGGGAGGTGGACTGGAGGCCTTTAACCCTTCTGCTATCTTCCTTTCCCCGGTCTCTTAACTTTTTTCTTCCTTGGAAAGGACTGATCTGGAAAAGAATAATACAGAATACCAGAGGTGGAAGGAAGGGACCTTCCCATCCCCTGCTCAGGCAGGAGACCCCATATCTTCTTCAAAACCTCCACTGATGGAGCACCCAGAACTTCTGAAGATTTGAAAGACATTTCTATTTCGTTCTAGGTTGGATTTGTCTTTGATATTCTTCCAATCGGTACCTGTTGTCTTGTCCTCAGGTGCTTTGGAGAACAGGTAGATCGCTTCTTGTTGTGACAAGCCTTCAAAATATTGGAAGACATTTATCATGTCATTTATCATTACCCTCTAGTCTTTCTCTTTGTTAGCCTAGCCCAGGGGGAGGCAACCTTGGCTCTTTTATGACTCGTGGAGCTGGCTCAGGAATTCTGGGAGTTGAAGTCCAAAGAGCCAAGGTTGCCTACCCCTGGCCTAGGCATACCTAGCTCCCTCAATCACGCCCTGTAAATAACAGAATAACAAAGTTGTAAGGGACCTTGGAGGTCTTCTAGTCCAGCCCCCTGCTCAAGCAGGAGACCCTGGGCCATTTTAGACAAATGTCTGTCCAGTCTCTTCTTAAAAACCTCCAGTGATGGAGCACCCACAACTTCTGGAGGCAAGGTGTCCCACTGGTTAATTGTTCTCACTGTCAGGAAATTTCTCCTTAATTCCAGGTTGCTTCTCTCCTTGTTTAGTTTCCATCCGTTGCTTCTTGTCTTGTGGAAGTGAAGCCAAGTATTTAGAAGGAAATGAGCTTTTAATCCAATAAACGAGCAGGGGGGAAAAAAGGGTTTATAATATTTTCTTTTAAAAGTTTGGATTCTCTCCAGCTAATGCTTAGCCTTCACTGACATGTTTATCCTTTGCACATCCCCCTAAAAAGCATTATCTGCCGTTATATTTCTTAGCCTGGCATTTTTCCCGAAGAAGTTCGGGAAAGCTTTGTGCTTTTAAAAAAAATTATGGGAGGAGGCTGTCTGCTGCAATTCCTACAGGCAATTGCTGCATTCAACCTGCAACATCCATCTTCCATTTAGGTCTAAAGACTGCAAAATCTTGGGATGTTCTGCTTCTCTCCATCTCCTGCACATCAGCCTGCTGAAAACGCTGGTCATTTTTTAAAATACCGTATCCACATCGGTTTTGATTTTTCTACTGTAAATTACAGCGGATCTTATTTCTTACACAGCTGAAGCGACGAGCAAAGTTCCTTGTGGAAAACACAAACATGCAGGAATTCCACACACCGCGCTGTGCAATACCTACTTTGCTTTCACGTACGTTGCGGTGTCAGTTTGTTGAGTCAGTACAGGCGGGTCAGTCATTACAGTTTCCAAAGCGTGGTGTACAGCCTTTGTGGATGAACCGGGGCCATTGCGACTTGCGCAACGCAATCTGGTTAAAACAAACCTTGCCTTGGAGCCATGTGTGAACCAGACTTAAATCCAGTCAGGTTCTAGGCGTGATCTTTGAAGTTTCCGATGTAAATTTACCTTAATTTTTTCTCTTTTGGAGCATTAGTAGGACACCCTAAGTCACCGTTTGTTTAGCTGTGGTTTATTGAATAAACCACAGTTGCAGAACGCGTGAGTCATGCACCCCAAGGACTGGACACACACACACACACACACAACCCTGTGGGGTAAATAAGAAACCATATTAGTGATCGTACTGCTTTATACTGCACTCGTGAGGCCATCCATGGAATTCTGAGTCCAGTTCCGGTCACTGTGATTCAAAGAAGAGGCCAGGATCCTAGGAAGAGTCCAGAGAAGAGCAACAAAGATGATTAGGGATCTGGAGGCTAAACCCATGATGAAGGGTTGAGGGAACTAGCTTTGTCTAGTCTTAATGAAGAGAAGGATTTAGGGCAGGGGTCTTCAAACTTGGCCCTTTTATGACTTGTGGACTTCAACTCCCAGAATTCCTCAGCCAGTTGTCATAAAAGGGCCAAGTTTGAAGATCTCTGATTTAGGGTGATACGATAGCAGTCTTCCAGTACCTGAGGGGCAATCACTGAGATGAGAAGCTTACTCATTCTCCAAAGCATCTGGGAGAAAGACAAGAAGCATCTGGAGATGATCAGAGAGAGATTCAACCTGGAACTAAGGAGAAATTTCAGTCAGTGGGATGACTTGCTTCCTGGAGTTGAGGCTCCATCACTAGGGCTTTTCAAAATTAGACCTGGGATGTCCAAGATCTAGGATGGTATAAGGACTCCTGCCATGGGCAGGGGGTTGGACTAGAAGACCTCCAGAGTCCCTTCCAGCTCTATAATTTTACGTAGCCAACACTATCAGACTTCTTTCTCTGCAACCTGTTTTCTGTTTTTAGAGACCACCCTGGATTAAGACGTGCATTTTCGACAGATCATGCAATCGTGTTTGAAGGAACAGTATTGGGATGGCCTTCTGGGTAATTGTGTGTCTTGCAAATACGCTTGCCAACCGCTCAAGTCCCAGGGATGCGCTGATGTCTGCAGTAAGTATCTGAACAATGATGTTGTAGGGCTTGCCACTGAAATAGTTGTATTATTCAGCCATTTTGGCCTTCCAAAGCAGCTTATGAATCGTGGTAGAACTGGGGGAAGGTGTTTGCTCTTCTAGCACCAGTAGAGGTGCTGAAGATGTGGTTGTTTAGCTCCTGTGAGAAGACCATGCCACTCAGTTGCTTTACCAAGAGATCTTCCTCAACCCCCTGACCTCCAGATCATAGCCTCAATTTTGGAGGCTACGAGGTGGCTGATCTAAATGAATGGTAACCAGCTGTCCAGGTTCTGACCTTATGGCTAGTTAGAGGTTGCTAAACCCATTCTCAGCATCATGGACCATTAGCCATGCTGACTTAAGGTTGATGGGAGTCGAAGTCCAGCAACCATGGAGGACCTTCTCTGCTTTTCAGCTCTTGGATGACTGGGGACACTTAGCAAGGTAGCAACGTAGAACGTGGTCTCCTGTTGGTACTAGCGCTACTTCCTTTGCACATCTGCAGAAGGGGGTTGCTGGAAAGCCAAATAACCAAGTAGCCATGACTCCCAAATTGTTTCCTGAATCGGCTTTCATGCTCTAAAACAGAGATGTCCAACCTTGGCCACTTTAAGACCGATGGACTTCGATTCCCAGAATGCTGGGAGTTGAAGTCCACAAGTCTTATAAGTTGCTAAGGGTCAGACACCCCTGCTCTAAACCACTTTTACTACCCACCCTTTGCCGAGCTCCGGAGCTTAGCAGCCAGCCTTGACCAACAGCTGGAAAATGTTCTACAACACCCCGACAAGCCAGGTGTTGAAGGAAGCAGGAGATGGAAAGGAGGGCGGCCACATCCCTTTGGCTGCATTAGCCATCTCAAGGATGCTGCTGTTTCCATGGCGACAGGATTTGATAGCCAATGAGCAGTTAGGCCAACCAAAGACTGGGTGGTTCTTTTGTGGGTGGAGAAAAGATACATTGCAGATTTCTCTCTCTCCTTTGCACAAACTCTGCTTTTCTCTTAGGCTCCATGGAGTGCAGCAAGCAAGTAGGCTCCTACTACGACCAGCTCCTGAGACAATGCATCAAATGCTTCAGCATCTGTGGACAACACCCCAAACAATGCACACCTTTCTGTAGAAGTAAGAGCTGAAGAGGAGTCCAAAAACGGCCAGCTAGATCAGGAGGGCTCCCTTTCCCTCCTTGTGTTTTCCACCCCAGGATACACACCTTCCCCAGGTCCCAGTCAGTTAGTTCCTCTCCAAAAGGGGCAGATGTCGTCACAAATGTGCCCAGGAACTATAAACTGGGACAAGAGTACTACTCTTAGTCACCTTCTGAAGGCAAATCCTTCACATTTCTCAAGGAGGATTTTTTTTTTTCCCTCTTTTCACAAGGAAACCCAGCAGGGATTTTAAAAAAATAAATCTTTGTCAGATTGTTTACTCGTGGGCATTAAGTTCCCGGTCCCTGATGGGCATCAAACACAAAAACTTAATATAGTCACGAAGAAGGGAATGTCATAATGCTGCGGTTCGTTTTGCTAGCTGTTCATAGTTTATTGCATTTATTTGCATTGTTTTTGGTTTTGATTAAAAAAAAATTGGTTAGCGAGCAAATACATATTATTGGCTGGTTGAATACAAATCTGGAAACCGTTTGCCATCACCTACCTTCACTTGGGTAGTCAGCTCAGAGTCTAAGTTACCCAGTAGAATATCTGTAGCTCAGGGTTGAGGTGTGGGGTCCTTGGTCCTCTCTGAGCTTGGGTTTCTTGCAGACATTTCATGACTCAACTAAGTAACATTATCAGTGCTAGAAGGTGGCTGTAGCAACCCCCCTTCTAGCACTGATAATGTTACCTAGTTTGTTAATGAAACGTCTGCAAGAAAACTACCAAGCTCAGAGAGCACCAAGAACCCCATAGTCGTCGTTCTCCTCCTCCTCCTCCTCCTCCTCCTCTCCCCAATCCCCACTCCTTTCTAGCACTGATAACGTTACCTAGTTTGGTAAGGAAACGTCTGCAGGAAAACGTCCAAGCTTAGAGAGCGTCAAGGACCCCACAGTAGCCCAGATCTTCATAGATCTGCCCTGTTTGCATCCAAAGATAAAATCCAGAGACGACTCATCAAACTGCTGCTGAAATAAGTCAGGGTGTGGGATGAACATTTACAGTATTAACCTTCTCCCTCCCCTCCCATCTGACTTCCAGAGCCCCTTGCAACCTCTTTACCAACTCCAGCCGCTCTCCAGCCTCTGCAGCGCAAACTGGATGCCACTTTCGACCAACAGGTTTTTCTCTACGTGGCCGTGGGCTTCTCTTTTGGCGTTCTGCTCCTCTCCTTCCTGTTGACTTGGATTTACTTTAAAAAAAGGGGGGGCAGGAAGTTCTGTCGAGCCAGCTCAGCATCTTGCCCTAAAAAGGGAGATCTTCCAAAAGGTAAAATTCTTCTCTCTTTTTTTTCCTTTTTCACTCCAGCTGGAGCAACAGCTTTCCTTGGGTCCTTCTGTACGTGCTCAGAAGATTCCTGTGCATCATAGGCTCTTCAGCAATGACTCCATTTCACTGGTGGACCTGGTGTTTTGAGCCTGACCAAAGCACGCTTGTGCAAATTCTCCGTCATTCAGGTCATGTTTGTCCCAAAGGTGGGTTTTTTTTTCCCAAAAGGCAACTGGACTTCCTTTATTTTATTTTTCCCTTCAAGACGTTTCGCTTCTCATCCAAGACGCTTCTTCAGAACTGAAGAAATGAAATGTCTTCCAGGAAAAAAAGAAAGTCCAGTTTCCTTTTGACAAAAGCACCTTGGGACTGAAAAAAAAAAAAAGCAGTTTTCTAAGCGTTTCTAAGGCTAAAACCTCTGCTAAATCTACTCCAGCCAAGAGGATGCATGATACAAAGGGAAATGCATCTTCCTGGAATTAAATGAAACATTTTCCCACTCTGCTAGAGCTTGTTAACTTTCAACTTCAGCAATTGGGTCCGATTACCCAGATTTTCAAAAGAGAAAGCTCTGAATGCTTAAGCTGGTCCACAGTCAGTATAAATAGAATAAAAATCTAATTCCCTTTGGGCAGTCATAAAGCTGCCCAGAGTTGCTTGACAGTCAGATGAACAATATATAAATTTTAATACATTTCTCGTTGACTTTGCTTGTCAGACGGTCGCAAAACCTCGGGACAGTGAAACCGATCATAAATATGAGTTAGTTGCCCAAATGTCTGAATTTCGACCACGTGACTGCGATCGTGTGAAAAGCAGTCATAAGTTTCCAGTGCCATTGTAATTTCGGTCACTAAATGAACTGTGGTAAATGGAGGAGTATCCAAAACATGGCAGACTTGGATGGAAACTAATCAGAGAGAGAAGCAACCTAGAACGAAGGAGAAATTTCCCGACAGTTAGAACAATTAACCAGTGGAACAACCTGCCTCCAGAAGTTGTGACTGCCTCAACACTGGAGGTTTTCAAGAAGAGACCCTCCAAGATCCCTTCCGACTTTATTATTACTACTACTACTACTACTAAACAGACACCATGCAATTCTTACATTCCTAATGGTACTAAACCAGGTCTTCTTCTGTTTTTAGTTGCTATGTTCCCTCACCGTAAACAACACACGTTATTGTTATTGTTTTTTCAGATGGTCTCATGGAAGCGGGAAGCTTCGGAAGCGAATCCGGAGGGAACCAAACTCCGGATCCCATTGAAACCTGCGGCTTCTGTTTCCCCGAAGTGAGTGCTGCCATCCAGGAGACGCAAGCGTGCCCGAGGCCGTACCAGCTGGAGATGCTGGCGGAAGTTGCTGCTGCTGCCCCTGGCAGAACGGTGCCCGCCTCCTCTGAAGACTGCCATTTCCAAATTATATGTTCCCCCTCCCAAGAAAAGATGCAGATGAGCTAAGCCATAAGCAATGGAGGACAACAGGAACATGACTCCCCCCCCACCTCCGCGTAAGGAAGCTGCTTGAATTGCTGAGGTCTTGAATTGTAAGGGCCTATTTTACAGCCCCCCCCCCAAAAAAAAATGTTTGCCAGATTGTTCACTGGCGGGCATGAAATTCTCAGTTCCTGGTGGACCTCAAGAGAAAAATGCTTCAATAGAACTCCTTGAGGAAAAGAGCTTATACAGATAGTCCTCGCCTTACCATCACAACTCAGCCCCAAGATTTCGGTGGCTAAGGGAGACGGCGGTTCAGTGGGCTTTGCCCCATTTTACGACCTTCCCTGCCACCGTTGTTCAGTGTATCGCTGGACTTGTTCAATTAGGACTACGGTTGTGAAGTGGCTTCCCTGTGGACCAAACTTGCCCACTTGGAAGACTTCTGGACGTCAACTCCCAGAATTCTGGCTGGCTGGTGAATTCTGGGAGTTGAAGTCCACAACTCTTAAAAGTGGCCACGTTTGAGGATCCCTGCCGTGGACGTTTGCTTGTTGGAAGGCCGCCAAAGGGGAGCACGTGACCCCGGGACTCTGCAACTGTCATAAACAGGAGTCAGTGGCCAAGCGTCTAAATTTTGATCATGTGACTGTGAGGATGCCGCCATGGCGATTCAGTGTCAAAAACGGTTGTGTCTCCCTTTGTTTGGTGGTTATAACTTCGCACGGTTCACAAAATGAACTATTGCAAGGCGAGGACTATCTGCAGGCTGTGATTCGTCTTGCTAGCTGCATCCTGTTGCGTCTGTGCCCTTCACTCTGTTTTGGTTTGATTGGTTTGCTTAAAAGAACGGTTGCTAAGTCGAGGACCTCCACGCTATGTCCCTTTCTTGGATTTTCAGTAAAAATTTGGGAGGAAGATTTCCAAGGAAGTGGTATTTCTAAGTGGTCTCATTCTTCCTCCGTTGATCATGTTTTTAGACCTGAAGGGCTACGAATTGCTAAGAGGCAAAAATAAAAATAAAAGAGCCTGAATGCAGAATTTGGGGCCTTTGGAAATCTCAGAAAAGGACCCTGGGAGAAGGGGATTTGAAGAAAAGACAGAGTACTTATTCTGTATTCGTATTTGGAGTTTCCCCTCCAGGAAAAACCTTCTCGACGACTTGAAGCGGGCAAGGAGGGAAGGGTGCAGGGCGCAGGGCTCCTTCTTACTCCACGCTTTCCGGAGGAAAAGGCCCTTCACAAGTTGCGGAATGATAGCTGCGAACTAAGCAACCCTACTGACACGTAGTCGCATTTCGTTCCTCCTCCTCCTCTCCTCCCATCTCTCTTAAGTCTAAATCAAGGGGTCTCCAACCCTGGCAACTTTTAAGACTTGTGGACTTCAACTCCCAGAATTCCTCAGCTAGCCAAGCTGGCTGAGGAATTCTGGGAGTTGAAGTCCACAAGTCTTAAAAGTTGCCAGGGTTGGGGACCTCTGAGCTAAATGACCCAAAAGGGTGCTTTATTTATTTATTTATTTGTTTATTTATTTGTTTTACGATTTTTATACTGCCCCCCTCCCGAAGGACTCGGGGTGGTGTACAGCCCAATTAAAAACGTCAACATACAAAAAGTAAAATTATTAAAAACAAATTAAATAATTTGGCCCAATCATTTAAAAACCCAATACATAATCTAAAAACTCAACCCCCTAAAAACAATTATGGCTTAAACATGAATTCGGTTTAGTTAGCCAGTTTCCCATTCAAAAACCGTTTCCCCCATCAAAGGAAAGGCAGACTTTTCCTGTTTTTTGTCCCATAAAGGATGAGAAACAGATTGGAAGGGTCTACTGCTGAACAAATCAATAATTCCAGGAATTAGAGCACCCACCAGGTTCTTGATTTAGGATCTCAGGATTTCCTGTCCAAGACAGTGACAGGAGAACCGCGTGGGGGGGAAGGAGGAGGGACTATCTCCCAGCCACGTTTTAGCTACAGCTTGGCTCTAAGGCCACAGTACATAAAGCACTTTGAAAAAGTACAAAAAATGGATTGTTATCAATGGGATCTTGTGCTTATGAGGGAGGGTCCAATTACAATAAACTGCACACCTTTGGCTGAAATGTTCAGATGAACGAATAACGTTGCTTCCTGGTGAAAAATAATGACACTCCCCAACCTCCCTCTGACGACAAATAACACCCAAATGATGGAGATGCTGTTGAATTCAGAGCCCACCCTCCTCCACCCACGGGCAGCCCTTCCTCCGGTTGCCAAGCAACCAGAGCACAAGCACTGCCCATGTGCCTGAGCCAATCCCTTTCTCTAGCACCTCTTGTGACAGCATGGAAGGAAAGGATGGCGAGGATACAGGAGAGCCACCGGAATTGTTCAACTCCATTTATGGAATTGCTTTCAAATGATAAGAAAGGAAGGGAAGGAAGGAGAGGATGGAAATAGGAAGGGGAGGAAGGGGAGGAAGAAGGAAGGAAGCGGGAGGGGAAGGATGGGAAGAGAAGGAAGGATGGGATGGAAAAACAAATGGAAAGGGGAGGAAGAGGGAGGGGGAGGATGGGAAGAGAAAAGGACGGGATGGAAAAGGGAAGGGAAGGGAATGGAAGAGAGAAAAGAGAAGGGGAGGAAGGAAGGAAGAGGGGGGAAGATGGGAAGAGAAGGAAGGAGGGGATGGAAAAGAATGGAATGGAAGAAAGAAGGGGAGGAAGAGGGAGGGGAGGATGGGAAGGGAAGGAAGGAAGAAGACGGAAAAGGGGAGGGGAGGGGAGGGAAAGGAAGAAGGAAGGAAGGAAAAGATGGCAAGGGAAGGGGAGGAGAAAAGAAAAAAGAAAAGAGAGGCGAAAGCTGAGAGAAGAAGGGAAGAGAGCAAATCCAATTTGCCATCTTACAGTGAAAAGCAAAATTAGAAGCCCTGCCATCCACAGAAAGCCAGAGGCAACCTGGGCTTTGAAGGGAACCAGGCAGGGCTTTCCTTGTAGGACTAACAGGTAAATGGTTAGAAAGGAAGTGGGTGAAATCGACAGACCTGGCTGGGAAGGATAAATTAGCTTCTTCGATTAGAGAAAAGGCACCATCTTCCTGAAAATCTCTTGAGGCGGTTTTGCGTCAAAATGGGAAAAAAACGAACTTATGGTTTAGGACTTGGATGATCAGCCAGGATAATTTGAAAGAAGAATATTATGATATAAATTTAGAGAGTGAGCTTAAAATATAACTGCTATGAAGAGTTTTTTGCATTTTTCTTGTTTTTCTTCACCTTTTTTCTTAGGCCATTTGTGTTCTTTTTTCCTTCATAGTTTACGCTAGCTTTTATCTTTCTTTAAAACATTTCAATAAAAATTATATCAAGAATTTAAAAAGAAAGTTATTGCATAATTAAAACAAAAGAGTAATAGTGGCCAATTCTAGCATTACACGGAGGAAAATAACTGTCCAAAATAAACCTACTCTAAGATGAAATTACAAAAAAGCAGAGAAGATATACACAAACATTGCAAAGCGGATATGTACTTTTGGACAAATTCTGGAATTACAAACAACATGATCTGAATTTTTATTTGATTAGTAACTTGGAAAACACTCTGGATCAAAGTGTCCCAAATCTAGCTCAATATATTGATGGAAATTTTATTTTAATTAAAATCTTGGCTATTTTTGCAAATCTGTTCCAAACCTATCAAGTCCTTTTGTCCCCCAAAAAAGCAGAAAGGGCTTAACAGTTATAACTACTTCCTAAAACAGTTTTCTTTCTCTCTCTCTCTCTCTCTCTCTTTTTTGCCATCTAACATTAAAAAGGAAATAGAAGGTTTGGAGGTGGAGAAAAAAGATTATACTGCCCAAAGTTCAGCCACAAGAGGGTGCCATAATTCCATTTTAGAGAGAATTTTGAACTTCAGAGGCAGAAAAAAAGGTCAGTTCCTCTTCCTTGAATCTTATTACATTATTTAAAGGGAAGCAGGGAGATACAATCACAACACTCACAATGGCCCCTTCATCTGAAGCTATAAAATGGCTACGTTGGCTCACCGATTGGTAATTGCTGTCGTATTCCATGTAACATTGGTTTTAAATTTTATCTCGCAGGAACCAATAAAGATTTTGGAGAGATAGAATAGACTCACGAAGGGCGAAGGTTTTAGGATTGACCAGCACCCTCGTGAGATACGTCCATGTTCTACAAATCGTGGTCTACTAATATTCCCGCAAAGGTGGGAATCACCATTTTAATTTTCTCATTGACGATAAGTTTGTTGAGCAGGCCACAGTCTGTTCAGAATACAGTTTGAAAAAATGCCGTGTTTTAGAGCAGGGGTCCTCAAACCTGGCCAACTCCCAGAATTCCCCAGCCAGCAAGTCATAAAAGGGCCCAGTTGGAAGACCCCTGCCTTAAATAATATTTGCCTTGAATATCTAAAGGCTCTGAGCAGCCTATAGGAAGCGTAAGTCAAGCTCCCTGCAACTAGAGTGACTAGACAAACATTTTGACCAGGTTTAAATTCTAGCAAGCACAAGTTGTCTCAAAACCAGTCTATTTTCTCTATTTTTCAGTGGTGGAAAATTACCAGACTGGGTTGACCATCTCTGAAATGCCCAATAGACCTCTAGGACCTAAGGAGTTTTTAGAAAGGCAATGAGGCTGGCTAGTTTAAATGCAGAAAACACCCATAAAAGGCAGCTTTGGTGAGCTAAGCAGAAATCCAGCTGGTGCTGAAGTTCAACGGTGGGCCATTTTTTTTCTCCTCTCTCTTCTCACACCGAAAGGTAAACTTGTTTTGTGTAGATAAAAAGAGGTGGGACAAAAACCACTTTCCCGTGGTTACTGGGCACACACACTGCTTTAAAGCCCTGCAGCCTGAAGGGTTCTATTTATTATTATTTTTTTACAAGGCAAAGTAGCTGTTATCTGCATTAAGTGACCAATAAAACGTGGCCCCGCCTCTGGATAAAATATACAGCCCATATGGGCTTTGGCGGTGTCTAGACGGGGTGGTGGGGGGGAGAAAGGGAGAAAATAAATGCATTTCTGACAAAAAAGCAAAAGCAAACATGTCCCCCCAGCTTCCAGGAAGAAAGGACAAAGCCAGAAGGCTTAGTATACAGAGAGAGAGAGGAGAGAGGAGAGAGAGAGAGAGAGAGGAGAGAGAGGAGAGAGAGAGAGAGAGAGAGAGAGAGAGAGAGAGAGAGAGAGAGAGAGAGAGAGAGAGAGAGAGAGAGAGAGAGAGAGAGAAAGAGAGGAAGAGAAGGAGAAAGATGAATGGGAGAGAAAGAGACCAATGAAAAGCCGAGCTGGTAGGAAGTCTTTTGCTTAGGAAGAAACGTCCAGTAGCTGAAAACAGAATTTCAAAAAATAGCATCCAGTCACCAGAGGTAGCAGATGGTAGGTTCTTTTCAACGCCAAGGGTCTCAGGGGGGCAATATTTCTTTGGAAAGGGAAGATGGGAAAACAATTGCCCCCCCCAACACCACCCCTGCCCCAGGAGACCAGCCTTGCTGACCACATCCCGCCCGCCTCCCAACCGCAATAAATAATCAAGACTACTTTTTACAGTATAAACATGCCAATTCATTCATTTTACTGATGGTTGTAATTATGAATCTCATTCTTATGGGTGGAAAACGATGAACAAAAGTACATGTGTAAAAGGGGGAGCGGGGTGGGGGGGTGGGGTGGGCGAGAAATTAATAAAATAGCAATGTATAGAAAAACAAAAACAAAAAAGGGGGGGGGGGAGAGGGAGGCTCAAAACAGAAATCCAGCCTGTTCCAAAAAGAACAAGTCTCCAAAATTTACCTGTGCCGTGACTTAAAAAGAGGCAGGTTTTGGGTGGTGCCATCGCCGCCGCTGCCGCCGCCACGCCAGTCCCGTCCGTCTGGCCTCCGGCAAAGGCTTTCCCGAAAAACAAAACAGCCTAATAATTTCATACTGTATTTATTTAATAACTAAAATTCACAAATAAAAAGGTACTCGCAAAGTCCATTCCGTGGCGGTGTCCCCACTCTCCTCCATCTTCGAACTGCTTTCAGCCCATTATAGGCGATTAAAAAAAACAAAAAAAACGGGGCTTGGGGTCTTTTGTTTTTTTTTTGTTTTGTTTTAATTAACTGTCGTATGATTGGTCAAGTTGGAGCTGAAGCACCAATGGAGAAGATGCTTTATGGAGATGAGAGCACGCACACACACACACACGCACACACACCCCGGACCTTCCCACGCGCGTCTCGGAGGAACGGCGGGAGAATCTGCAGCGCGTGGACTCCTCGGCTCCCCTCTTGTGTCCCCATCCAGGGCAACCTTTGCGCTATCCTATTTCTTTGCTCAAAGTCACTGACGGGAGCCTCCGTTAGGGTCCCCCCTCTTCTGTCCTCGCAGGACCGCGAACACGAGGAAGAGAGTTCCTTTATTTTTATTTTATTTTTTAAATTCCTCTAGGCAGTGAGCCAACGGCAAGCAGGTCCTGTCACAGCTCGGGGCCAGTTGTCGAATGGGTGTCTTTTCATTTCAGGTAGTGTTGTGTGTTTTATCGGAAGTCGACCACTCCTTTCACTTCCTTTCTCTTTTTTGTCTTTTCGCGTCAGCTGCCGAGCAGGGCTACTCGTACTCCAGGAACTGTTTGTGATAGAACAGCAAGTATCTGCGGAGTAGGGAGAAGAAAAGCAGGTGTGGTAACAGCGAGACCTACGGGGGTCTCTCTGCGTACATTCTGGATCCCCCCACCCACCAGCCCTGTTAAAAGTAGAAGGGATTGGGATTATTATTTTTTTTTATAAGGGAGGAGGGGCTTTTGCTAGCGCTCCTGATCTTCTGGTGAGAATCTAAATAATTCAAGGCCAGTGACTCATCATCAGAGGATACGTCTGGGCTGCTGACAGCCACGCAGGACTGAGGCTGAATCCCACACCTCCAGAACAAACTCAAAGTGGCAAGAATGGAGAGAGTCTGCCAACGTCCTTAGCAGGGGGCTTGTGCCCAAAGGGGGCTTCTGATCAGAACAAGGAGCTTCAGCCTCAGGAGCCTGCTGGACTGCCTCAGCAATTCCCAAATATCCCCAAATACTCTTTAAAAAAACAACCCTGAATTATAACATGGGATGTCAAAGCTTCGCTTTTAGGAAGGCAAAAAGAATAAAGCTGCCTGCCTCAAGAGAAGCTCAGAATCGACTTTCTCACAACAAAAGAATTCTAAGACATCTGAAATGTTAGTCGTGTTACAACGGCATTTTGTGGGCAACAGGCCACTCCGTTCCGTTCCAACAGGCCGTTCCCTATTGTCCAGGAAGGGGTGGGGGGGGGTGGCCCCCCATACTCCACGGAGCAGAGAATGAGACATCATAGGGGAAATGCAGGAAATGCAGGTGAAAAAGATGACCTACGTACATGGACATTCCTTAGCAATACAGGTAGTTCCTTGATTCATGACAACGGGGCCCCAAATTTCCGTTATTAAGTCAGACATTTGTTAAGTGAGCTTTGCCCCATTTGACACCCTTCCTTGCCACAGCAACACTGCTGTTGTTAAGTTAGCAACACGGTTGTGGCTTCCCCATTGATTTTGCTTGTCAGAAGGTGGCAGAAGGGGATCAGCTTTCACAGACTCCCCCATTTTAGGAAACAAAAGCCAGTAAAAAAAAATAATTTCCTTTCCTGATACAGTAATACAGGATCCCGGTGAGAATCCCAGAAGCAAAAGGAGACAGTGGAATAACATTTGTACGTCCCTCCCGTCTCTGGGAAACCAGAAAAGCAGCAAAACCGGGTGAGTCAGGCCAAAAGAAATAACCCATTTGCATCATTGATGCAGGCTGCAGAACTGAGCTTTTCAGAGCACCGTCTGAGCGCCGTGGTGTCACGCTTGTTTAGAGCAACGTTTGCAATTTTAAGATGGGCAGACTTCAACTCCCAGAATTCCCCAGCCAGGAGAGCTGGGAGTTGAAATCCACACATCTTAAAAGTAGCAAAAAAAAAAAAAAGCTGAGAAACATTGGTTTAGAGCAGGGGTAGGCAACCTTGGCTCTTTTCTGACTGGTAGAGTTCAACTCCCAGAATTCCTGAGCCAGCCTGGCTCAGCTTGGAAACCTCTCCCTTTCCCCTCAGCATGGCTGGCTCAGGAATTCTGGGAGTTGAAGTCCACCAGTCATCAAAGAGCCAAGGTTGCCTACCCCTGGTTTAGAGTAAGGTGCCATCTCCCTCTTTGAGGCCAGTCCAAAAAGATAGGTCTTTTTTTTTTTAAATGTATCATCACCACCGGCTTTGAGATACAACCCATGAGACTCCTCCAAATCAGAGGTGGAATTTTATCTCACGCACTCCCCCTAATTTTGCTCCTCTTTTCCATTTTGTTGACATGGTAGACCGCAAAACTGGCGTTTTGTGCTTGGTGGGAGTTTGACATACCCTTCGCTGTCTAGTACATCCTTAATGCTAGCCTTGGTGATGATGGCATCGTCACACTTGAACCACTGGTCTCTGTGTTGCCGAATAAAGCTGGTATAATGCCCGCTCTCCAGGGTTCCTTGATGGTTAACTACTGCAAACAAGGAATACCTGCCAGAATGACAAGCGAAGAGAAAACAGCTCGATTTTTAAAACAGAATTTTTAGCCCCGCCGATCACCAACATTCTGCTAATGTGTCTAACGCGTGTAAGCTGGGCCATCGGAGGTGGAGCTTCCATATACTACAGGTTATCCTCAACTTACGACTACAGCTGAGCCCCAGAATTGATGCTGCTAAGCGAGACAGTTTCATTCTTGCCCCGTTTTTCGAACTCTCTTGCCACCGTTGTTAAATGAATCTCACTGCAGTTGTGTACGTTAGTTAACACAGCAGTCAAGTGAACCTTTGCTTGTCAGATGGTGGTAAAAGGTGATTATGTGACGCCAGGACACTGCAACCGTCATAAATACAAGTCAGTTGCCAAGCCTCTGAATTTCTGACCATGTGCTTCAACAGCCATCAGTGTGAAAAATGGCCGTGTCACTTTTTTTCAGCGCTGTTAACTTCAAATGGTCACTAAATGAATGGATGTAAGTGGATGACTATCTGTGTTATCTAGTGTTTCTGAAAACATCGGTACTATTTATACATATTGCTTGACTTAACAATGCCAATCCAAGCTGTCAAGACATCGGGCGTTTTAAGATTTTATTTGTGACACGTATATATATATATATATGCGTGCCACCCACTCTACAAAGTCTGGGTGGGCTTTACTTTTAACCAGTGACTATTTCATTTGGGTTAGTGAGTAGCTAAGGTTCATGGAGTAGTAAGTCTTTAGAAGTAGATCGAAGGAAGGCTGGGGGATGCTAGGCCCAGATGGTGGAGAGGAGTGGAATGGAAAAAGTCACTGTTTGAAGAAACAGCATTTTGTTCCTGAGCATTTTTTTTCCCCAGAGCTCGTTTAGAATGCAAAATGCTCAAAAAAACACAGGCTACTGAACTCTGCCAGGCAGCTTTTTATACTGTTTTAAGGGATGCATCTGAGACCAAGAAGCACAGAAGACAAAGCCACCTACTTATTATCACTGTTTAGACTATCTGCTGGTTGCTGGTACTGCCCATTCATTCTGCTCTCTTTACTACAATAAAAACAAACAAACAAAAGAAACACCATGTTCAGTGTCATTTAAAAAGACAGTGGGTTATCAATCGCCCGTTAGTTAACAGACATATTTAAAATTTGAAGAGGTCTTCTTACTTTCTCGACATTTCCTGAAGAGGAGAAACAAGTGTTTAAGTAAAGAGACGACACTGACATAACTTACCCCTGAATGAAAAAAGAAAAAGAAAAGAAAACCAGCAAAACACCAAAGACACAAAGCAGGAGATCTGAATTACTAGTTGAAGGGTTTAAGTACTTCTAAGGCTATTGACTTATGAAGGCTCTATAGGTAGAGATTCTTGGCACTCTTTCCGCCAAAGAGGAGAAAGATAAATTTATTCCTTCCTAAATGTATCTTCGGTGGTCCTCTTCCCCCACTGCATTTTTTTCCAACCTGGACACTTCCTTGTGGGGTCAGTTTCAAATCTCAGCATTTCCTGGGACAAAGATCATGCCGGCTGGAGAACTTAGGGACGAAATGGTCAACCTTTATTATCACAGCCTTTAAAAATATGAGTATGCACCTTTGATGTTTGTCTATACAGTGATCAGTCAGGCAATAAATTTGCTGTTTTTCTTGCCGGCATAATAATTAAATCAAAGGAAATTAATTAGTTAAATGAAAAGCAAGCATACGTATAAAACAAAGGCACTATAGCAATAGCAATAGAATAGCACCTAGACTTATATACCGCTTCCTAGTGCTTTACTGCCCTTTTTAAGCGGTTTACACAGTCAGCCTGTTGCCCCCCAACAATCTCAATTCACCAACTTCAGAAGGATGAAAGGCTGAGTCAACCTTGAGCCAGTCAGAACTGAACTCCTGCAGTGAATGTGCCTGCAATGCTGGGTTCTAACCAATGCACCACCACGGCTCTATGCACCCTAGAGCAGGGGTCCCCAACCCCCAGTCTGTGGACCGACACCGGTCCATGGCAGGCCAGCAACCGATCTGCGCAAAAAAGTGAAGGCCCATCCCATGGGATACAGCAGCACATGAAACCATGCCCACTATGATCTCTCTCCATGGAACCAGTCCCTTGTGGCCCAAAAGTTGGGGGCTGCCACCTTAGAGGGAGGAACGTTGAATCCCTCTCTTTTTGCTGAAGAGACTCCTGCTTAATTTCAATTCTGAAATCAGCGCCAGAGGGATCGCTGAAAATAACCTCAAATGATAGTTCCCGTCTATAAGCTAAGCATGACAACTTCTCTGCCCGTGAAAACACTGACCAAGACAGCGAATGGCTTCTCCCAAGAAGAGTTTCTGGTCCATACCTAGAGGCCATGAAAGGTGTCATGTCCAGCTCTAGTGGAAAGGAAACATACGTAGTGATCTTCCGCCTCAGTTTGGCTGAGTGTTCAAACCGCTAGATTGGGGGGGAAAAAAAGGGTAGAAGGTTAGATTTTAAACTCAACGTAACAGCATCTCGTTGGTTAGCTCGGCTGCAGAAAAACAATTAGAGGTGGTCCTTGACTTACGGCCATTAACTGAGCCCAGAATTACTGTTGCTAGGTGAGACAGTTAAGTGAGTTTTGCCCCATTACATAACCATTCTTGCCATAGTTGTTAAGTCAGTTGCTGCAGTTGTTAAGTTAATAACATGATGGTTAAGCGAATCTGGCTTCTCGACTGACACTGCATGTTGGAAGTTTGCAAAAGGCCAGGGGTCTTCCAACTTGGCCCTTTTATGACGTGTGGACTTCAACTCCCAGAATCCCTCAGCCAGGCACGTGTGCCTGGCTGAGGAATTCTGGGAGTTGAAGTCCACACGTCATAAAAGGGCCAAGTTGGAAGACCCCTGCAGAAGATGATCACGTAATGGTCATAAATAAGAGTCAAATTTCCAAACTGACCAGATTTGGATCAAAGGTGGCAACTGTGACCAACGGTCCTAAGTCACGTGTTTTAGTGTCGTTACAACTTCAAATGGTTACTAAATGAATGGCTGTAAGTCAAGGACTACTTCCTATTAATACAACGTGACACATGTGTCTTTTTTTACCATTTGGATTGTTGCCTGCTGTTTCTAAAAGACTTCTTCTTTTTAGAACCAAAATACCATTCTTGAGGTATTCTAGGATTTTGAGGCAGGAATGACATGAAGTCAGCCTGAAACCTTCCTTGCATAAAGCTAGCACTGAGGTATGTGACGTGCTTGAAAAAGAAAGACAAATAATATTCTAGGTATCTCACGCTGCCAAGACACCACCGGTGGTTGGAAAAGATTAATTTCCAAGACAATGGGAAATGCGATAAGCTCCATATTTTCATCATCGCCCGAATAAAATGCTATAAATGGATGTGAACAGGAGGCAGAAAGATTTAATGAACTCTGTCTCTTGAAAGGCAACCTTTCTCCAAATTTCTAAAAACTCTTGTTCTATTTACCTTTGTAGGTAATTGTACTCAAATTTCAGAAGCACAACCATTCCCTAGCAACTGATCAGGCTACTTGCCTAGCGTTGAGAAAAGAAGTTACGCAGACGAGATAGCCTTTCACATTTTTTGTTTGCCATATTACATTATTAACATTGTCAGAAGACATGCTCTTCATAATGACTCTGATAACAGTTCGGCTATAAATAACTTACAGCCCCTATCCATTACTTCAGCTGCTGGAATTTAGCAATATTAGTTCGCTGGCATTTAAATGCTGTTTTGAGGCATTAAATATTAAAATCTTAATTCTGAACAGACAGGAGGACAGGATGATTCAAGGCTAGAGATCATCCTCTGACATTCAAAATGCTGCCCGCTTCCAAAATATCCTTCTCTGTGTTCACTTTTATGCAATCTAGACATTTGGATACACTAGCTATGACTATTGAGTCGTATGTCTTTGTTGTGGAATCTGTTGATTGCTGTAAACATCTCAATTCTGTAACAGTTTTAAGGAAATTTGCATCTTCAGGGACCACCTGATGAAACCTTTTAAATGGTGTAGCTTGGCCTATTGAAAAGTTTATATTTAGAATGCTTTAAAACCAGAATGGCAGGCATTTGAAAGTACGCCTCAGTTAAACAATTTATCCTCATGGGCATCATATTTTGTGGGTCGGCTGGGTTGTTGCACCAATTACACAATTGGAGGAGGACAAATAGTTCAATAGCAAAGACCACTGCGGAAAACCCACTTGGTCTGGTATTCTCCAATCCTATTCTTCTGGACAGTTATTGAATCAAGGCTGAAAGTTTTAAGTTTGGCAAGCAACATACAGCTTTGTGGATTGTGTAACAGCAGAAAGCTGGATCTGCAATGTCTATGGAGATTCTCAACCATCCAGGTCATGGTTGAACCAAAGGCTTTTTTTCCAAAAGGGAACAGGACTTTCCTGTTTTTTTTTTCCTTTGGAAAAGAAAAAAAATCCAAGATTCTTCTTCTTCAGAACTGGATCGCTTTTCTCTCTCTCTCTCTGTCTCTCTCTCTCTCTCTCTGAAAACGTTTCGCTTCTCATCCAAGAAGCTTCTTCTCAGAACTGAAGAAGCTTCCTGGATAGGAAGCGAAATGTTTTCAAAGAAAAAAACCAGGAAAGTCCAGTCGCCTTTTGGAAAAAGCTCCTTTGGGACAGAATCTGCAATGTTAATCTCTGGATATCTAATCAATCTAGAAATATATCATCCATCGGTCATAATGCCTGTTCCCAATTCTCAAATGTACACTCTCAGTTCAAAACTGGGATTCAGACGATCCGTGAGATTGAAGATAA
Organism: Bothrops alternatus; assembly: GCA_034064705.1. Classification (NCBI taxonomy): domain Eukaryota; kingdom Metazoa; phylum Chordata; class Lepidosauria; order Squamata; family Viperidae; genus Bothrops; species Bothrops alternatus. Next base: position 805,500 of record JARGCV010000470.1, on the reverse strand, counting down.
AAACCAGAAAATAAAGAGAGTCAACCAAGTCCGTGGCGGAAGATGCGCTTTCAGGAATCATCATTTAGCAACTCACTTTGAGATGAAAACAAGCCACAATGGGTAGTTTTTTCATAGTGAGCTGTTTTGTAGATTCTTGGTAGCTGTGGCAACCACTACATTTGATTTTGGCACTGCTTCCTAGATGTTCTGGCCTTGTAAACCTGAAAAAAAAATAATTGTAAAACAGAATGGATAACCAGCACAAATAAAATGTTATTTTGCTTTAAATTTCCATTTAGTATCTTTTACAGTGGAATCTTAGATAAGTTTCACATTGATAGTACTAGCTTCAGCAGGGATTTTATTTACTTCAAGTCCTTTGCTATTACCTTTCTGATTTAAAAAAAAAGCATTAAAAAACCCCATAAATTATATACAACCTATACAAGCTGGTATGTTCCTTAAGACATTCCCCACAACGTTTATGTTTTTACAGCCAAGCTTACCTGAAAAAATGTTAATAAAAATAAATTTGGCTCAGTGGCTACTTATCACAAAAGGGCTAATGTGAAGAGATCGCCACAGACAAAACAAAATGGGATTTTTAAGCTTTGATTAGGTGACTTTGGGCAATGTTTTGCATTTGCTTAAATATACACAACTGAAGCACTTGTGAGGACAGATTAAAGGATGGTGGGGTTTTTTTTCAGAAAAAGCTCCAATCCTGTTCACTGAGCAAGGGAGTGATAGGTAAGAGGCAGACTATCCAAAACTAAGGAAAACAAGGAACAATTTCCTGTAGGAATCTGTGCCTATGGTCAACAGTGACCCCACACATGTATGCCAGAGTTCAATGTTTGATTTAAAATGCCCGTAGGATGAGCGATCAAGTTCTAAGGGACATTTATCTTGAGCACGCACTGTTTGCATCATATGAAGCAATACTGTCTGCAGAGCACACGTAACATAATCAAGGATACGCAGTGCTGAACTTTATCGTGGGGAAAGCTAACTGAGGGGGGCCGTTTGTCTTGGTTACCTACCAGCTTCTATCACGTTTATGCTACAGGTTTACTTTTTGTCCTGGCCTCTTTTTTTCTACAAGGGAACTGAGTTGCTTGCACGATGATTCAGCAGAAATAATTGCAGAAGGAGGTGCTGGCTCCTGGGCCATCTGCCTGCCAATTGCTCATCTGCAGACAGGAAGAGGGAAGGTAAGATTGCTCCTTTCTCAGGTCAGCCTGCCAGTCTGTACCTTCGCAAGCAGTCTGTGAGGGTGGTGGTTCCTGACACATGGCTCTCTCCGTTCACCACACCGCCATCACTGCCTGGACTCAGAGGCCAAAACGGGGTGGAGGAACCGGGCAAGTCCAGACTGATGTCCCAGAAGGGGTCTATTGTTGTGGACACACCGCTAAGGGGAGAGAGAGAGAGAAAAGAGTGACCACGGGATTATATAAAGCAGGGGTTCTCAACCTTGGCAACTTTAAGACTTGTGGACTTCAACTCCCAGAATTCCTCAGCCAACAAAACTTTGGACAGGAAGGATTGTGTGTGTGTGTGGGGTCCTTGGTATTCTCTGGTTTTTTTTTCAGATGATTGATTACCCAATAAGGTAACAAGTTCAGTGCTAGAAAGTAGTGGGGTTTGCATAGGAGGAGGAGGAGGAGGAGGGGGGGCTGTGGGGTCCTTGGTGCTCTCTGAGTTTGGATGTTTCCTTGCAGATGTTTCATTACCCAAAACTAGGTAACATCATCCAGGCAATGATAATGAAAGCCCACTGCCTTTCAGCATTGATGATGTTACCTAGTTGGGTAATGAAATGTCTGCAAGAAAACAACCAAAATCAAGGGCCCCACAGTCCTCCTCTTCCTCCTCTTTTGCTCCTCCTCCCTCCCTCCCTGCCTCCCTTCTAAGCACTGATGGAAGTTGCCTAGTCATGAAACCGCTGCAAGAAAACCACCAAGCTCAGAAAGCACCAAGGACCCCGAGTTACAAGCATTCTCTTCTATCAGTAACAACCATTTTACCTGTTAAAATTGAGAGGATAACGAGAATCAATATGAAGGGGGCATTCCTGCAAATCAACAGATCCAGAAAAGGGTGTAATATTCCTTTACAAAATAGTACGTTCACAAGAGTTAAATGCTGAGAGGAAAAACGTTTTCCTGGCAACTCTTCCACTTCCCAAATGAATGTGCAGAAGTGGAAGGGAAAAAAAATGGCACTTCACCTCTAGGGGTTGCTTGCAAAACAGATTTCCAACAAAGAACATTTTAAATTTCTTTAACGGGGGGCCTTAGAAACAGGCAACAAGAGCAGGATGAAAGGGCATGGACAAAATATCAGCCATCAGATAGAAACCAGCAAGGGAAGTTAACGAAGAGTCCATATAACTTAACAGTGCGAAATTATTTTAAAGTGCTGGCAGCTCAGGTCTCCCTTTAAAGAAACGACATTGGCTGCCCATTTGCTAAAGCTGGTTTTAAACTCCTGGTGATGGTTTTTTTTTATATGTGGCTGAAAAAGACCGCCATCACGTCTTCAACAGGGGGAAAAAAAAGATTGCCTTAACCCAAGAGCTGGTTTAAAAGCAGTAGATTAGTTTACTGGAAAGGTCACCCACGTCTCCTTCTTACTGCTTTCCTCTTAAATAGCACCACTCTCACGATGCATTTAACTCTTTTCTTTCTTTTATACTGCCCCTGCCTAAGCTCTCTCTCTTCTCTCTCTAGACATCAGGACGGCATCGCCATCTTACTCTCAAGGGGCTGCCGGTTTTGAAAAGACTTGCTCCTCATACTCACTGGCAGACCTGACACGTGACATCAGACTGTAGTCCACCTGTGAAGATTTGGTCTATGATACAGTTACAGTGGTTGGGATTGCTGGCTTTCTTCCCATTATCGTCACCTGAAGCGAAGGAAATAAGCAGAATTGGTTTTCAAGCCCACTGAAGATTTGCATGTAGCTGTGCAGAGAGAACTACGCTCTTTAGACCAGGGGTTCTCAACCTTGGCCACTTTAAGACTTGTGGACTTCAACTCCCAGAATTCCTCAGCCAGCTTTGCTGGCTGAGGAATTCTGGGAGTTGAAGTCCACAAGTCTTAAAGTGGCCAAGGTTGAGAACCCCTGCTTTAGACACAGGTAATCCTTCATTTACAATCATGCGTTTAGTAAGCGTTCCAAGTTGCAATGGCACTAGGAAAAAAAAAGGACTTATAACTGTTGCTCAACAATCACTGTTCACGTTATCAGAATTTAGAGACTTGGCAAGTGGCAAGCATTGATAACAATTGGAGGGTCCTGGGATGACAGGCTCAGCTTTTGGGACCCTCTGACAAGCAAAGACAATGGGGGAGTTTCACTTAACATCTCTGTTACTACATTAACAACTGCAGTGATTCACTTAAAACTGTGGCAAGAAAAGTCATCAAACTGGGTCCTTAGAAGCAGTCATTAACGACAGCCTTGCTTAGCAATGGAAACCCAACGTGGTCCTAAGTCAAGGACTACCTGTAGACCTAAAACTTAACTTTGGTGGTGTACCTACAGAAATAACCTTACAAGAATACGGAAGTACATCAGGAATGAGAGCTATGAAAAATGCTGCTTCTATTTTATTGCTTCAAGTTGTGCTTGGTTGACCGAATCAAGAAAGTAGATCCAAAATAAGGTATGAGAGACTTGATGTCGTGGGCATTACGGTAATATATTATTGCTATTAAGTGGAAAATTGGCGGGTTTCGCCTGCTAGGGCAGTTAAGTGGCCACGATGATTTCACCGAGCTTTGAGGGATTGAGTAATACATGTAGATCTTTCCAGGTAAAAATGAGCTCTTAAGAAAATGTCACATGTCATTTATTCACTAAATCACTAAAAGCCAAGTAAGGTAGAAAAGGCAGCATTCACAAATGTTCAGCATTTAATAATTTTGACACATAACGTACCTCTTCCCACGTGACTGAAAATGTTATCCTAGAAGCAAGACTAAATTTATTTATTTATTTATTTTATTTAAAAAAAAAGTTTATACTTCATGGGAATTTTCTTAACCGTGACTAGGAGAACACTCAACCACTAACAAAACTCAGGGAGATGAATGGAAATAAACTAAAAAAAATTTCCAGTGGCGACGTGGCAGGAGTCTGACTTGGTATTCTGAGATTAAATATGGCACCACCTTAGCAAATCCATTATGGAGCAACTGTCTTTAAGGATTGGGATTTAAACTTTCTGGCCAAGTGAAAGATACATTATTAAATCACTACTGACAAAAAATAAATAAATAAACAACAGTCTTTCCTGTTTCTTTTATGAAGTCATGAAAAGTTACAAGACTGTGTCATTTTTGGAGAAAGTTCCATACCAAAAGGAAAACAATTTTTAAAAAAAAAAGTCAAAGATTTAATCCTTGCGTGTAAAAAAGCATTTCTTCCTCTCTCTTTTTGGTCATCTGCTCGTAAAAACTAGCAAACAGCTTCTTCCCATTTTCACTGGGCTGCAGGTAACATCCCTGCTGGATACTCTTAATAGACCATCATTTGCACCCACAGGAGAATAAGGCTTGCTCCCTGTTCAATTACCCAAGTCAATTAGGCTCAATGAGGAGGGGATTGGGTCGCAAAAGGCTGCTCTGTAAGCTTGTTCACAGCAACACGGGGAGGTATGACCCACTCACTGGGCTTCCGATGACATCTGGCAAAATGAAATTACCATCTCCTTGCACCTGTCAGCAGCAGCAGCAAAAATAAAATAAAATAAAATAAAAATAAAATAAGCATAACTGGGCTGAACCGGAATTCCCAGGGATGGAGCAATTGCAGGCCAGGGTATTATGCCTCACTTCTTGGAGGGGATCCTGCTAACTCAGAGGAGTAAAACCTGTTCACATTTAAGGCATTTGCAGAGGTTTATTTGGGAGTTTACAAAAGCCGTACAGGCAGTCCTCGCCTTACGACTGCAACGGAGCCAAAAATTTCGGTAACAAGAGGGAAGGGCCTCACCTTTGCAGTGTCGATGTAGCACATCCAGTGCAGCAATGAGGAACTCGTGTGCGTCCTGCTGCTCGTACCCTGCTAAATGTCGTGCGTGCGTCCATACCAGGTGCAATAACCTATATGGAATGTGAGGGGATCGGTGCCCAGAGTAGAACTGCACCCAGGAGGGAGGGGGAGGGCAGGAAAGAAAAGAAAAGGGTCAACTATCTTACTTTCCCCAAAGCAGCAAATGCATAAAACCTCTTCGTGTTTTATCCTGCCTTTGCTTTTTTTATAGAAATAACTCAAGGGAGCAAATATATATCATGTTCTTTCCTCTTCCTGTTTTCCCTACAAAAACCTTGTGAGGTGGGTTGGGCTGAGAAAGAAGGACTGGCCTGAAGGTACCCAGCTAGCTTTCTGGCCTAAGGTGGGGACTAGAACTCATCATCATCATCATCATGTTGGGAGGGACCTTGGAGGTCATCTAGTCCAACCCCCTGCTCAAGCAGGAAGCCCTATACCATTTCAGACAAATGGCTGTCCAGTCTCTTCTTAAAAACTTCCAGTGTTGGAGCATTCAGAGCTTCTGGAGGCAGGTAGTTCCACTGATTAATTGTTCTAACTGTCAGGAAGTTTCTCCTTAGTTCTAGGTTGCTTCTCTCTTTGGTTAGTTTCCATCTGTTGCTTCTTGTCCTGCCTTCAGGGGCTTTGGAGAACAGCTTGACTCCCTTTTCTTTGGGGCAGCCCCTGAGATACTGGAACACTGCTATCCTGTCCCCCCTCGTCCTTCTCTTCATTAAACTAGACATACAAATTCCAGCAACCGTTCCTTATATGTTTTAGCCTCCAGTCCCCCTTTCTCTTGGTTTCTAACCTGGTGCCTTAACCACTGGCTCTCTGAGATGTATGTTTACTATAAATCAAATCCAAACTCTGTAGATGTGTATCGGACCGATACGTTATCCAGAATTTAGGGTAGGGAGCATCCTTCCCAAGTGACACATTTTTACACACATCATATTATACATCTGGGAGGAGTTTTGTTGGCTTGACACCACGCTACAGCAATGCAATCATGCACAAATGCCTATTATTTTCCAAAGGATCGATAAACGGTTCTAGGATGCCAAGAGGAATGGCACAGAGACCAGAGCCTGAGCATAACTGAAATCTGCTGATACAGCAGTTGTGACAATATAATTCAGAAAACCACAGCAATAAAACTTCTCCCTTGTTACAATTAGTTCTGGAATTATCCAATTACTCTACCCCCTGGTATTTTCCATAATTACTTCACTGTGCCTCCTGATATGTATTCCTCAGTGTTTCATTAGGGGGGGGGAGAAAAACAAACAAATTAAAGCAACCTCTCCTCAAACTACTTGCTCTTATCTTGAACAGGGGGGCTTCAGGGACAAGAGTGTTAAGTTAGGCTGTCTGTGCAGCTCTAGCACCTTAGCATTTCCAGAGTTTTGAAGGACTATAGAACAGGTCTGTATGCATGTTAGGCTATGAAGTGCTTTGAATTCAGTTTAGAAGAAATACTTCATAACGCACAACAGCACTTGTCCACAACTCTGGACACATTATATGAAGACCTAGCTCCTTGGGGAAGGTGCCAGTGGTGGAAGAAAAGAGAAGAAGAGGACAAGGATCTCAATTACAGTGACAACGGAGGCATCATTGTTAAGACCTGGAGGACTTTGTTAACGAAGGATGGTCGTGGAGAAAAACCTATCTACCTGGTTGCTTAGAATTAACACTGTCTTGTGCTATAATCAATCAGAATCAGCTGACCATAATGGAAAAATGTTTTCAAACCAGTCTGCCAACCCAAAGTGGCATTCATTATTACATTAAACTGAAAGAACAAGGCCCATAATTCGCTCTGTCTTCAAAGCCCGTGCACCTTGCAAATGGGAGGGTATGAAAGAGGAAATGAAGGGAACCTAAAATATAAGCGGAGCGATCTCTGGTTGCCCCCACATCTCTCTCTCTCTCTCTCTCTCTCTCTCTCTCTCTCTCTCTCTCTCTCTCTCTCTCTCTCTCTCTCTCTCTCTCTCTCTCTCTCTCTCTCTCTCTCTCTCTCTCTCTCTCACACACACACACACACACACACACACTGCAAAGATGAAAGTGTGACATTCTCCACAACAGCGAAAAGGGCAACTCACCTCCTGAAAAAGCGTAGACATTTCACAGACCAGACACGAGCTGGGGCTTTGCATTTCACATTTGTGTCTGTCGGAGAGGAAGAAATCTCGCAGCAGCGGAGTGTGAGTAAGTGCTTGGACAATACAGTTCATAAAACACGTGTTCCCAAGATTAATTAGCCCCCGGAGACCTGTTTAAAAAGGAAACAAAAAGAGGACAAGTGAACTATGGCTCAGTTTGACAGAACTGGAATGCAGCTCAGCTCAAATTTTCAGTTTCTGATTTGCAACTATTATTCCTTTTGCATTTTGTTCATAACTTTCACTTTTAAATGCTTTAAATACATCTGGCAACGTAATTAGGCATTGTGATTTCCTCCCCCAAAATGTGGGCATCTCATGTGTTACAACAATGTACTCTCACTGCTAAGCAAAGCACCTACTGCTCACCATAGCATGTTTAAAACTAGAGCTTCTTAAACCTTTGTCACTATGAGTACCATCAATGAAGACTTGAGCCCTCTAAAAATACTGCAGAAAACTAAGCTTGGCAGTCCATATTTGTATATTAGAGAGAAGACCAAAGCATGTACTGTGGGCCTTAATTTTTGGTCTCTAGCCACTGTTCAGCCGCATTTCCCATCACAATAACCACATCTTGGTATGAAACTATAGCAGTTGTAAGCCATCATTTGGATTTTAGTCCCCCCCCCATTGAAAAGAATCAAAACTGCAGAACATCAACAGAACGTAAAAGAGCTTTCAGCATACTCATTTTCGTCGATATTTTCATCCAAAGATTCCCTACCAAAAGAACCAATGCTGGTTGGGTTTTCTGGGAATTGGAACCTCACACTATCTAGAGGACATCCAGGTCTTAAAGCACAAACCAGAGGAACAAAATATAAATTCACATGTTTGCACTGGATATGAAAGTAATGAGACATCAACCAAAATCAGGAAGCTAACAAAATATTTAAACTTTTATTATAGCTGAAATTCTCTTCTTAAACAACCTGAAAAAGGAAACACTAATTTGAGGTTACTAGTGGACGTAGATAACCAGCCTGAAGATTTACAAATTCTTACCCCACCCAAAGCATTGCAACTAAAATTCTGAGATGGCTCATAATATTAAATGGCCTTGTATATGCAGAAATATTTCTGAAAAGCCTTTCATCTTCCTTTGTCAAGCAGGTATGTATTTCTGTTGCTAGGATACTGCAGACTAAGAGCAGTGAATTGCTGCACTGGACAATCTATTATGTACTTGTACTGATATGGAAGCCATCCTAAACTCACTGGCATTAACATAAACGCTATCATCCTCTCCAGCCCCAAAAGCCACTTCCTATTTTCAACAAGAAATTGCTTTGCTTAACTTTTATCTAAGCATTTAATTCTTATTACAATCTGCAGTATAAATATTGAGAACGCCTTTTGGGTCATGAATGGAATCTATCATATTTTGAAAGCGTGCGGCACCAGACATGGTATGTTGTGGATTTGCAGGCCTATTGTACAGAGACACAAAACAAGAAACTGTGTGTTATAACCAGAAAGTAATTCTATCTCTTTATTAACCAGCCCAAATTCCAAAACAAGAAGCAATTCAAAATACATTACACAAGACAAGACACAAGTGCATCACTTAAATACACGGCGTTTACTGACTGTAACTCTGGAAAATAGATTTGACAAGGCTTGTTTATTTCTTTGTATTTAGCAGCAGTCCTCAACTTACGACCACAATTAAGCATTTTATGTTTGGCCTGCAGTGTGTATTGTAGACAAGGGTACGTCAAACAAAAAACAAAAAAAAAAACCCAAAACCCAAACCAAATATCCTTGCCACCAACGAGGCTGTTGTAACCGCAACTCAGGCATAACTACTATAGTTTTATTATCACCGGTTTCAGTTACGAGTATCGTTAATGATGAGAAGTGGTGGAAGAAACATTTATGTTGTAAGCCGCCCTGAGTTTTTTGGAATAGGGCAGCAAAGAAATCGAATTAAATAAATAAATAATAATAAATAAATAATAAACAACAAAAGACAATCGGAGTAAGACAAGGTTTAGTAAGAAGGTTAACAGTAGACCATGTTAAATGAGTTCTGATTTAAGAAATAGAGAAAAGAGGCAAGGACAACTGCATTTTTAGCCTTGCTTCTCGCCTGCGGGTATGTAAAAAAAAACCCCAAACCCCTAGGCCAGTGTTTCTCAACCTTGACAATTTTAAGGCATGTGGACTTCAACTCCCAGAATTCCACAGCCAGCAATGCTGGCTGTGGAATTCTGGGAGTTGAAGTCCACATGCCTTAAAATTGTCAAGGTTGAGAAACACTGGCCTAGGCAATAAGAAGTGAAATATACATTACAAATTAAATGCAAGAGGGTTGAATGAAAAATAATCCATCCAGTTCTGTAAGTGACCAACAGATGGCAGTCCTGATATCTCCAAGGCTTGGATGTGTTTTTTTAGCCTCTCTTCTTTCACTTTAATGGGTGGGAATTAAATTACATGCCAGGGCTGAATTTTTGACTGGCAAAGGAGTCTCTTCAATTGAAATTCACCCTCAAAGGCAGCTTTTGGACGATAGTAAGAGCATTGATGTGAATACTATGCATCCCTGGACCAAAAATATAAAGAGGATGAACCAAAGAGAGGTGATACGTAGGTTCAAGAACAAAGTGCACGATCTGCGACAGCAACCAACAGGTTTCATAGGAGAAAAGTTGATGGACTGATTAGGGATGATTGGTGGAGAAATTGCTGTCAAACAAATGTGGCATTTCACAGGAACACTGAGGTTACATTATCGATATTCTCCAATCTTGGAAGGTTTGTGGAACCGGGCTTCCTCGCATGCTATGGCAGAGGTGAAAACTTCAAGAGTTAAAGTTGGCCAGCAATTATTGTCATGCTGTAAGAATGAAGCTGAGGAATTTCTTCACTGCCTGTGACAGCCAACTAAACATAGGATCATTGTTATAAGCCAGAATTGAAGAACTGTTCCATGGAATAGCATGACAAAGCTTCACCTGCAAAAACAATGCAAAGTCCAGGCTTCGGTAGGAAAAAAAACGGTTATCATTTTTGAGGAGGCATACAGTGTTATTCAGATGAATTTCCTTGAACCTGGACACACTATCAACACAGAGGATTACACTATAACATCAAAACCTTGAACACAATGATTAGATGGACATTGGAAGCATAAGAAGGACATTTTGCTGCAACATTGCAACACTGGGCCTGGTACTTCGTGAGCTATCCAAGAGTCAATTGTGAAACTGGATCTCATCATCTTATCCCATCTGTCATACAGGCCAGAACCCGGCACTGTAGCTTGTGCTTTTCCCCCCAAAGTGAAGGAATACTATAGTAGATATCTGTTTGACTCAAATGAAGAGGTGAAAAGAGCAGTGAGGACTTGATTGAAGAGGCAAAGTGTGGAGTTTGTTCATGGTGACTTTAAGAAGTTTGTCCATCATTGGCAGAAATGTGAACAGTGGTGACATGTATATAAAAGTAATGAAAGCATTAGTTCCAATCATTCTTTTCCTAGTTCATTTCTCCAACTGTCCATATTTAAAGTACAGCTAGGCGGGTGGGGGCGTTACTTTTCACTCCATCTGCTTATATTGAGGTGTTGCCAGGGTTTGCTGGGATCACGAGGTTTGTAAAATAACGGTCACCAAACTGCCTTTTCTTCAAGCTATATATCATCAGTTCCATAAGCCTTTCTTCGTGACTTCCATTTTAAACCAGGGCTCTCCAAACTTGTGGAGTTGAAATCCACGAGTCTTAAGTCCCCAAGTTTGGAGAGTCCAGCTTTAAGCCCCAAATACTATTTCCATACTGGGAAATTCCTAAAGTGGAATTAGAAGGAATATCACACAAAAGCTCTCTTGATGAGGGAAGGTAACCTGATTAATAGCAGGTTGGGGGCCTCTAAATGTGATGTATAGCAAATGCAGACATAAAGGGAAACGGGCAACAGTGACTCGCAAATGCAGTGTCATTAACTTTCGGTAGTCTAACTCGCGCCGCCAAGTTTTCTGCCAAAAATTCTGGAAGCAGCTCAACTCTGCAGCCCTCCACAGCACCGGAGATCAATACTGAAAGAGGTCTGCCGTAATCTTGCATCAAATTGTTTCCCTTATTTAAAATCAACACCAAAGCACTAACCGCACGCCGTTGTATATAAGCCCATCCACTGTTTTTACCAATTTACCAAATGGGGTGCAGAAAGAAATATATTACTAATGCTAGTGTCTTATGTAGAAGGTGAAGTAGTAAGACTAAGAATAATGGTGACACCACATAGACAACCAAGAGTAAACCTGGAAGCTAAGCAGGATCAGTCCTTGTAAGTACATGGATGCTGGAACAAATGAGTATTTCACGACTCCAGGACAGGTTGGGAAATTTTTGGGAAGAAAGAGAGTTCTCCCGGAACTGCATCGATAAAGCGTTATTGGAGTTTTTCTTCAACAGAGATAATTAAAATAATCCAATCCTTTTCCTTGACAAGTCAGGAATCAAGACACACAAGTGAATAAGAACGCGGTTGCGCTGAAAACGGTGATCAAATAGTTTGATTAAGAATCAACGAGAGGTTCAAGGAATTCTCCAGTTCTCCAACATGCTTCCATTACTGCTTCCAATGCTTCCACAAGTTGCAAACTTAAAGCTCGAGAAACAAGCTCCCTGCCCTATCAGTATTTTGAAGAAGTCCAACTGCTCTGATTAAAAAATATTTTTTGTAAAGTTGTAAACAAAAAAGAAAGCAGGAAGGCATCGTGCAAGTGCCAAACAAGAGGGCAAAAGACACAAAGGCCTAAAGGGAGAGGCGCTTGCTGGAATTGGAGGATGTTCCATCAATGTTAATTGGAATTTCACTTTCAGAGCTGACAGCCATAACAGAGTGAAAGTTGGATGCTCTCTTGATGCAGACATTAAAATGCAAAAGGAGTTAAGGTGCAACTGTCTTGCAGGTAGAGAATATTCCACAAGAGCGGTTGTGATGTCGGGAGGTTTCAGAGATGTGATAAATAAACAAACAAACCAGCCAGATGCAGTTTCAATCTCCTGTTTTTAGGTGACATGGAGTCAACTGAGTATTCAGCTAGAAATGAGAACATACACAGATCTATGGCCCATTCATAGAAACAGCTTGCAACAAATTTTGCAACAGTTTGCAACAGCAAATCCTGTTTGTTTAAGATATGCTTTTCCAGTTTGAACAGTTTTAGCATTAAATGTTTAAATCCCTTTTTAAATTTGCCAGTTTTAACTTCAATTATCACCTACACCCACAGAACTTTTACTTGAGTATAGAAGTATTCAACTGCTATGTAAAGATCTGGATATTTTCTCTGGACAGTGTGGAAATTAGAAGTTTTCTGAATGGTAAAAGAAAGAGATATATAGATGTATTTCGTGTTGCACATATTTTTTACAACAGAATGAGAATTTTATAAAGAGATTTTATATTAACTCGATTGGTGTTCTGAAGCCAGAATTAAATCTGTGCAGATGGCATCGTTAGAAAATGAGACTCACTCCTACTAAACTGACAAAATACAGTTCATATATAAATTCTTTTCTCCTTCATCCCGGTAACTCACCATATGTTGCTTATATATTCTTATCACTATTCACAACAGTTTCAAAAAAATGGGAAGAAAAGATCATTATCAGCCACCGATAGCTTTTACAATACCAAGCCCTACATATTATATATTAGTATGTATGAAAGCATGTCAAGTGTTAATACCACTTTACAATGCCTTGGTAAGGTCACACTTGGAATACTGAATCCAGTTTTGGTCACCACGATGTAAAAAAGGTGTTGAGACTCTAGAAAGAATACAGAGAAGAACAACAAAGATGATCAGGGGACTGGAGGTTAAAACATATAAGGAACAGTTGCTGGAATTGGGGATGTCTAGTTTAGTGAAGAGAAGGACGAGGGGGAACATGATAGCAGTCTTTCAATATCTCAGGGGCTGCCCCAAAGAGGAGGGAGTCAAGCTATTCTCCAAAGCGCCTGAAGGCAGGACAAGAAGCCACGGATGGAAACTAACCAAGAAGAGAAGCAACCTACCGTAGAACTGAGGAGAAATTTCCTGACAGGTAGAACAATTAACCAATGGAACAACCTGCCTCCAGAAGTGGTGAATGCTCCAACACTGGAAGTTTTTAAGAAGAGACTGGACGGCCATCTGTCTGAAATGGTATAGGGTTTCCTGCCTGAGCAGAGGGTTGGACCAGATGACCTCCAAGGTCCCTTCCAACTTTATTATTATTATTATTATTATTATTATTATTATTATTATTATTATTATTATTATTATTATTATTATTAGTCAACTTGCAGATAGATTGGCAAAGGGCATAGATTTTTTTTGAAAAAAAGAAAATAAAAGAAGCAAATATCCGACTCAACTTTTACAGACAAGTAACTTAATTTAAAACATTAGTCCCAATATATACAGTAGCTCTCATTCTTTAACTAGCAATTAGTTAACAGCTATCAGCTTAAATATTCTATCACAGCTGGAAAAGCACACTCCTCTTTCACTACCATGATATGGAGTTCCTTAAATGTTTTCAAATATTTACAAACTCAGCTGCAAAAAAAAAGAAAGAAAGAAGGACTAATGCTGCTTAGCTGCATGGAAGAGCATTCATTAACATTACAATAATAAAACAAAGCAAAATCACCCACTCTTACTGTTTTGCCAGCTTCTGCTACCAATGCCAGCATTTAAATAAATGCAATCGCAGCTCACCATACAAACCAGCAAACAAATCAAATGTATTTGCGTTTCTTAAATGTACCAGCAACACATCTTATGTACAACCACACAAATGCAACATTATTAATGGCATTTGTTCATAAACCTTCCTTTCATGAATTATGAAAAATAGGCAAATCACTAGAACTATACATGAATAATTTTTGCAAAGTGCTAACGGGAAGCAATCACTGTGGTGGATCTGGAGCAGAAAAGGGGTTAGTCATGCCTATATTGTATTTCCCACAACAGAGATCCTTTGCTGAGTCATGCAAAGCAGCTGGTGGAGACTGTCATATACTCTATGGCACAGAATAGCTGGAAACCAACAGATCACATATTTTGGCTTGCCATACCCGTTTTTAGCCCTGGTCGTTTTCAGTGAAGTGGAGATCTGAGGCTTGCAAATTATCTTTTGGTCAGGCCGCCCAGTTTAGGGCCCCTCCAGATGTGTCAGACTACATGGAAGTTGTAGTTCAGTGCATCTGGAAAGAAGCACTTTGAAAAGGGTTAGATGACTACACGGAAGGCCCTCATCCTGAGAAATAGTGTGCAAAAAAGTTGCTTTTTTAATGTGCGTTAATCGCTTTCCTGACTTTGACTCATCCAGTTATTAGACCATGTAGACATTAAGTACGGTAGCAACGGAGAAGAAGAGCCAGGGTGGAATAGAGAAATGCATGCAATTAACTTTTTAAATAAAAGAGTTTTCTAGAGCTGATGTTCTTGGTAGGAAAGGAAAACCAAGCCCCTATGAACTGGTCAGAGCCAAGTCACCTCAATTAGAAATGCACAGTGGATTCTTATTTTAGATGGTCAAGACTTTCCTGCTAGCCAAATTTAGCTAACCAGTAACTCATTAAGCATAATCAAAAACTGGCACAGCGCAGTTAAGTTCATCTTTGAAGTTTGCCTTCAGATAATTGAAGACATGCACATATGCCTCTATGAGTCACCTATATCTCATAGAGAAATTTCGGTGGTTTAATGAAACTATCTGCTCAAAGAGCTGGGTTTTAAACTGCTGATCATATGGGACGGCTAAGATTTTTCAGCAATGATTTTCTTCAGAGGAACCTTCTAAACAGTCATTTCGGAATGCCTGAGCAAGCATAACTATCACTGTAACATCTAACAGGATGTGCGATCCTGTTATGTACCTATTTATTTATAAGAAGCCATACTAAGGAACTAAATAGGTCTCTAAGACGAAAATATTGTAAGGCAACATGTCTAAGCAGACACATCCTTTCCTTCTTTGTTTCCCTGTTAATTATGCAAGATTTGTTAGATCAGCCTAAATACTCCCCAAATAAAAGAAACCGAAAAGTTTCTTAATTTCTTTACAGTATATGAGACAACAGTTCCTGAAAGAATTTTTCTGGACACCCAGAAAAATGAAGCAGATCAACCTAAGGACAGCACCTACATTCTAGTTTTTTCTGTCAGGCTATATTCAGCAAGTGAGTGTCAAAACTCAACCGTTTATTCTGAAAAGTAAACAAAATAACCAAGACAGAACAATAAAAAAAGGAATGAGTTTTAATTTTTAGAACACCATCTATTAAATGGGAATATGAATCCTTGAAAAAAGAAGCACTCATTCAGAAGACGGCAAATTCTCATATTCATTTGGCATCCTTTCTACATGCTTCCTAAGGCTTATTATTAGCCAAGTTCTGATTTATCATTTCATCTCGTAAGTGGAAATCGGCAAGCAGCATCACTAAGTCACATGTTCATCCCAGACCTATGAATGCCACCGAAGGGAACTGCATCCCGATCACCAGATTAGATGCAGCCTGTTGGGCAGCAAATCTGCGGGGTTTCGTTTAATCGAAAGTCGATGTTGTCCATTAAATTTCTAGAAGCCCACAAACCTCTGAGAACTCTGAAGCAGCTGTGTGATTCTTCTCTCACAGATGGCTGGCACAATTGAGCCTCCTGGAGCAGCCAGATTTTAGAAAGGCATTCTGGCAGTTTTTGCACATGCCTTCTGGGGAGTGTGCAGAAGGGGGCGGAAAGGAAGAAAGGAAAAACAAAACAGCAAAGCGTCACATTTTCTCATGACTATGTGAATCAAGGACCAGAAGAAAAGGCCCCAGGTTTTAGAATTTAGAATTATAAGTGAAAGGACAAACCACAGACTACACCAAGGTCGTGATGCTGCATTTTTCAAATTAGAAAAAGACACTGAAAAAGAAGGAGGGGGTGGTTAAGATTTTTGTGACTTAAATAAAAGTGATTCTTTCATCGGTCCATTCTATTGGGAAGTTAGAAAGAAGGCGGTTAATTCAGAAGGGAGTTAAATTAGGGACGGTACAATTGGATTTACACACAAATATTTTGAATGGATGGTATTATTAGAAATAATTTAGATAGGGGGTTCAGATTGTTTCCTAAAAGCCAGTTAAATTGGGAAGAGTCTACCTGCAGAGAAAAATTATTTTTACCATGTTGAAAACAAGACAGTTAATTGGCATTAGATTCAAAGAAGTTAGTTTAGCACAGGGGTATCAAAGCATGTGTCGTGGCAAAATCGCACCCACCCCATTGCCGGCAATGGGAAAAAAGTTGCGATATGTCGCGACACATCACGTGACGTTGCAAGTTTGACACCCCTGGTCTAGCAAGAACTCTTTCCATTTTTAACTAATGGAGAGGCTATAGATTTCCTTTACATTCTGTCTCAGGTAGACAGAACACCACTTCTGAATTATGTTCATCATAATTAACAGAAATCCACTTTAAACCATGGGCTTTTAGAGACCACTACATTTCAACAAAAACTATATAACAAAGCGTTTCTCAAGTTTAAAGTAAGCCAGTGCTGTTTTTTGTTTTGTTTTTTGGCCCCAGTTCATCAACCAGCTATTCTAAAAGTAGTCATTAAAGTACTCATTCATGCAATTTTCAACATCCTCCCATCACCTCTGTCCTCGTGCACAGATACTCAGGCTTCGTTTACATAATATTGAAGGCTCAAGCAATGTGTCTGGATGTTGAGCCTAGAGAACCAGAACTAATGTCTTAATTACTTTTCAGCATACACAACCTTCTTGGTGCCACTTTTAGGCTGAAGAATTATTACAATATTTATTCCACTCATGTTTTCCTACCCCAGGTCATGCTACCAAATGTCACACAGCTGCAAAAGACACCTGCCACTGTTCGGCTGCTATTGTCAGGGGCATCTCTTCCAGTCCTCCTTTTATTTCCTGAAAACAGTTTGCCCTCCCTCCATTTCCCTCTATTTTTTTTTTTTTTAAAAAAGAGATTGTTCCTCTGCTTTTTTTTTCTTTTCTTTTGGCAATGTAACAAATGAGAATCCCAGGTGGCTTTAGCTAATTACCCCTGGTACTTTGGAAGCCTAATTCTGCCTATTGTGAAAACAATAGTCTTCGGCCACAAAGTAACTTCATATGCTAATCAGAATCAGACCATTCTCTAATACCTCAGGCTGTTCTGGAAGACTGTTCTTAGAGAGGGGAAAAGAGAAGGATAACAAAATACAAGCTGTGCAAGGAAAGAGGAAAAAACACACACATACACAACACCCTGCATTAACCAGCCCCGTGCATCCCTGATATCTGAAATTAATCTGATGTGCTCATTTACATCACATGAATAAGATACAGCACAATAGAAAGAATGAACCTAGGGAATTTTTTGGTTTTTTTCCCTTTTAATTAGAAAGCATTTGAAACTAATCTACTTAAAACATTATCAGGCTTCTGATTCCAAAGAAGGCTGATATGACACAGCAGAACAGTAATGTCTTGAATTAGAAGCCAGAAGTTATTCAGAGTGTTATATGCAGAACCTATTTTAAAAATTTGCAGATTAGCTGTATTGAGCAGAAGTCAAGATGCGTCCTTTTATACACACTGTGATATATTATTAACAGATTTGGTGGTAAACAGGCCTCAAAAAGTAATAAATAACTGTGAATTATCTGTCTATTTACTCAGCTTACTGTGATTATCAGGGTCCTATGGTAGTTTACAGCAATACACACTTTACATAAATACTTTTTTTTACTCCAGAATTTCCCATTTGTTCAGCTCATGGCATGAAATTCTTACGAAAGAAATCCCTCTCTCTCTCTTCCTAGGTAACATCAATCCCTCAACCCTCTTTTCAGTTAAAATGCTCTTGGCCATACTTTATTTTTTTATTAGGAAATTGTTCTAAACTTCCGATAGGTACGTTGCCCGTTTCCCATTTCCACAAATCTGATGAAAGTATGTCAGAACAGCACATATTCCGAGTGATCACACCACCAATTTTCCTGAATATATTAACAAGGTTATTCGAATGTTCATAATAAAAAGGGAAGGGGGGTCTTTTCACAGCCACTGAATGCTGGAACAGTATGCTCCTGTCTGCCGTGATCCCCAAATCCCTCCGATGATTAGAAAGTCAAATTAGCCCCTTAATTACGTGTGAAAGTAATTTTGTGCCCCAATGTGCATCACTTTAAGCTTACTTACATTGAACTGCATTTGCCACTTTGCTGCCCATTCACCCAGTTTGGGGAGATTCTTGTGAAGCTCTTCATAATCCGATTTAAGTTTTCACTATCCTGAAAAAGTTGGGGTTATCAACAAACTTTGCCAACTTTCTATTCACTCCTAATGTCAGACCATTTAAGTATAAGCTGACCCTCTAGAGAACCCCATGCCCTACTTAAATTCTACTGTGATAGCTAGGCATTCCTGTTCTGCCTCCTCAGGTTTAAATCACAGGGTAAAATTGCCTGGGCTGCAATTGTTACTTTTACTTCAAAGACGGGATTAGAAATTTGGCTGAAATATCTGTGTACAGGTAATCCTTAATTTACAACCACAGCTGAGCCCAAAATTTCTATTGCTAAGTGAGGCGGTTGTGAGGTGAGGTTTGCCCCATTTTACGACTTTTCTTGCCACGTTTGTAAGTGAATGACTGCAGTTCTTCGATTAGTAACACAGTCGTTAAGCGAATCGGGTTCCCCTATTGACACTGCTTGTCAGAAGGTCCCAAAGTGGGGATCATATGATCCCGGAACACTTCAACTATCAAAATTATGAGTCAGCTGCCAAGCGCCCGAATTTTGATCACGTGACCATAGCAATGGTCATAACTCAACTTTTTTCAACTTTGAAGAGTAACTAAACCAACGGTTGTAAGTCGAGGACTGCCTGTGTGCCTAACCAAATAATCTATCATTTTTCAAAAAATATAGGTGTATATACAATCTACTTGATCTTTCATGCCTATGGATCCCAAACAAGCAAACTAAATACTTCTTGACACTCTCAAATAGCTCTAAAGGACTAATGATAAAGGCTTACATTTATTACGTCTGAATTGCTGGGAAATGTTCAACCAGTTTTAAAGGAAACCCTGCTAGTTTTAAGGATGTTGATGGAGCTTGATTGCCGGTGTATGTTCCTGAATGAATTCAGTAAGATACCAATGGGGGGGGGAAACAGTTTTTAGGGGTAGCTAACCACCAGGGATGGGTATCCTGGACAGTTTAATTGGTCACAGAGGACAGTGAAAATATAAGCAATTTATCTCAGTATGCTTGCTTGATTCCTATAAAAAAATCATGCAAACCATATTTACTGATATAACTTCAAGTTTCATTCAAGTAAAATGTGCAACTGACATAAAGATAATACAAAAGCTGAGAAATGATTAAATATTTTGCATACAGAAGAATGAAGAATTGTTATTTCTCTTATCCTTTTCATTCTGGATTCTTCACCTCAACACCCGTTCCTGAGTGTAGAGATTCCTACTTTAAAGAAAGCTAGAAATCGTTCAACAAAAGTCAAAACAGCCAACAGAAACAAACAAGCTAAGTTGTTTCATTGTTCAGTGGCCTACTCAGACTTTCAATTTATCCAAATACAATCTTGTCCAGCGCTACTGACATGACACATGGCTGGATTATTTTTTTTTTACAATAGTGGATCATTCTGTATAAAACTCTATCCTACAGTGTCCTAGTAACATATGAAATGAACCATTTCCACCAACTTTTCATCATTTTCAGCATACAGACACGGCTTCATAAACCATTTCCCCAAGACATTTAGTTTCTTTAACATTTGTTTTCTGGTTTAAATTTTCAGTTCTTCAGAACTGGCATCCACTTAACTCCAAGGCTGTAGTACTTTTATGATATATAGATTCCAAAGTTGCAGAAGCGTGAGAAAAACTGAATGTGTACCCTCACTTACTGTAGTTTGAAAGTGTATAATGCCAACAACAGTTACACCTAAGAAGAATTAAAACCCACCCTGCCCCCAAGGAATGTATGCAGAAAAATAAGAACAGCAACACAAGAGAGAGATTGGATGAAATATAAAGGAAGCCTGGAGTTTTTCTTATAATTAGGTATTGGATGGATGGAACAACTGTTTGAAAATAGAAATTAAAATACAGGGAAGGAAGGAAGGAAGGAAGGAAGGAAGGAAGGAAGGAAGGAAGGAAGGAAGGAAGGAAGGAAGGAAGGAAGGAAGGAAGGAAGGAAGGAAGGAAGGAAGGAGGGAGGGAGGGAGGGAAGGAAAGAAGGAAGGAAGGAAGGAAGGAAGGAAGGAAGGAAGGAAGGAAGGAAGGAAGGAAGGAAGGAAGGAAGGAAGGAAGGAAGGATTTTGTCCTTTTCTGAGTTTTTTCTTTGGGAAAGAATACATTGATAAAGTAACAACAAACCATCTGAGCAACGAAAATATGTCAGACTGAATAAAAGATGAAAGAACAAAAGATAGTTTATCATTTAGAAACAGGGGAAAAGGATCATAAAATAGGAGAGAGAAAAGAGACAAATAGGTAAGCATTATCAAGTGATAAGTAAAAAAGACGAAACTGACTCCCTTCAAAGTATTAACAATATCCAAGTCTCCAGCTTCACATGGAGATGGTCTATATCAATATTTTGATACAGGGAAGTCAAAGTGCAATAAATAGGAAATCAATACGTAAAAGACTAATGAAGCATGAATATCGATAGTCCTTGCTTAACGACCCTAATTAGGACCAGCAATTGGAAATCCCATGATGAAGACTGTGGTTTCTGGCAGGAAGGAGATAAGACGACTCAGTTTCATACCTTTGGCCTGCGTTTGCCTGCTAACCATTCCCTTTCAACTTTAGAAAGCTGTTGTGTCTTGGCTTGCTTACTCTCTTGTACACATGAAAAGCAATGCAATGCGCCACAGACTTTGAAATCTCTCTTCCATCTCACTGCTCCACAAAGGGGGGAGAAATTGCCTACACAAATCTCATTTTCTATATCTCCCTCATTTGCAGAGCAAAGAGACTGGAGAGGACAATTTCAAGAAGGGAAGCTGTGTGCTCTTCTGCACATCAATGTGATTGCACCAGCAATGAGAAAGGATCATGCAAAGGAGACTACAGAAACCTCTTGCTTTCCTGCTTCCTGGCAGACTGGAGAGCCTGGAGAGAAATAGGTTTCAAGAGAGTACTGTAAGCTTGTGTAGTACACCTGTGACTCCCAGCCCTGGGCCGCTAGTATGATCACATTGCTTTTGATGTACAGAAGAGGAAACAGCTTACTCTCTTGCAATCCCTTTCTCTCAAGTCTTTCTTGCTCTGCAAAGGGGAAAAGAAAGAAAGAAATGTCAGGCACAGATAAAGGCGTACTGATTGGCAATCACATAACTGAGGGATGCTGCAAAGGTCATAAATGGTCTGTAAAGTTATTTTTTTTAGCAGCGCCATAACCTCAAACGGTCACTGAACAAATGGTTGGTAAGCAAGGACTACCTGTAATTCTGCAGATGACTGTAGAGTTAAGTGAGGTATGCATTTCTCCCTTACCTATGGTACAATTTGTAGTTATTTTTCGTCGCTTGGGGTTATGTCGAAGCAGCTCTAACTCTCGTTTGGTTGGCTCCCACGTTGAATACTTCTCTCCAATACCTGGATAATGAAAAGAAATATAGGACTATATTTCAGAAGACTGCTTGTAGCTATAAGGATACTTTGCAATGCAAACTGCACCATTCATTAAATAGGTTGCCCTATTTGTTTCCTCTACAATTCTGACCTTCTAAATATGTGTGTTAAAAACATACAAGACTTCGAGTGTATTGGCATTTTAAAATAACAATTTTCTCTCCTTTTTATTCCTAACAGTGGATGAAAATACTTTTAAATTAAAAACACAAATGGCAGTTTGCCCTTTACAGAGGTTGTTCTTTTGAGTTAAGACAGCTATGCTGTCAGAGAAACCATCCCTGAAGCATGACCTTTGAATGGAGATACTTTAAAAATATGATGACAACAGCAAAAATAAATAATCCAATTCATTAGGCAGCTATGTGCTATTTTGAAAAACTGATGTATAGAACCGATACAATGTGGATGATATTCAAACCATTTCCTTAGTATGTAAAAACTAATATCCCTCTCAGTCTGTCTCTGCAATCTGGACCATAAATTATATAGGCTGAGAGCCAAAGAACTTTGCAATTAATTCTGTAAGACTGCTGAAGCTTATCTGCCTCAAAGAATAGCTCCTGAGTCTGGCAAGTCTGTTTTTAGAGTGAACAGTTTTAAAGGAGAGTCTGAAAGGAAAGGTAGCTATTCTACTGGGCAATTACATATCCACTGAGTATAAAGTCTTTGGATCCTTGTTATAGGTGTTCCTTAACAATGTGTTGCTGAACAACAAATGATTGTCATCTGTCTATATATATGTGTGTGTATATCTACATTTATGCAGGTAGCATGCACACTGTATGAGTCTGCTTGGAAGAGATAACTATTTGAAGAAAGGGGAGAAATGGGTCATCTTGGTGGCTTTCTGAATCTAATTATTATAATCAGAGATGTTAGTAAAACAGAGTAATCAACTGATACCCACTGGACATTTAAAATTTCAGTTTAATACAGTAACAATCCAATTATATATATGACTATGCAAGTTAGAGATAGATGTTCTTATAGATGATCTTCATCAGATAAAACATTCTACAATGTCACACCAAAAAAAAAGGGGGGGGGACCTCAAATAACAAGAATCTCCTGTGTTTTTCTATTGCTACTAAGCTAATATTCTAACCACCAAAAGGAAAATACCTTACGGGAAATAAAGTTAAAGTAGATTTCCATGAAATACTGGACGGAGTAACTCTAAACAAATCAGCTATGAAATTCCATTTGCAACGATGAATGAGGCACTGTTACATAGACAGATAAAATGACTCAGCTAGGGTCTTCGGCAAAGCTTTTCAAAAACTGTGCTTTCTCAAGAAACCCACTGGCTCTTTTAAAGGACCACTGGTTTAACTTTTTGAAATCTTATAAAACTAGAATGCAGAAACAACTGGCATGAAAGGAAGGACTTAGCACAAATCAACCGGAGGAGTGGATTAAAGAAGATCTCAATAATTATATCCACTATGCACAATAAGCATGTACTAGACGTGGCATATCAAGATGAATTTGCATACATATTTGTTTGGATTAGTGTTAATGGCAGAAACAAGCTTATGTAAGTAAGGAGCAAACAATAAAGACACATTGTTAAATACATGGACAAATATTTACAGGACAAGGACTTACATAATTATCAACTATTTATTTTAATTTGGAAGAAAAAGGTTTTATTCAACTTTCGATACCTAACGGTTAAAACAGCCCTCCCAACCATCAAAAAGGCCACAAGTTGAAAAAGTTTGCTGTAAAGTGCCTTGTTTTACTAGAGAAACAATATATATAGCAAACTGAGGATTCCTGGATCACGAAATACATTCTTTACAATATGAAAACAATGCAAATTCTGTCAGATAATGGCAGATAATCAGCAAAGGGACACTTGCGAGTGAAATGTGTCGCCAGCTCACACTTCTTACCTGTCATTGTACACTGGTAGTGAGAAATCATGGTTGGGGTGAAGGCTAAAAAAGAAAAGAATTAGGGAAAGAAAACTGAATAACAAAACAAATGTGTGTACATATATTTGTGTTTCTACATATCTACATAATGTATGTGCAAACAAGGTGACAATTTTGTTAAGCTGGCACAGAGTCTAGGTAGTAACCGCCTAGGGGAAGCGGGGTGTTTTGTATGAAGAATATAGGGGTTGGGGTTTTTTTGCCTAGTATGTTCCAAAAAAGCCTGAATACTCTGCTTTATTATTAACTCTGCAACTCACAAGGGAAGAAAGTATTTTACTGAAATATTCTTTCTAACATTCTTTCAATATTTGAAATATTATTTCAAATATTCTTTCGTGATATGTTCAGTTTAACTCCTGGAGAAAAATATCTCTACATTTCTCTCTCCCAAAACGTTCCTTAAAGTTTTATTATTTTTCTTTTACAAGAATAAAAGGGCTAGGAATGACTCGAAAAGAAAACCTCTTTCAGGCAGATACTTAAAGATAAACCAAACCTTGTAATTTCCAAGCTTTCCGCTGTTCTTCTTTGGCAATTTGTTCCATATCTTTGTCATATATGTAATCTTGACACATAAAGCAGTATATACCCCCATACAAAAGGTCTATGGCTGCAGAAGGGGAAGGGATGGAGAAAAAGAAACATTTTTTTTAAAAAAAAATTAAGAAAATAAAGAATTGTCTATAATTAACCTCTCCTTATTTGCAACTCGGACTACTATCGCATGACAAAGGTTATGACTTTTATATATGTCTATTGCCAAGCCTCAGACAAGCAGCAACGCTTAAAAATCTTCCTGGTTAAATTATTACAGATTCTGAGGTATGAATCTCGAACACAACCAAGGATATGAAAATATTTCTCAGCAGCCGAGGCACGGGTTCACATTCCCTGTGGAAATCGATTCTATGCCGCTATTTATGTTCATCAGCCTGCAGAGAGTAAGAATTAAGTGGAGAAACTTCTATAGAATTATTTTGTGCTTGGACATACCTTTTTCTGCAAGCCTCAAAAAATTCCATCGTGTTAAGGGAAGATAGAAATAGTGGATTGTATTGTTTCTAAGCAATTTTAAATCAAGAATTATCTGATAGTCATGAATAGTATACATGCTAAATCTACAAAGCCATGAAATTTTAGGTATACATCAAGGCTAGCCATAAGCTTCAAAAAGGGTTGCCTGTGTATTCTAATAATTAACGGACCTCCGATTTGCCAGTGAGCTATGACTGGAAGAGTAGATTGATTAAGACAAGCAACTGTGATCCTGTATCATTTCCATATTCTAATTTAACTAAATCTGATGCTCTACTAAGTCAAACCAAATTAAGAACAAAGATTTCAAAACTCTCGTAGGTTAAACTGCTGCTTAATACTGTTCTATCACAATTTACAAATACATGCTCTATTCCATTGCTGAAACTGAAATAAGTAACTTCACTAGATTAAACTGGAAATCCAGATATCAAACGGGAATTTTTATAAAAGTAGTTCCCATCATTAATTGGCAGATTTACTAAAGTATCTGGGACTGGGTCAGGGATGGATACCCGTATCTCATAGCATCTTAAAATGGATTTATGTAGACTTGTTATGTGAGAAGGCTGTTTGCCCAATAACTGTGCTTCAATACGAGGTTTGGCTTTAAAGTAGATTAGTTTTGTTTTTTTAATACAATCTTCGTGTGGAATTGCTTTGCTTGCAAAATAATTTATGCACACTAGAGTTAACAGGTAAAACTGTTCATTAATGTAAAAGATGAATGGGAAGGTTTATTTATCTTAATTTCATACACATACATTTCTTTCTCTTCATATAGTAAGACGGGAATGATTTTTAAAATGAAAAACATCATTTAACGATATAGCATAGAATGCAGTTCTTGCTTATATAACCCATCCCAGTTAACTGTTGCTATAGCAATATAATGGGTGGATGAATGTCAAGAGCCTTACAATATGATTATCTGAATGTTATACCCTAAAATAAAGCTTCAGTGTTGTTTAAAACAGAGCATTTCTTATAGATCTTAATGTATGTTCTAGACTGCAACTTGGCTACAAATCAAAGTAATTCTGCAATAATATTTAAAAGTAAATAAACAAAAGATAGCAGTGTCAGTTACCACAAAACTCTCTAGTATAAAAATGGTGTAACTTGACATTTGAAAATTGAGTGCAAAAAAAAAATCCTCTTCTCGTGAAGATTTTTATAAAAATATGAAAATAGCAACGGAAGCAGATGCTATTACATATCCACCCTCAAATCACATAATCACTGTTCACTGATATGTTTTCCCTTATGTATTTATGTATTTTTTATCTGTGTGTGTGAGGGAGAGTAATCTTTATATTTGTATAAAGGCCTTATGCAAGTCATCCTGGATAATCAGCCTAATTTGCATCAAACTTGATTCTTTAGCAGTGATTAAAACTATTTTATTAATTCACATTCTGGAAGCAACCATTGAGATGGCCTCTTATGATAGCCTGCACACAACAAACCCATCAGTCTCTTTCCATTCCAGTTTGGGCTCATTTATCCAGCCACCCATTTGCCAGGAATGAGAGCATCCATAACTCAGTTCCTTAACCAGAAAAATGAGTTTATACTCTAAAGTTATCTGGATGCTAGAAAGCAAAATTTGAAAAGTCTACTATGATTTTGCAAGACTGAGTTATCTGCGTTATATGATTAGTATATTAACCACATTGAGATTTTTTTTTTACAGAGAAAGTGGTGGATTCCTGCACTCATATTCCTACAATGGTCTGAAGTGTCTGAAATATGGACAAAGTTCCTTCAGGGTTCAAGATTCTTAGGTACTATTGGAAAAATTTTAATGCCTTGCTGAAAGATAAGGAAGCTACTTGATCTGCTTTTCCAAAGGAGCTGTAATGGTGTGATAATGGTGTAACATTTACGACTTATTTTCTTCTCCTTTTTTATAACTTTTCAAATAGAGTTTGAAAAGAGTCCAGTTCATTTGTATGGCTAGGTAAACCTCTGAAGACGACCAACTTGTTTTCAACATTGCTCTGAGAATTGTACCATAGATACTATTTTCCTTAATTCAGGGGATAATGGAGTAAGGGCTACCATAGCCAGAAAAACTGAGCTTTTTACCAAAGTTCATCTCCAGCTACCACAGAGATCAGGACATGTAGAGTGTTTACTGTAAGGTTCAGTACCAGCCAAATTAAACATGCGGAAAAACACAGAACATAGTTCAGAATATAAAAAAGTCAGCCCAATGCTTATGAACTATGAAAGAAGATTGTCAGGGACAAGCCACATAAAACAAGGTGGCAAATCCTTCCATTGTTTCTGTTCACTCCTGCCTTCTTGGACCTCTGGGTGCAAAACATGGAAATGCTTCATTTTGCAAATATACATGTAACTGCTTTTGTTAATGATGTACAGTTGGGTCCCCGGAGTTTGAATTTCTCTTGGTCTCCATGGAGACTGCTGTTAGCTAAGCAGAGTCACTAAGAGCTTCAAAGAAGAAATTTTGTTCATTCTAGTATGTGCCCAGTTGAGAATGAACTGGAAGCAGAGCTGAGCAGTAGTGATTTTGCATTTGGGGTGATGTTTTGCGACCACCGCTGTCAGAGAGACAGTACAGTAATCCTTGACTTACGAACGCGACTCAGCCCAAAATTTCAGTTGCTAAGTGAGACATTGGTTAGGTGAGTTTTGCCCCATTTTACAACCTTTACTGCCATAGTTAAATAAATCACTGCAGTTGTCTAGCTAGTAATATGGTTATTAAGTGAATCTGGCTGCCCCTTTGGCTTTGCTTATTAGAAGGTCACAAAAGAGAATCACATCCCCGGGACACTGCAACCGTCATAAATACACGCCAGTTGCCGAGCATATGAATTTTGATCATGTGACCCTGGGGATGCTGCAATGGTAGTTAAGTGTGAAAAAATGTTCGTAAGTCACTTTTGACAGGGCTGTTGTAACTTTGAAGAGTCACTAAACAAACTGCTGCAAGTCGAGGACAACCTGTAATTGTCTGGAGCCAAAGGGCAGTGGTTGTGGTAGCAGCAACAGCAACATCACACTACGTAGATAATGGTGTCTGCCATTGCAAACATTACTGGATTTACTCTTCAGTATCTAAACCTACGGAGGAACAATTCAGGCTTCTTGGCGGCTAAGAGTTTCCAAATTGATATCAAAAATAAAAGGAATTATATATAATTGTTTAAACAGTAGGGCATTTACATAGACAGGGATAAGAAGATGACATACTGTTGGCTGAATCCTATCAGGCTGACCATCTGCCAATCCAGGGAGATGAGGCTAACAAAGTAAATACACAACAGTAAAGAGAAACCTACGAAGAGGTTCTACAGCTAAATGTCTATTTTCAGTCAAAATACAGCAGTTATAAAGTATGTAAATCATAGATGGATTAAAGAAAAACTTGAAGAAAAGCTCTGAAGTGAACAGGGTAAAAAAAAAATGTGTACCTTTACAAATAAACGAAATTTTGGATGTTAAAAAATCTGAAACTAGCTAAGGTAAATTACTGTGTAGGCCACTTGACTTTAGATAAGAAATTGTATCGTTGAGTAAATATCAATCCCAGTCAAATTAGAGTTGTGTTTTGTTTCCCTATTTTCTGTTAAAATGATGGGCTCTTCAACTAAGAATCCTCAGGAATTGCAACCTTTCCTGTAATTTCAGATTTTGTAACAGAAGAGGACATAAAAAAAAATGAGAAACTGTAACTTTTATTTCCATTAGCCTGCTTTTTGGTTATTTATACATATTTAGCTTCAATTAATGATGGCCACAATTAAAGGGTGACTTCAATATTAATTTTTTTTAAAATCCTCCTGCATGGATGATAAGGAATATTCTCCATAGCCAGAAGAGAAAACTTGTCTGAATTTATTCAATCTAACTGCAGTATTTCCCCTATTGTAAAGCTCATGCCGTCATAAACAAATTCTTTTAACACCAAGCATCTCGGATAATTACTTACTTACCTAAGTTGTGTCGCTTTGCCTTTGCGTGCTCGTGAATATGTTTCTTTGTAAAACAGCCAAAGAAGACACAGTACAGGCAAGAATGGAGTCTGTTCAGATGGGCACCACACATATGACAGATGCACGACTTTGCCTAAAATGTAAACAAGATGTTTATTAAAAGCAGCAAACATTTAGGTTTTTCCAATCTACAACCAGGCTTTAATTCTAACTTGTTTAGATACAATTTCTATTTTTAATACTAAAACCAGTAGTTAATACTAAAACAAAACCTTTGTTGTGAATTCAATTCAATTCCAAAAATGCTGGATCAAGAACTTGGTACGTTTAAGAAGACCTGTTGTTCCGCAACGGCCACACAGCTTTTTGTACCACTTGCTCTTTTGAGCTTGACTTTTTGCTGTGACAGAGCTATTTTGTAGTCCTTTGGCTTCCAGTGCCACCATTTATTGGAGGGGGGGGGAATGGAATCTGTCTTCTTAATGCTGGTGTGTAAGAGAGATAAGACAACTCATTCAGTATCATGGGGTTGATGATGATGATGACCATGACAAAGAAGAAAAGAGGAAAATCTGCAGTATCTTATCCTGGCTTTGACATATGTGGTCCAAAGAAAAACAACCCCCACTCCTTTTTTCAGGAGTTGCAAGCAAAAGTAGAAAGTACTGTACAAAACTTTTTTATTAAAAATATAAGGGAAAGTAAAACTTCCTTTTAACTTTAGGCAGCCACAGGCACGTACAACCACACATAGATAGAGGAAGTAGGGATAACAGCATGGAGATCATAAACAGTGGCTTAAATATCAATGCCCCTTAAAATTCCGAATGCAGATTCCCACTGGGTGGAAACCAGGATCAGAGAGCATAATATGAGAGAAAAATTGGCAGAACTATAATAAACTTGAGATGTATTAGCTGCAACTCTTCTTCTTTGGCATAATTTTCCCTCCAAATCAGATTAGCTCCTATTCTATTGCTTTTTTTTCTTCTTCTTCCTCCTTGCAATTATGTCTGATTCTCAGAAACTGCCTGAACAAATCCCTGCAGTGTTCTTGGCAAGGTTTTTTAGAAGTGTTTTGCCACTGCCTCCTTCGCAGGGTTGAGGAAGTGACTGGCCCAAGGTCAGTCTGGCCCAGCTAGATTTGTGCCCAAGACAGGACTAGAATTCACACTCTCCCAGTTCCTAGACCAGGGGTCCTCAACCTTGGCAACTTTGAGACTTGTGGACTTCAATTCCCAGCTTTGCTGGCGGAGGAATTCTGGGAGTTGAAGTCCACAAGTCTCAAAGTTGCCAAGGTTGAGAACCCCTGTCCTAGACTAATGCCTTAACCACTACACCAAACTAGGAAGCCCATAAAAAACTGGCTTTGAAAGAAAAGCCTGAGAGGGATTTGGCATTTATTATTTATCAGCTGCCACAATTTTATTTGTAAGTGTACTTGCTATTGCAAGTCGTGTTTCTTTTTGTGTGATATTGTTTTGTTCTTTTAATCTTCTTACTGAAAGGAAGGAATTGGAAGCCACTTGGAGTCCCTCTGGACTGGAGCAGCCTATAAGCCACAGTCAATTCCAATGGTTATTGAAAATATCAGGACTTTACCATCCTAATAGTGTTATTAAGTCACAAATTTATATGAAAAGAATAAAGAATTAAGTGTTCACGATAAGCTCTTATAAAATGTCACCTAGGGGTTTTAAAATGTAGAATGGTTTCCATTTCTGATATTTAGCATTGCCTCCCACAAAACTATGGTTTTATAGGAAATGTTTCAAGCCTGCAGTGCAGCACTAAATTGAGAACATTCCTCTTAGTAAATACCAACACTGTTTAGTGGTTTAACCACTCAGATGAAGGAATATGCTTATGAACACTGCTTTGGGAGTGTCTATGTACCATCATTAGTTGTCTTACTATAATAAGAAATCAGTCACTATTTCAAATGCCATATGGACAACCACAACTTGATGTCCTCAAGGTAAGTTAGAACGACAAATTCCAGAATTTCTAGGCAATGAACATCTGCACAAAATTCTGAGAATTATATTCTCACTGTATCAGGAGGATACCTATTTGGAGAAAGGGGTGCTACACCATTCTACCGTGAAGCCTTAAATTACGATAACGTGAATTAGAAGCAGGGAGCTGTGGATGCATATGAATTCGGCACTTCACTTAACAAGAAATTATATCAACATCTCTGTTCTGTACACAACAGAAATGAGAAATAGATGAGCCTGTGCGCTTATCTGAACATCTGCTTTATTTTATCTTTAAGATTATCTTAGTGTTTTGACTCATTCTGAATTTCAGTTCTGCTGCAATAAGCCATAGTAGAAATACAACACTGTATATTGTAAAAGCAACAATGATACCCAAAACAACAACAAAGTTCACATTTCCTAGCACTTATAAAATCTCTATCAGTTAAAAATATGGACACAGAATGGGAACAATGTTGCTTTATATACTCGCTTTCATTATCACATAAATACAAAATTTACTTCAGAGAATCAAGCAATACAAGTAAGTCCTTGACTTACAACCGTTCGTTTAGTGACTGTTCGAAGTTTTCACACTTATGACCATTGCAGCATCCTCATGGCCACGTGATCAAAACTCAAGACACTTGGCAACTGGTTCATATTTATGACAGGTCGTAAAATGGGGCAAAATTCACTTCACAACTGTCTCACTTACCGGTAGCAAAAGAGGACTACCTCTTTCTATAATAGAAGGATACACGTCTCATTTTTTTTTTCAATGGTGAAAAAAAATGACCCGTCAGCCACACACCCAATTGCAGGAGGAGCCCCAGAAGGGAAAGTCATCAGCTAAAAACACGTTCGGTTGTGCATGATGTACTAATGTGGCTGCAGATCACTCGTGTTTAAACAAGGCTGAAAAAGCTGCATGCCTGTGTAGTTTAAAAAGAGACCTTCTTCATCAGACAAGACAGAAAAAGAGTTCCAGGTGCGGGTCCTCCTGCTTCCAGAACAATGTTCAAAGAAGACACATTGTAGGGCTGATTTTATCCTGCAATGCATCACTGCAGTAGCCAATTTTCACGTGGGAAGGCGATGACTTGCAATAATAGCCAGGGGTATGTTCTAAAACAGATTATAAAAATTGATGACTTGACCTCATCATTTGCCGGTTGTCAGCAAGTCATGACAGTGTTTTCAAGTATTCTGTTGAGCCCAACCCTAACACTATTCAATAATGTACCAATAGAATCTTCAGGTAGACACACGACTTGAAAAGTAACGCAGCAGGCAAAGTAAGCAGCCTTACTTACCTAACCATTAGATGGGATGTTCGCTTAATGCTGCCCATGCTAGTAAAATGTTATTTACGAGATAAGATCACACTGCAGGAAAATAGTACTTTTCCCATGATATGGGGAGATGTAGAACAGAAAAGCTGTGCTTCCCTAACGGTTTCAAGTTGCATCATTTCACTTATATGAAATGTAGATCAAACCTGCATCTTTTTCAAGCAAGCAAACTCTTCGACACTGATTTATTTAAGCACTGCACACTGTCTGCAGGAAATGTAAATTTAATTAGCCCACATCAAAGTCAGTGCAGTGCTCCTAGTGCAAATGATAACTGGAATGCAGATCTGATATGAAATTATTTATCTGGGCAGCACAAACCGGGGGGGGGAGAAAACAGAAGGTTAATTCATCTTAGAAATTCCAAGTTTATACGACAGCGTATATTCTCCCTTTATTAGAGAGATTGCCAGGGAGGGCAGACAATTTTTATGTAGGCTTTCTCCTCCAAGACTCAAACTCTTCTATCACGCATGCAGTGGCAAAATACTGTGTTGCGGCAATGTCCACAAGAAAAAAATTGGTTATAGATTTATAGTCGTAAACTTGTGCCAATTTTTGGGAGATATCTCTAATTATGTTTGGAACATTATATTTACTCGGATATTAATTGGCTATCCATTCACGTAAATTAGGGAGTGACCCTAACATTTTGAGAACATGTATTTTCTTAACAGGGATGTTATTATTTACTATTAATGTTTGTACTATTTTTATTATTATTATTATTTAATATAGTGTAAAAAGTTATGGCTATTGCTGGTCTATGACCGTAATAAAGTTTATTATTATTATTATTATCATATTAGAAATTTCTTTTAAAAAGAAAAGGAAGCATGCATTTACGTTGGATTAAGGCTTGTTGAAGGCTTTCTACTGCATAGTGCTGCCCTCAATTAGTTGAACTATCCCATATTGACCGCCTATAAAATTAGGGATGACTAGCTTTAAAAGCACAAAAAAGGAAATCCAAAATCTCAGTTCTTAAAACTCCAGGAGGTAAGCTTCCACCGCCTTACTCGTTGTTTTATTACAGACTTGGGTACCGTGTAACCCTATGAAGTATTACGTTAGTGCTGTAAGGAACTGCTTTTCAATAATATAACAGCACAGTCATGATATATGGTATGGATGAGTAATGATGATCTATCAGGTTGTTCTCTCTGGGTAAGAGATATACAGTGATGTTACAGGAAGTAAGATCCAAACATTGCAATTGATACAATGAAGATTAAATACGTTATACTTAAGCATTGTAGTGGCATTAGTCCAAATGCTGCCTTCTTTTAACAATACTAAATATTATAATTTGTGTGAAAGAAGAAATTAAAAACAGCCATCACCAGTTTGAACTTTTATTACAATGGACACCCACCCTCACCCCACCAACACAACTGGACTTAGCTATACTATCTATAGCCTCTCTGTGCAGAGGGAGTAAACAATTGCTGTAAGTCTGTTGGTTCTACAATATATTGATATAACTACAAATAATGTAATGAACTGTAATGAAACATGAAGTAATCATCTAAGCTTATTCTTAAGGATTTATATTTGGCCTCTTCAAACTCTCTGGAACTATGTCCTCTGCCAAAACTTTAAACATTTGTAATGTAAATGGGCACTTAGGAAACCAGCTGCAATACTTTGAGTTCATTAGCAACACAATGGAGAAAAAAAAATCCAGGATAGTACTATTTTAGGCACATCCACTCAGACAGTCATGCATCTAAGGATGGCCAATTTCTATATTTTCAGAATGAAGTCAGTAACATGTAACAGTAGTTCTGGAGCACATACATTTCAGCCCTGCCAGATCCCATTGCACAAACTCTACAGAAGAAAGATAGCACTGAACTGTGAGAATAGGATACACAAGTATCCCTTTGAAAATTATTTCTTTCATTTTAAGCTGACCACAGAAAAATGTTGTGTCATAGGAAGTAGAGCAGGGAAGGGGGGGTCAAATAGGACCATTCTGTCAGCATAACTAGCCCCCCACACCTTCAATTTGTTATCTTGTTTGTGATTTTGGATTCAAAGTGGTTTGCTGGACCTCCTGTTGGGTGGCTAAGCATTATTCTTAATATTTTGGAGAGGTTGAGTGCTGTCCCATGGATTAAGCCATATCATATTTATGAGCAGGGTTCAGTTTCGGGAAGTTTGAGATTAACTAAGACAAGCTTATTCTAGAAGTTACAGAATAGTTAAAGCACATAACTCTCCCAATTCAAAGTAATAACAAAATCTATTCAGGTAAGGATGAAATTTTAAATGTTTACAGAGTTGGGAAATAAATGTTTTAAATTAAGGAATATCCAGCTTTACTTCTTAGCTGCTGTTACATGATATTGTATCAAGATTTTTGTGATTGGAAACAATTATAATCAATTTAAAAGCTAACCAGGAAGCTCTTTTTCTAAGTAATTCTTTAGTTAATCAATGCTATAGGCTCATTCGTTGGATGAAAAAGCAAAAAAGCAGAAAAGGGCTGGTTTTTGCTCAATTATATTGTGGGAATAGCGGCAACACACTTAAATCTTTCATCCTGAATTTTGTATGGGCCAGAAACTTTTAAGGAAAGATGAAAACCAGGGATTATGACATCTGGTTCATAGCAACTTCCATAACATTACTACCATAACATTACTACAACTAAACAATCAATTCCTTTTAACAGGAATAATGACCCTGGAAAAAGTATATTAATAAACAAGATACAAAGATGTCAGTCTCCCAGGTATGCAAAAGTCCCACAAAGATGTACTCTTAATTGCAGAGTTGAACATGTAGGCAAGTGAAGAAAACCATCATTTATATACAGATATTTAAAAGCACATTACAAGTAAACAAGAAATGGAACAGATGATCAAGACTCAAATAGAAATCTTGTACATTAAAAAAAACAATCTGTTCAACAAAATGTTTAAAATAAGTTAGATGTTTGAATGCTCTCTCCTAAAAGAAGACACTGTGGAAGACATTCATGTCTTAGATCTAAAAAAAAACCCAATGTAAATAATTATGGCATATGCTATGGGTGTATCTAATGTCCTGGGCAGTGATAGTACACTACTTAATGCAGATCATATCCTTCACATGCTAGGTGGGGAATTTTTTTTTCCTTCTCTCACAATGGTCAAATAGCTCATCAAATAATAGCCTGTCAAATTAAATGGAAGATATTATTATATCGCACAGATTATATCTATCAACCATATATAATAGAAACATTCAGAACTCAGAGAACATAAAGACAAACTTCCCCAAAATAACTACCTCACAGAAAAATACAATCATTGAAAGACCTAACTCTCTCAATTCAAAAAAGAAACACAAATCCTGAAAGCTGTAGGCAAATAGGTTAATTTCACTCCAGCTTGTACAGTTACTAGTTAATTCCATTTGTATCCCTTTTCTAATCACACAAGTAGCAGAATCTTTTGAGTGTTCATTAATGCTTACCAACTTCTTAGGCTAGACTTCCGTTCCAGTAAATTCATAACCTAATGGCTGTCATCATTTTACTAAAGACACCACTTTCTCTTATTTACTTTCTCTTACAAGAGTGGAATAACTCCCATCATTGCCTCCAGTTTCCCAATTCTTAAAATGTTTTATAATTGAACAATACAGGCAGATTCAGAGTTATGCCCCAAATCTATTACCTAAAGCAAAGCACACAGTTGAGTTACAAAAGGGATACATTTGTTTTCTCAACTGCCACAGAAAGAAAAACAAGACTAATTGAGCTCCGTTCTTTCATTTCAATGAGTAGGAATTAAATATCATAAGAGTGAAAATGTTCCCTTATCTCCTTTAAACCAAATGAATCTGTTTATACATAACAGTGAAAATCATTTATTACCAAGTGAAAAGAAATAGCTGCAAACTAAGTGGGGGGAGGGGCTAAACATTTATATGAGAAAAAAACAAATATGTGCATATATAAAGAACAGAGCTGCACTGATGCAAAAAAAGGAATTATCTTGGGCAAAGACAACTCTGTTAATGATGAGCTATTGCTCTAATAATTTCTGCAATGCAAAAAAAAACCCAACCCCCCCCTAATTCTAATATCTAAATACATACGAATGAAGCCTACTCATTTGCCTGAACTATAGCCACTATCTTCTTTAAACAATTCTGAGGCAAAATTATATAAATAAAAGAATAAACATTGTCATTTTAAATCCTAGGCTGTCTGTCAGTAAAGAACAGACATAACACAATCCCCACTTCATAGTTCTGCTATGGTTTAAAGTCTTCTTAAACTTTTACTTTTAAGTACATATTCATAATTCATCCAGTAATCCTATGGTATTTTCATACCTGATTGTGAATACTACAGTATTCAGGTTAAAATTACCAGTTGCTTCCAATACATCAACAGAATTTAATAACAAAATTCATAATGAAAACAGTATGAATAATGGAAATAGTAAAGGTGAAGCAGCGGTTAATAAATTCTGCATGGTTCACCATGGGAGGAGCAACCAACCCTTGGTGAAGTATGATATGATATTAACTGAATTCTGGAATAATTATTATGTAGAAAAGAAAACAACAATATAGTAGTAGCACTTTGAATTTTTTTCTACTTATGCAAAAAAATATGCCAAAAATTCAGGAAATATTATATAGAGATATATATTTTAGTCAGGCAAAAAGGATTTAGGAGGACAAATAGAATCCAACCCATGTTGAAGTACAAAGAGATCATATAAATTTTATCTCTCTTTGGGTTCCAAACTTAGGGTGTCAGCTCTAGATATTAATCTGGACATCCCTACATGGCAATGAAGCTAGAGCTGAAATAAACTGAGTATTTTACATGAAGAGGGTGCTGGAAAACAAAAAGATGTTACAATAGCTTGTTTGTTTAGAATTTGCCTGAGAGTACCAGCTATTTCTACTACTTAAAAAAGTCAGTGTATATAATGTTTTAAAGAAAACAACAATATGAGAAACGTATAATAATAGGACACAATTAATTGTGTCTCAAGGGGGCAGCCACATAAAATTTGTGCATTTTAAATAGTTGCTTATTTGGACTGTATTATTTTAACTATGGCTTCAGTCGTGGTAGAAGTAGCCTACATGAATATATAACTATTCCCATTTCATACTACAAGCAGACGTCCAAAACTATCAAAATAATTATTCTAATTGAGACATCTGAGAAAAAAAATCTTTTGAAAAACAGGCCTAGCGTTATTATCTTCTCCTTGGATCAAGCACTGATTTTTTGAAGTACCAATCAGAGGCTTTTTTCAGACACAAACCATAGAGATAAACCACGCAATGTATCTGTTCCAGATGTCAACCCTTACAGTTCTTAAATCTGTGAAATCATGAAATCTTTATCATACTGCATCGGCTGCCAATTTAAATTCATACATGCTTACTAAATATTACCAAGACAGGACAAAATAAAAAAAAATATTCTGAACGTTCTAGTCTGAGGTAGATATGTATTCTCAAAATAGATTGTCTGACTCGTCAAAAAAAGATTGCTATTATCCATTCTAAGCACACTGCAGTTCTCTTCATGTAGTGACTTGCACTAACATTGGCGTGAACAAAAAAGCTGAAGTGAAAGGCAACCTTCATTTTCTGTAATATAAAGAAGCAGTGGATTAACAACTAAGACAGGCATACTGCATGGGGAAGAAGGAAGAACAATAGAAATAAAAAACCAACACAGTACAGTTAGCAGCCTTTAAAAAAAGGTAAAGCAATAAGCGGTGTAGAATAACCCAAGTCAGAAATAAAAATTGACTCCTTCTGCCCCCTACAGTTTAGTTGGATATCAGGGTGTTTAAGACACAAGACCCAGAAATAAAAATGGGAGGTTAATCCTGAACATCAAATGACACAATTTTTCATTTATTCGCTGGCTAAGCCATAGTAATTTGCTTTCCTTTGCCTGCACTGGTTTGAGAGTTTTCGTTACTGCATTTTATAAAATCAATACTCCATACAACGGCTGTTCTATCAAATTTCTACATTATCTTTGGAATTCTCAGTGCTTGAGTAGAGAGTTATATTCAGCTTCTTTTCTCTTTATATCTATGTACCAATTCAGATAAAAGCAATGGAGGTCTTTCTGACAAAAGCATGGCCTGAAAATTCATATCATACCAAGATATCCAAGAACATCCTTCTATAAAGCAATATTAGATAGCAAGCCATCACAGAAGAAAATGCTTATATGTTTTACTTTTTCATCCCCAGTGCCAGAATTATTCATGTCAAACTACCCAATTATTTAAAATGCTACAGGGAAAAACTAGCTGTTTTAACAGTTTACATATAAAGACATTTTACTGAAAGGCTTTGACACTTCAGATTGGAAGCAAGGATTTGCATGTACGGAAATCTCTATTTATAAAGCACCATAAAGAAATCTGGACAAAGGCCTTTCTCTTACAACATTCATTCTATCTCCAAGAAAAGGTGGAGGTGGGTATTTTCTAAAGAGGAACGGAGGCAATCAAAGTTTTTAAAAATGGAACCCTCATTCTCTCTTATTCTTCTGCATATGCAGATTTATCTGCCAATTGCTAATGGAAACTCTTAACCTAAGTATGGACCAAGGCTCAAAGATTTGATAAATTAAGCAACATCTAGAGATATCCCTGCCCCCAAAATATTTGCCCCATTGGCAACCACAACTACCTACAAATCATTTTCCCGATGTTACAAATGACATCTACGCGCAACCAACAATCCCTCTAACCTTCTATTCTGCCCTACATTTCTTTAACTTTGCACATTTATGAACCTTTGAGCCTTACATTAATGCAGCCATGCCACTTCATCTCTGACCTTGGCTTGGTTCCTTAAAAAAAAGGTCTTAACACCAACAACCAGAAGTATAAAACACTTTTTCCCCCAGCAGCTGCCTTTTGTATCCTGGATTTATGGAGCTTGCTCCTTTCCCATATCGGTACACTTTTGTTTTCCTGTGTTGTGTTCTAGGTGAGACCGACTCTGCAGCCCACCCATGGAAGGGGAGAGGAGGGGAGGGGGACGAGAAGACCCGTGTTACACCGTCCTTCCTTCCTGCCTGGTGCATCTGTGCGCTGAAGGCAGCCCTCTTTCTGCATTTCCCTTCTGGCTTCCTCCCCCACCCACGGATTACGTTCCCCCCACCCACGCTGACCGTGGAGGCCCGGCCCTTGCAGACACATCCCTGCTCGCCTAAGGCAGCAGAGCCATTTCCACCTATTGTGTGGTGGGCAACCCCGGCCGGCTTCCTCCGGCTGCCGGGAAACGGGCAGGTCCAGCCGCGGCCGCTCCCCATAATGGACCAAGGCGCGGCGCGACCCCCTCCCCGCCGACCGCGCCCCTTCCTCCGCCCGCGCGCTCCTCGCCCACCCCTCCCCACGCAGAGACAAGCCCCCCGCGGGACCCGGCCAGGGACGGGATTGGCGGAAGCCCCTTCCCCTGGCAGGGGGGAGGGGGGAGGAGAGAGGCAAGGCCGGCTCTCCTTGACCGGGCAGACCCCCCTGCCAAGCTGGGCAGCCCGGGCGCGCTCTTTGGCCCCAGAGCCCCGGCTCTGCCCTCCCACTTTCCCTCCTCCTCCTCCTCCTCCTCCTCCTCCTCCCCTTCCAGGCCGGCTCTGCAGCCGCCCGATTCCGGGAAAGTCCGCCCGCCCTCTAAAGCCAGCAGCAGCAGCAGGAGGAGGAGGAAGAGGAGGCTGCCCTTTCCTCCTCCCTCCCTGCCCCAAACCATGAGGACTAGAAACACGCCTGGGGTGCTGCTAATGCTACTGCGATTGCAGGGAAGTGGAGTTGGGGGCTGCGCCCCGCGGGACCGGCCCCTTTGGGGAGGGGGCGAAGAGGCCGATCCCCTCTCTCCCTTCTCCCCCTCTTCCCCTA
Source organism: Bothrops alternatus (assembly GCA_034064705.1). Classification (NCBI taxonomy): domain Eukaryota; kingdom Metazoa; phylum Chordata; class Lepidosauria; order Squamata; family Viperidae; genus Bothrops; species Bothrops alternatus. The sequence continues at coordinate 765,433 of JARGCV010000470.1, read as the reverse complement.
AACCCTGAGGACTAGAAACGCGTCTGCTGCTGCTGCGGGGAAGAGGAGGAGGGGGCGCCCCGCGGGACCCGCTCCTTTGGGGAGGGGGCCAGAGGGCAAAGGAAGCTGCCCCCTTCTTTCCCTCCCGACCCCAAACCAGAAGGACTAGAAGCCTGCTTGGGTCTCTGTTCCTGCGGGGGGGGAGGAGGGGGCGCACCGCGGGACCGGCCCCTTAGGGAAGGGGGGGGCGGAAGAGGAAGACGCTCCATGAGGACTACAAACGCGCCTGGGCTGCTGTTCCTGCTGCGGGGAGGGGGGGGAAAGAGGAGGAAAGACCCTCCCTTGAGGAGGGGGCGAGCAAGAAGAGGAAGCAGCCCCCCTTCTTTTCCTCCCTGCCCCAAGCCGCGAGGACTAGAAGCGTGCCTGCTGCAGGAGAGGAGGAGGAGGAGGAAGGGGCGCCCCCCCGGGACCGGCCCCTCGGGGGAGGGAGGAAGATGCTCCATGAGGACTAGAAGCGCGCCCGGGCTGCTGCAGGAGGAGGAGGAGGAGGAGGAGGAGGAAGGGGCGCCCCGCGGGACCGGGGGCGGCAGGACGATGCTCCATGAGGACTAGAAGCGCGCCCGGGCTGCTGCAGGAGAGGAGGATGCGGGGGCGGCGGGGGCACCGGCGGGCGGGGCTCACCTTGCGCTTCCTGGCCTCGGCCGAGCCGCTCCACACGAAGCACTGGTAGATCACCCGCAGGTTCTGCTTCCAGTTCTCCACCTTGAAGCCGGTCACATGGCAGCACCCGGCGGCCGGCGGACTCATCTCCGACCCCCCCACATCAATGCCCCGCCCGCCCCGCCGGCCCGGCTGCTGCGGCTGCTACGGCGAGGCGGGGGCGCCCCGCGGGGCGGGGGGGGGCTCGGGGGGAGAAGAAGAGGCGGCGGCGGCGGGGGGGGGGGCTCCTCTTCCCCCCCCAGGGGCCACTGCGGCCCGATCCCCCCCTTCCTCCTCCTCCTCCTCCTCCTCCTCCCGGGCGCGCTCCCTCAGGGCGGCGCGGCCGACTGCAGTGCCGGGGAGCGGCCGCCCGCCGCCCGCTTCCTCCCTCGCCTCGCCGCCGCCGCTTCGCCTCAACCCCGCCCCCGGGTGCCGCCGCTGCTGCGCTCCTGCCGCTGCCGCCGCCGCTCCGAACAAAGCGCCGACGACGACGGCAGCGGCGGCGGCGGCGGCGCACAAAGCTGAGGGGGGGAAGGCGGCGGGCGAAGCGCCGCTGAGGAAGAGGAGCCTCTCCTGAGGAGAATCGCCGCCGCCGCCGCCGGATCGCGCGCTGCTACCTCATGGAGGCCTCGGGGGAGGCGGCGGCGAGGGAGAGGGGGAAGCCCTGGCAGCCGCCGCGGGCGAGGAGGGGTGTGTGCTGGGGCCGCCGCCGCCGCCGCCTCTCCGCCGCTTCTTGAGCAGCCCGGCTCGCCTGTCTCTTTAAATCGCGCCTCCTCGTCGCCGCGCGTGCCCCCCCCCGCCGCCCCGAATGAGCCCGTCCTCGGTGGAGAGCGCGCGCGGCAGGCTCCGATCAAGCGCCGCCGCCGCCGCCGCCGGGCCCGAGCGGGACAAACCAATTGGGAAAGGAGCAGGGGGGGGAAGTAAGGTAAGGAGGAGGAACGGAGGGAGGGTGGGAGGAAGAAGAAGAAGGAAAAAAAAAGGAGGGGGGGAAGCGTCGGCCTTGCCTGAAAGGCTGAGGAAGGCCGCGGATTGGCGGCGCGAGGCGCACGTCCCGTCTCTGGGCCGCTCCTCATTGGCCGGCGCCGCCTTCCCTTACAGCGGGATGGGAAGGGGGACGCGAGGAGAAGCGCCGCCCCTCGGCCGCCTTTGATTGACAAAGGAAGTTCTGGCGACGGAGAAGAGGGGAGGGAGGGAGGGGGAGAGAGCGGGCGCCGATTGGCGGCGCCGCCCGCCGCTCTCTTGGCCTGAGCGGCGTGCGCGGCGGAGGATTGGCTGGGAGGAGGGTCACGGGGGTAAGCGCCGCCCCCGCGGAGCCCAGGCGAGACGGGAGGGGGCGAGCCAGCAAGTCAGCCAGCGGGCAGGGCTGCTGTCACATCCGCCGGAGTCTCTGCAGGGTCTCGGTTACCCCAGTAATTTCCCCGCAAGGAGGGCGGAGCTGCCTGGTGCTGCTGCTCCGTGGACTCTGCTCGGGCAGCCTTGCCCAGCCCGATCCCGTTGCACGACCGCGGACACGTGCAACTCCTGGGCTGCGTTCACACGACCCGCGGATCAGATCAGATCTGACAGCCTGTGCTCCCAGCCGGTCCTGAGAACGCAGCCAAGGAGAAGATCCGTGTCGGGCAAATAGACTAACTCAGTAACACAAGGGTCAACGTAATGTGGGAAAGCAGCCTTTCCTTGTTTTTCAAGGGTAATCTCCTTTCTCTGTCTTGGTTTCCGTTTGGAATTAAAAGCACAGCCTCTGAACTTGGAGGGTGCCTGGTTCCATTTTTATGGGGGCTTCAACAGATTAATGGGGTTACTCTCCCCCTTCCCCCATTGGGATTTCAAGGCCTTTTGGGCTTCAGCTCCCCTAGACTTTAACTCCAAAGGAGCGGGTCCAGGGTTCAGAAGATCATATATAGAGTCAGCAGGAACCACTTACAGTCAGCCTCATTTAGCAACCACAATTGGAGCGACAACTCCGTCATTAAATGAATTGGTCACTTAGTGAAACCAGGATGGTGGTTATGTTCTTACTGCACTTCTGCTTTCCTTTGCTCTACAGACCTTAGACAGGAGCCCTGTCCAAGTACACACCTAGGAACCTTGCCCCTTTAAGGTGGGTGGACTTTAGCGGGCTGGGGAATTCTGGGAGTTGAAGTCCATGTGTCTTAAAGTGGCCGAGGTTGAGAAATATGCTTCTTTCTGGCTTAGATCCCAGATCTGGCATCCCAGGAAGATGCAGTTTGGCTTATTGCACTAGCATGTGAAGGGCCATTGCATTCAGAGATGGACTGTTTGATGGGCAGGTGTCACGGCCTGTGATACCTCATTTAGCTCATTTAGAGACGCTTCAAAGTTACAGTGTCACTGAGAAAAGTTACCCCTTTTCACACTTTACCACCGGTGCAGCATCCCTGCGGCCACACGGTTTAGATTCGGTTGTTTGGCAACTGACTCATATTTGCGACGGTCGCAGTGTCCCAGGGTCAGCGCGATCCCCTTTTGCGACCTGACAAGCAAAGCCAGATTCACTTAATAACCGTGTTGCACTGATTCACTTAAAAGCTATGGCGAGAAAGGCCGTCAAATGGGGCAAAACTCATGTATTACAAATTTCTCACTTAGCAACGGTTCAGTTCTGGCCGTTAAGTCAAGGACTCCCTGTTACAATCATGGGTGGGCAAAGCAGCCACAGGAGGAGGGCTCTTGAGTTATTCAGGGAAGAATGTGGTTAAACCACCAGCTGGAAACCCAGGACCCCCCCCCTTCTTGTGCCCAGCTATCATGTTACACACCTGGGCAGAGTCTATTCCCCTCCAGACCTCCACAGGGAGGCTAACACAACCCACCCCGGTAATATGACAAGCCTTAATTCCCAGCATTTAAATCATTAGCTTCCGGGATTTTCTTGGTCTCCTCTCCCCAAGCAAGGCCATTAAGGGGCCGGTAATGTGTATTTAGATGCCAGCTGCCTGCCAATGAACACAGGGTCGTGTGTCCTTGGAGAAGTGCTGGAATTCGCACGCTGTCTCGACTGGAGTACGTTTCTGGGGCCAGTTTTCTCCTACGTTATGTATAAGTAGTCCTCGACTTGTCACTGTTTGCTTAGTGACCGTTTGAAGTCGCAACGGCACTGAAAAAAAGCAACTTAGGACCGTTCTTCACACTTAGGACCGGTGCAGCATCCCCAGGGTCACGGGATCCACATTCAGACGCTTGGCAACTGGCATGTACTTATGACAGTTGCAGTGTTTTGGGGGGAGTCATGTGATCACCTTTGGTAACCTTCCAACAAGCAAAGTCCGGGGGGGGGGAGCTGGATTCACTTAATGACCGCAGGATTCTCTTAACAACTGCAGGGCAACTGTAGTTAAAAAGGTGGCAAAATGGGGCAAAGCCCGTTTAACAACCGCCTTGTTTAGCAACGGAAATTTTGGGCTCACTTGTGGTTGTACATCCAGGACTATCTACAGGGTTTTTTTCAAAAGGAAAAACTTTTCCGTTGTATCCATTTTCCTTTAAACGATGAGATCAACCATTAATAAGCAGAAGCGGTTTTTGCGGAACTGTTTTCCAACCGTGAGTATCCAGCCTTGTCTCCAAGTCTACAGTCCCCTCTTCATCTCAGCTTGTAACCACCTGGCTTGAGGCACTAAATTAAGCCATTGCTTCATCCTGGTTTATTGAATAAGCCCCAAGTGGCTGGATTTGCAGAGTGTACTAAGCGGCAACTATGATTTTGTAAGCCAAGCGGAGTCACTCCGACAATGAGATAGGGGAGACATAAATTTAATAAATAAAATGAACTGCGAAGGGTTGAATTTGTACATCACCAAAAAATCCATTGAGATTTGATTTTATATCAGTGGGGAGGCCCAAATATGCAGGTAGACCTTGATAAGATATTATCCTCATTTGGGGAGGGGGGTGATTTCCTGCTTTCCTTTCCTTCCTTTGGACCTGAGAGAAAAAAATATTCTTTTTGGCAGTCTCCAGATCACAGAATAGCAGATGGCCGGACTCTTTCAACACTGGTGGAAAAATCAATGTTGAGCAAAGAGGAAGATGCTTGCAAAGCAGGAAGACGCAGTGACCTTGAGAAAGGGGGGGGGTTTGTGAATTTAAAACAGGCTGCTATTTAAATTCTCCCATCAGCCTTGGGCTAAACCAAGAAGGGAACAATTCACTGTTCTCAAAGACCTGACACCATCAACAGAAACTATTGTGGGAGAACGATGGGTTCTTCTTTTTAAAAAAAAAATCCTTGCAGGTTTTCCATATATGTGTGTGTGTATCTGTGTGTTTGCAGGCATGGGAAACATGGAGAAAATTCGATTCTTCACTGCAGCAATCCACGCTTTGAGAAGCAAAGCATTAAAAAGCAAGCGTGAAGATGGGTGGGTGGGTTCGAACAACTGTGGGCGAGTTGCTAACTCACCCGGGTAGCCAATGATGCCCGCTTTATTCCTCTCCAGCAACAATAAGTATTTTTCCTCCTCCCACTTCCCAAACTGATTGTCACAGAGAGAGAAGCAGATAAGAAAAGGACATCTAGAAAGCTGTGTGTGTGTTTCTTGTGGTGGATCAATTTTATTTCATTTTTTTTTTAGGCACCAACTTATGGATCAATAGCAGCATCTGCTGGCAAATGTAGGGACTGAGCCTTGGTTAATAGGCTCTGCAAAGAAGCAACTACAATAAATAAAAAAACCGAACAAATGAAACAATGAGAGATTTTTTCCCCCTGGCCCTTAGAAAAGAAACATGAAGACCTTTGACAGCATGAACCGTTCCTAGCTTGGTTTCAGCTCCATATGTGGTGTGAAGCTGCCAGGGCTGATCCAAGCAAGCATCATTGGTGGGCTTTGCAAACCAGCCTTTAAGGGACACGGGGCTGTGTTTAATGGGGAGAGAAGAGAAACTTCTACCAATTTGATTAGTAATTTCTTCTGTTGCATGGAATGATAAGAGAGATTTGATAAGGAAGAACCTGTAATGTCCAAGGTTCTGGACAAGAGATGAGATGGTTCTAATCTGGATCCCCCCTCGTTGTATGATGTTGGACCAACCTGCCCTGAGAAATTATTGGGATGTATTGGAATGGAGTGGCTAATATATTTCAAATATGTAAATAGGAAGAGGCATGCTATATGCACTACTTGGACCAGGGGGTGTTTAAAAAAAGATGGCAACCACAATAGCTTGGCTGGTTGGGGAACTCTGGGAGTTGAAGTCTAGAAAATCATAAAGTTACCAAGATTGAGAAAAACCCTGAAACAGTAAATACATTGTTTATGTCTGTGAAGATTAATGTATTGATTGCCTCTTGCTCTCTGTTAACTTTGTCTAATGGTCCATGGCTTTATCATATACTTGAAATTATCTCTGCACTAAGTTGAAATCCAGTCATCTGTTTTACAGAATAGTGCTTAATGCAACTCACAATCCTTCCAGGAGAAAATTCACTTCTGCTCCTGCTTCATTTAGCAGAGAAGAAATTTATGACTAAACCCAGACCTACTCGGCTTCTGCCAGCCCAGCTAAATGAGGGATGAATAATGAGAAATCTAACCATTTTGGATGGAGCGTAGGTTCCTCAATGCAGAGAGTTTTCTGTTTTACACTATTTGACCAGATTTTTTTTCTTTGTAATGTAAGCTAAATAATATGTTTGGTCAGAGAGAGGTTGAGGTTCAAACAAGCTTGAATATTGTTTTCATCCAGAGTTGTGGAGATAAACAATACCTAAAACAAGGTGTAAACATTAAAGAATCCTACAAGTTGAGCTGGTCGTTTCATGATCTTCATTCACTTGTTCATAGATGTTTAGCATGGTTTTTATTTGTAAATAAATAAAAGTGGTTTTGCCAATTATCTAAGAATTTTACTCCAGCTTTGACCTATCTTTTCTGAATTAGAAGGTAAACAGCTACCTAAATTTTAAATTAAGTATCTCAAAAATTATTTTGCTATCTGATTTTATCAGTCCAAATAAATTGGTGCCCCTTAATCCTATTTTGTACAATATAAATGCAACCTAAGGGTAAGAAGTACCAGATAAATTTTAAAAGCTCATAACCTACAAATTTCTTCATGCATTTCTTTCCTTTCTTTTTTTTACAATACTTCAAAACAGCCAGATTGCTTGAATGACTTTAGATTTAACTCAAATATTGGACAATTAAAGCTGAACTCGATTCCTTGAACTTGATTCTTAAAAAGAGGTGCAGAGGGGTTTGCCGCTATATTCTGAGTTATATACTATGTTTTGTCTAGCGGTGTTCTCATTTCTAATGGTGAACATAACTGAAATTAATGCTTCCCTCCTGGGCTAGTGCTAAAAGAGCAGCAAGAAGGAGCATCCTGCTGGGGGATAACAGCCCTTAGGGGGCATTGCAGATTTTCACTTACAGGCAGGTGGCAATGGTGTGTAGGAACAGAAGCTTCTTGTTGTGAAGCAAAGCATCACAGCAGATGCTCCGTTGGTAGAAATGTGAGAACGGGAGAGAAAATAGTCCAGGATTTTTCAAACTTGGCAATTTTAAGATGAATGGACTTCAGTTCCTAGAATTCAGTTCCTGCCCAGGGCTTTGCCAGTTAATTACACAACTCAGACTTATTAAAGGACCCATTTTAATCAATATCACGATACATGCTTAGTTTCAAAATATGATTGAAAAAAGATAGTTAATTTGTCTATGTGAATTCCTAGTGGCATTTCTCAGGTTGAATTGAGAAAAACATTTTTTTGTTATGTTGTTATAAATCTTAGTAACTGTTGTTTCTGTATGTTGATGTTTGTGTAACATGTTTATAAATTACTGCATTAATATTATTTAAATAACTTAGAACACTGAGAACAGAAAAGAAAAAAAATCCATCAATGGCACTATTTAGGATAGCACACACACACACACACACACACACACACGGGGGGGAGTAGATAAAGCAAATTTAATATGAATTCATTATTGTATTTGGAAGTTATATACGCTAAAAACATTCCATGAAAATCACAATAGGAAAAAAATTATTAATATTATAGATCTAAAGAATTACCTCAATTCCTGGTACTATATAGACAAATCCATGCAGTTTTCCTGCAATATATAGAAACAGTTCCATTGTTTTCTTTCAGAGCAATTTTCTGCTTCTGAATATATCCAGCTGATATAGGAACTATGTCCAGGGCTAAACACTCATTTTAACAAAAACCTCTTCAACAAAATATTGTGCAAGAAAATGCTTTTTCCTGGAAAATAAGGACTAAAAGATTTAGGCGAAAACCCGACAAGACGATTATTTTGGGTGAATGAAAAAAAATCCCTCTTAAATCCTGAACTGGCCCCTCCCTATTCAGAATTCATGAAACCTCCGCTCCGCCTTTTTCAATGCTTCTCTCCCTTGCTGACATAAAAAAAGCAAGTCGTATTTTTATCTTGTTTTTCCTTTCCTTAGGAAAGGATCGGAACTCTAGGCCAGGCGGAACGCTATCCTTACGCTCACGATTCCCGGAGGGAACTTAAAGACAATCGGACCACCTTTCGCATCAATTGGCGAGAGCGAGGGCGTCCGACCTCGCGTCGTCGCAGATTGGCTGCTGGCCTGATAGCTCCGCCTGGCGTCTGGTTTGAAACGGTGCATCTTGATTGGACACAGCGGAGAGAGGGGGCGGGGAGAAGGCGTCATCCACTTCCGGGTATGTGATTACGGTGATGGGAATTGCAAGGTAGTTTGTATAAAACCGGGAAGCGGGAATATGGTTCTTTTTGTGTGTGTGTATGTGTGTGTGGCGTGTGTGTGGTGTGACGTGTGTGTGGCGTGGAGTGTTTGTGTGGTGTGGCGTGGCGTGTGTGTCCCTGTGTCATATTTTCTTGCTAAATATGTTATGTAAATTAGAAAGAGGAGATGGGAGAAACTACAGTTGCTTTCTCCACTCTTGCTTGTTTGGACATTGGATTGCAGTATCCATTATCCACAGCAAGTGCAATAGCTGGATTGGGGGGGGTTCTGTGAGGGGGTCATACCTTCTTGCTAAATATGGGGAGCCTGGCTACATAAATCCAGAAAGAGTGTAAATGGACGGGGGGGAGGGTGTAGAGTTGCTTTCCCAATTCTTCCATGTTGGGTATTGGATTGCAGTGCCCATTACCCACAGCAAGTGTAATAGCTGGGCATGATGGGCATTCCAGCCCTAAACAACTGCAGGGGTTCTCAACCTTGGCAACTTTAAGACTTGTGGACTTCAACTCCCAGAATTCCTCAGCCAGCAAAACTGGCTGAGGAATTCTGGGAGTTGAAGTCCACAAGTCTTAAAGTTGCCAAGGTTGAGAACCCCTGAACTAGAGGGTACTGGTTGCAGAAGTGGTAGATGGAAAAGATGGGGTGGAGTATGACAGGTTGAGGCCATGACTGGATCGTTGGGGATGGGAATTGTAGTCCAATGGAAGGCAAGGGATGGGAGCCATGTTAGGGAGGGTAATGGAATTCCTGCAGACATAGATGGGGAAGGAGTTTAGAGCAATGTTTCTCAATCTCAGCAACTTTGATTCAATTAATTCATTTCAATTCCCAGAATTCCCCAATCAGCAATTGTAGTCCACACTTTCTTAAAGCTGCTAGACTGGAGGGTGAGACTGGGAGTTGATCTTGAGACAATTGACATCTGTCAGTCTAACTTACTTTACTGTAACACAGTTGGGATATTTATTTATTTGTCTAATTTATTAATTAACAGCTTCAGTTATTGTAACTCTCTGACTAAAGTTACCATGGACAATGAAATAGCTGCATTTTGGCTTTGAGTGTTTGTCCACAAAGGTTTTGGAATTAATTTAGGACAGTGTTTCTTAACCTTCACAGCTTGAAGAAGTGTGGACTTCAACTCCCAGAATTCCCATAGCTGGCTGGGGAATTCTGGGAGTTGAAATCCACAGAACTTCGAGCTGCTATGGTGAGAAAAGCCAGTTTAGGGAATTCAGACCATTTGGCACCTTGTGTCATCCTTAATTATGTTTCCCTCAAAGCCAAACTGGAATCTCAGCATTTTCGTAATATTAGCACAGCAGGCTTGCAGCTAGATTCTGAATTTTTCTTTGAATTAAGATCCATAGGATTCAACCTCTCAGAGAGTGTGATTGTGGTATTTTAATCGGAGACCATGTTGAAAAAGAACAAGTTAGGTGAGGGATTCTCTCAAGTTTTAATCGCTGCTGGGTTTGGGATGCTTGACAAGTAGACTCTTGTTCTGTCTTGATCTGTTGAAACTCTTGAGCAATTTAATCCAGTTCCATCACTTCAAGCAAGTTCAAAAATATTGCAGTAATACGGCATTTGAATGGACGTATGGAAAATGGGCAAATGCAATTATGCATATATGCCTTACATGCAAAGTGAAAAATGGAAGACAGGGTAACCTCACCTGCCCCGATATACAAATCTTGGTGCTAGCATTGCATTAGACGTTCAGAAGTAGCTTGCTGTGATTTCTCCAGGCTAAACATGTCTAATTACTCAGACCTTGATTCAGTTTCAACATTGCACTAAACCCTCATTTTCATGGTTTGGTTTTTAAATCGATGCATTGTATGAACCAAGCCATTGTAGTTTGTAAACTCGGATGAATGGCTTAGCGTGTTGAGGAACCCAGCCAGTGGTGGTTTATTTAACCCGATTTACAAAACTGCCTTAAGATGAGAGGTGAAGCTAACTCAGGGATCAATAGATCTCTTCCCAAAATTAAAGAGCCGTCACAAGGAAGTGATTTTAAAGAAATGTGTTCTCTGCTTCCCCAGAGACCTCAGGTAATCCTCAACTTACAACAGTTCATTTAGTGACAGTTTGAAGTTACGACACTGAAAAAAGTGACTTATGACCATTTTTTACACTTAATGATCATTGCAGCACTCCCCTTTGGTCACATGATCAAAATTCAGAGGCCTGGCAACTGACTTGTATTTATGATGGTTGCAGTGTCCTGGGGTCATGTGATATCCCTTTTGGTGACCTTCTGACAAGCAAAGTCAATGGGGAAGCCAGATGCACTTAACAACTGTGTTATTAACGTAACAGCTACAATTATTCACTTAACAACAAGGGCAGGAAAGGTGGTAAAATGGGGCAAAACTCAAGTTATCAACTGCCTCGCTTAGCAACAGACGTTTTGGGCTCAGTTGTGTTGTAAGCTGAGGACTATCCGTAGTATTAAGGTTTAGAAGGCTGAAATCACCAGAGGGGAGATGCTAGTCCAGCGTTACATGCATATCTTGATGGTGAATGTGCTTAAAGACGAGAATTGGCCGTTTTCCCTGCCTGATTAATCGCCAGTTGGGATCTTTCTTTCATTCGACACAAGATGGAGTAGATTGTCCAACTTCCCAGTTCTGAATTTACAACCTTCCCATGTTGTTTGCAAAAGCTCTTGGGCCTAACTTGGCAAGGAAGAGGAGAAGGAGGGGGCGGTATTTGAAAACAGAACAGGTGAGGCGAGAAAAGAACTAAATTTAGCTTGCAAAAAAAAAAAGAAGGACCAGAAATTTTTTTTTCCCATGCAGGTGAAGCAATTCTGAATCATTAAACGCTGGTGAGTACAGTCTGGTGCTCTTAAAATTAAGAATAGTTAGCAGACAGACAGCTTCCAGTGCAATAAATGAATGGGGGGGGGAGAAAGAAAGCTACTCTTGATGTACATTCCCCCCCCCCTTTGGCGCCTTTGAGTCAGTGTTGACTCCTGGCAACTGCCTGGAAAAAATCCCTGCCGTTTTCTTGCCAAGATTTCAGAAGCAGCTGCGTACTTCGTAGGGCTGAGAAAGGACTGGGGCAAGGCAACATCACCCAGCTGGTTTTCTGCCCAAGGCAGGACTAGAACTCAGGTTTCTCGCTTTCTAGTGGTGCCTTCACCCCTAGACCAAACTGGTGCTCTGAATCTGATGTACCCTCCCGGTTTCTTAATTCCAAAGTCTTCTAAATGGCTTAGAATAGGGGTCTTCAAACGTGGCCCTTTTATGAGTTGTGGACTTCAACCCCCAGAATTCCTCAGCCATGCACACGGGCCTGGCTGAGGAATTCTGGGAGTTGAAGTCCACAACTCATAAAAGGGCCACGTTTGAAGACCCCCGGCTTAGAACTTGCAGGAATTTGGGGGACAAATGTTGAGGGTCCTAGTTGGCAAAAAAAAAAAAAAATCTTGCAGAAGTAGTGTCCTCAATTTATAACCATTTAACAACCATCCGAAGTTACAACGGCACTCAAAAAGCTACAACCAGCCTTCACACTTACACCTTTTCACGAGGTAGGACTTTTATTACATTCATGATGACCCCACCGGGCTTTGGAGAGACGGGCTTACGTTTTCTTGCTCATTTCCTTTAGAGTTCTCCGTCTCCCCGTTAGGGATTTATTTTACATTAAGGCTTTTTTTTTTAAATAAAAAATAAATCCAACAGGCCCTTTAGCCTGCCTTCCTAACATTTTATTGCAATATTGAATTGCTGGAAACATTCATCTGGGAAGCAACATTAAAGTTAATGGTTCTTCCCTCTGTTAGCAGCCAGCGTTCTTTTGAAGGGTCATGAGCCAGGCTGCTCTTGATGGGCAGTTTAAATTCAGCTGAGTGGGGGTTTTAAGAGCACAAAATGTTGGTTTTGTTTTTATCTTTGCAGGGATGAAGGATTTCTACATTAACGGTTCTACAGTACGTTTTTTTCTTATGGTACCTTAAACTGAGGACTGTACCTACATTGGAGCAACTAATACCTTTGGGCAATGAATATGCAACGCGGAGCATTTAGTTTCCTTGTTCGTCTTCAATTATTCAGGAAGACATGGAAATAAATGCATGAGCCTATTAACTGGGTATATATACTCTGCCTTGTTAACTACAAGTCTCGTTAACTACATATACATTTTCTTAATAAGTAAATACAGCTAGTCCTCAACTTACCACAATTGATTTAGTGACCATTCGAAGTTACAACGGGCACTGAAACAAGATGCTCGTGGCCGCTTTTCACACAACCGTTGCAGCATCCCCGTGGTCACCTGATCAAAATTCAGACGCTTGGAAACTGACATGTACTTACGGCGGTTGCAGTATGTCCCGGGGTCACCTGATCCTTTTTTGCGTTTTTTTGACCGGCAAAGTCAGTGGGGGACGCCAGATTCACTTAAACCCTGTGACTAACAACAACTGCAGCAAATCACTGTAGTTGTTAAGTTAGTAACAACCAACTTAACAACTGTAAACAACTATGGCAAGGAGAGTGGTAACAT
>JARGCV010000470.1:665000-747500 GCA_034064705.1 Bothrops alternatus | reverse complement strand
GCTGACGATCTTACCTGGGGCTTATTTTGGGGTGGGGCTTATATTAGGAGCATCCTGAAAAACCATGCTGGGGCTTATTTTTCCGGTTAGGTCTTATTTTTGGAGAAGCAGGGTATTTGTGGCAGTTGCAGCCCTCATATTTGTATTTTTGATATTTGTATTTCTGTATTTATGACGGTCAATCACATGATCGCCGTTCAGGACATTCCCAGCCGACTTTCAACCAGCAACGTCAAGGGGGGAAGCTGGCCTTGCTTAACGACCGCGTGATTCATTTAATAACTGTGCAAAAAATGCTGTTCCCAATTGTGCTTGTTAAATCGAGGATTACCTGTATTATTAAGGTAGGGTTTGATGGCAAAGGTCTGTCATTTTTCTCCCCTCCTGCATCCCAGCCCTTCTGCCTGCCATGATGGAGAGGAGGAAAGGGCACATCGTAGCCATCAGCAGCGTGCAAGGCAAAATCAGCGTTCCTTTCCGCTCGGCATGTAAGTACGGCTTTCCTCTACGGCCCCTGTTGTGGTTTGTGGTGTTTTGAAGGCCTGTTTTAACCTGGGAGGTTTCGTGTTTTCAATTCGCTGATTGCACTCTTCAGTGTTGGGGCGGCTGTGTATCAAATTGGAAATACAGAGGCAACAGGGGTGGCTTAGGAAAAATTCTCTGTTGGATGCTGTTACTTTCCTCTTGTTGATATCAGTGGAAACAGCAACCTCAAAGAAAAGGCACAATCCACACAACACACAGGACAAGGGGGCACTCCCTAAAGCTCATAGCTAAGAAAGTGAGGACAAATAAAGGGAAATATTTCTTCACCCAGAGGGTCGTTGATTTATGGAATTCACTTCCTGAAGGGGTCGTGATAGCTGTCAGCCTTGACAGCTTCAAGGCAGGGCTAGATAGATTCATGGATGCAAAGTGTATCGGTGGTTATTAAAACGGATGTCCATGTGCCGCCTCTATGTTGGTTGAGGCAGGCAGGATTCCCTTGAGTCCCATTTGTTGGGGGTCAAGGGAAAGGGAGGGTTTTGCCTTCTCTTTCTGCTCAAGATCCCCATGTACAATTGGTGGGCCTGTGTGACACAGAATGCTGGACTCGATGGGCTTTGGCCTGATTCAGCATGGCTCTTCTTATGTTCTTATGTTCACTTCTGTTCTATTCTATTTCTATTCTATTCTATTATTCTAGTGTACACAATGTATACAATTGATCAGAATTAACTCCAGCCTATTGGTTTGGCCCTTCACAACAGTCTCAGTGTCTCATGTAGCCCCCCCCTTGGGAAAAATTAACCACCCACCCCTGCTTTAGACTCTGGCTGGGCACTAGTAAGTTGGTGATCAATCTCCTTCTCCAGATGCAGCCTCCAAGCACGCAACTCAAGCCTTTTTTGACTGCTTGCGAGCCGAAGTGGCGCGATTCAACCTTGAAGTGACGGTTGTGTGTCCTGGCTACATCCAGACGAACCTTTCGCTCAATGCCGTCACGTCAGACGGATCCCAGTACGGAGGTGAGGACTGGTTCTTCTCTCAGGCCGCCGCTATCTGCTAATCAGGTGTTTGTGTATTCCAGGGGTCTTCCAACTTGGCCCTTTTATGACTTGTGGACTTCAGCTCCCAGAATTCCTCAGCCAGGCACGCTGGCTGAGGAACTCTGGAAGTTGAAGTCCACAAGTCATAAAAGAGCCAAGTTGGAAGACCCCTGGTGTGTTCATTTGTCGAGGTCCTCGGGCTCCACAATGCGATTGTACAAATCCACTGAACCGAACAGACTTAACGGTACTGGGATGCTGAATTGGCTACCTGTTGGGGACTGCTGGGCCCATCTGGAATTTTGCAACGATGTTATGGGCACTCCTGAAAATAGCTGCTGTGGCAGATAGGGCCAATTGTGAAAGCGTATTTAGCAGCCACCCCCCCAGCCCCCAAAGGAGCCACTGAGCTACCCCCACCTAAATCTAAGATTGCATCTGGGGTCTTTCTAAGCCTCGGGCATTGCTGGCAATGCAGATCAGTTTTGAGGTTGCTGTCCTTTTGCTTTGCAGAACAGCTGCTTCCTTTATCATTAAGGGAATAAAAATGTCACTGGGCAGGGAATTTGAAGGCCTAAAGCAGGGGTCTTCAAACTTGGCTCTTTTATGACTTGTGGACTTCAACTCCCAGCATTCTTCAGCCAGCATGCCTGGCTGAGGAATTCTGGGAGTTGAAGTCCACAAGCAGGGAGGGGCGTTCAAACTTGGCCCTTTTATGACTTGTGGACTTCAACTCCCAGAAGTCCACAAGTCATAAAAGGGCCAAGTTTGAAGGCCCCTGGTCTAAAGACTTGGCCTTATCCGTGAACCTAGCCTCCCAGCTCCTAACAATGCCGGCTTGCTTTCTGTACGATGCAGTGATGGACAAGACCACCAGTGAAGGCAAGGCGGCGGCCGATGTGGCTCGGCTGGTCCTGGACGCCGTGGGGGAGAAGCAGAAGGAAGTCCTGCTGGTGCCCGGTTTCCTGCCCGCCCTGGCAGTCTATCTCCGGCCACTCTGCCCCGCCCTCTTCTTCACCCTCATGGCCAGGAGAGCTGGCAAGGACAAGAAGGAATCCTAGCCCTGCCTGGATGCTGCCCTGTCAGAGGGGGACTGAAGCTGGACCGGGGGAGAACGGTGGGAGCAGTTTAATTTCATCCTTCATTGCACTAAAAGGCGGGTTTTGTCTGGGGGCAACAAGTATCACAACGGAGTCTTCGGGCAAGGCAAAGCATGGGTTTTATGTCTGTGTGTGTCTGTATATATATATGTATACATACACACACACACACACACATATGACCTGAATTTGCTAGGATTAACATTCTATATATATGTATGTATGTATGTATGTACACACACATATGTACATATATATACATAACACACAAATATATCACGTGAATTTGCTAGGATTAACATCTCTATCTCTCTATCTCTCTATCTCTATCTATATTCAAACCCATCTCAAATATACAATTGTATAGTATATATTTATATTACATATTTTTATATAATTATATATTATATAATGCAAGAGATTAATCCTAGCAAATTCACGTCAGATGCAGGGAATGGAAGCCCTGTGGCCAACATGCTTCCCCCTCAGCGTGCCATTAATAGCTCAATATGTTGAGTTCTCTTTCTCACCTGCATCTCAAGCTGTATTTCACGCTTAAACCGGAGAGGGGGAAAACATTCGTTGACCCTCGTAGGTATTAAAATATTCCAAGCTAAAGTAAATGGCATGGATTTTTTGCATTTTCTACTCTTTAAGCTTAGCAGTTTTCGACAGCCAAGCCTCCAAGTCAAGTTTGCCATTCCCGAAAATGCAAATTATTTCAATGTTAAATCCTTCCATTGCCCATCTGCTGCTTTTCTCTGCTCCTCAGCAAGATAATCCTGGCCCTTTTTTAACATTTGCTTGCCCATTCTGGGGAAAATAGGTTTAGGGCTATAAATAGCAGAACCATTCAGTGTGTTTACTTTGGGAATATCCGTGACTGTGGCAAAGAGAAGCTAGGATTACTTAATCACCGTTTTTCTGTCTTTTCGTTTTGAAGAAAACTGCTGCGCTAAAGGCTTGAAGAACATATATAACCCCTAACTGCTGTTGCATGGAAAGAGGCTATAGCAAAGAGCTGGGCTTCCTCAAGAGAGCAGCTGCTGTATCCAGAAAGCCACAGGATCTTGACTTTTGACCACATTGCCCTACGGAAGAGAAACTTGAAGGGGTTCGATTCCTAGTTCTAGATTCCAACAGCTAAAGAGTGAGCTTTCACCCAATCTATCCTTTAAAATTGGGCCCACCCAGCTGGAGAGTTTTCCACCTGATCTTTTAGCACCGAAAGAAAAGGGACCCCTTTGAAATTGTCATCCTTTAATGAAAGGTCAGTGATATCTTTGAGCTGGTTCTGTAAAATACAATGAAACAAGATACTTAAGGGTTTTCCCAAAGGGGGTGTGGAAGAACCCAAATCTACCCAACCCCCTGTATTGTTTTGCTTTCAACGAGACCCCACGACCGCCTTCCTTGCTCATCCTGTTCCAGATCTAGGTCTGGGGTGTACAAAAATAACAGACATCCCTTGATGCATCTGTGACGTGTGATTGTTTCTTCCCCCCTCCCCAAAAAAAAGAAAATAATAACCAAAGGAACAATAATAATAATCGGGTAAACCAAAATGGCTTTCCAGGCACCACTTCAAGAGGAAAAAAAGTCGAATGTTCCTGTAGGAGTCCTTAATACACCTTATTGGTTCAGACGGGTTTCCCCCTTTCTCGGCCGCGATCATACGGCGTAGAGTTCGTACACCTTCTTTACACAGTACACCAGGGCCGCCAGGGCTATCGTGTTGTGCAGTCTCTTCCTGTGCAGATCGTCCTTCCTCACTAGCACGACGGGGGTGGAGGTGGTCAGCGTGTGCAACGGCAGGCGGGAGAGTTTATAGGCGTTGTACTCCACCTGGTACTTGCAGCAGGGGTCGAACTGCCAAGAGATCCCGTAGAGGGTGCAGCAGGCCACGCTGAGCACGCCGGCCGGCAGAGAGATGTAGTGGGAATAATCCACAGGGAGAGCCAGAGGGGTGAAGAGGCAGGCCGTGCCAGCCAGCACTGCCGTCTTGTGCAGGCAGTTCCCCACCGTGATCCAGCGGGCCGTCTCGTCTCCGATGCGGGTGGGCTCAATCACAATGTACTTGTACTGGGCTTCCAAAGCTTGCTCCAGCTCGTATTCAAACTGGTCCTGGGCATTCTCCCCGTTGTAGATTTCGTGAACAATATAACAGTCCGTGGCAGATAAGGAGACCCTGTTGGAAGAAAGGGCAGAGTTACTCAAGAGGGCTGCGGGGACAGGCCTCCCCCTTCTGCTCTTCTCTTCAATTGGCCCCTTGGGAGCCCGTCGCTGGCACCATAAATATAGCCATAGCGCTTTGCAGTGCTTTACAGCCCTTTCTAAGCGGTTACAGAATCGGCTTGTTGCCCCCAACAATCTGGGTCCTCATTTTACTGTCCATGGAAGGCTGAGTCAACCTTGAGCCGGTCAGGATCGAACTCCTGGCAGTGGGCAGAGTTAAGACTGCAATACCATATTCTAATGACTGCGCCACCATGGCTCAAATGGGCCAACTTTAATTCCCAGAATGGCCCAGCCAGCTCTGGCTGAGAATTTTGGAAGCAAATTGCACATGTTGTGACTGGAGAGATGGGTCTCAAGTCTGGGGTCTCTCTGCCCCCCCCCCGCGACAACCCCACAGTATCATTCATGGGCATCCCAAGCCATGCGCTCGGAAGGATTTTGGACTAAATGCCAAACGGTCAACCAAGCAGGTTGTGACATACACATTTTGGCACTAAAGTGCAAACCACGACAAGTGTTGCAGCCTTTGGGGCTCTGTTGTGGATGTTCTAATGTTTTAATTTATGAGCATTGCTGGGAGGAATCGAAAAGAATTAATGGGAGAATCTTAACAGGTTGAAAGACTGGCTGGTTTGTCCAGTTGGGAAGCCCCACTGCCTCGACTTGACTTATTGGGCCACTGGTAAGTCCCTTCAAAGCCCTGAGGAGCAAAGTTGTCTTGCTGAACCTGTGAAGTGGTGGACTTTGTGGGTCTCCAGCCTGTTTTTCAAAAGGCCTCAGGGCTTTGATAAGGCCAGACCAGCTCCCGGCTCTTCTGTTGAACATGTCAGCAAAAAATAAGTGGGCTTATCAACTTAGCACATTTGCAAGCCACCGTGTCAGGGGGGGGGAAAAAAGCAAGCTTTTCACAAAATCTAAGCTGTACCAAACAGACAGAGAAGGGTCTGTTTTGTTCAGGCCAGGATGTGACCCAGCTTCAGAGCAGCTCTTTATTCAACACATTCATTCTTTGGGGCTTCCACGTCCCTAACAAAAGCAGGATTAGGGTCCCGTGGCATTTGTTTAGCGTCTGTCGCGAATGCTGGCGTCAGTAAGGCAGAGACAAACGGGGTGAATTTGACTGGTTGGACCAAATCTTTTCCCTATCCCAATCCAAAGCCAGGAGGGAAGACTCTATAGAGCTGTGTTCCTCACCCTTGGCAACTTTAACAGGGGTGAACCTTAATCCCCAGAATTCCCCAGCCAGTTGTACTAGATGGGGAATTCTGGGAGTTGAAGTCCACAATGCTGTTCTAGCTTCTATTTATACCGACGGGAAGAGAAACACGAGCAGGGAGGAAACTAATGGATGGACATTACGGGGTTTCCAGCGAGGTCAGGTGGGGAACAGCAGGCTGCCCTATTTGAAGCTTGATCCCACCCAGCTGTTCCTATGGCTTGAGGAGCAACTTTAATCATATTATATTTGTTGGGGTGTCCCAACGTTGTCAGAGAATCCTGTGAAGTGGCACAACGCATGTAACCTCTCTGGTCGACCTTGTAGCAGCGCGTCACTTGAATCTCGTGAGACATCGCAACTGTCCACAAAGGAAGAATTCATCTCTTTCCAGGAGCTATTACTGGAAATTTCGACCTCGGCTGGCTGTCCAAACAGACCATTTATTTTTATGAAACAGCGAACTAACCTCAGAAGCGTATTTAAGATTGATCCAGGAAATGCTACAGTTAATGTAGCATACACAATTCATCAGTAGCATTTCACCTTTTCTGTACTGTTTTTGATTCTAGCCCTAGCCCTGACCATCTCACCTAGGAACACAAGTATTCCTCAACTTAACGACCATTTGTTTAATGACCGAAGTTGCAAGGGCACTGAAGAAAGGCATCTTGTGAACGTTTTTCGCACGACGGTGGCAGCATACCCGCGATCCCGTGAACAAGCATTCACACGCTTGGCAACTGACATGCACTTATGATGGTCGCAGGGTCCCAGGGTCATGTGATCCTTCTTTACGACCTTTTCTGACAAGCAGAGTCAATGGGGGAAGCCAGATTCCCTGAAGAACTGTGTTACCAACTTAACAACTTCAGTGGTTCACTTAACAGATATGGCAGAACATGCTTCCCTTCCAAAGAACATTCTGTTCTTTAAGCAGAGGATCACTATGCAGAAATGCAACCAGGAGCTTGCATGAAAGAAGAGGAAATGCTTTGCATTTTCTACTCTCATAAAAAACAATTTTTTAAATTATATTCCTGTTCAATTCTATCCCATTAGACTAAGCAAAGTTTTCAAAATAAAAGCGAGAGAGACTGTTATCAAGGAGAGAAGCAACCTGGAACTAAGGAGAAATTTCCTGACAGTGAGAACAACTAACCAGTGGAACAACCTGCCTCCAGAAGCGGTGAATGCTCCAACACTGGAAGGTTTTGAAGAAGAGACTGGACAGCTGTTTGTCCGAAATGGTATAGGGTTTCCTGCCTGAGCAGGGGGTTGGACTAGAAGACCTCCAAGGTCCCTTCCAACATTATTATTATTATTATTGACCTGAACCTCTTTTAAGTCACACAAACTGCCCTTTAAGAACAAAAACACCAGCATGCCACAAAGGTGCCTGGCAACACAGAGATTTATACATATTGAAAAACAAACTATATCTAGTGATTTAACCAGTTGGGTAAGGATCTATTAATAATATTTATTGCTTTCTTGGCACTTTCCAAACATTCAGAAAGTGCTTATTAAAACAGCCAGAGATGATGATGTGTTAATTACAGGCACCCAGGTTCACAAGAGAAAAAAAAAATTAAGCCAATAATTTATGGCTGAAACATAAATTGCAAAACTGAAACAGCCACACATATTTCAACTGTGAAACCGGCACAAAACCGGAGCACGGAAGGATAATGTAACACAGAGAGATTACCTGCTCCTAAATCTGTAGGTGAAAACCAGTTTTGTGTCGTGGTTAAGGCACCAGGCTACAAACCAGGAGATAGTGAGTTCCAGTTCTGTCTTAGGCACAAAGCCAGCTGGGTGACCTTCAGCCAGTCAGTTTCTCTCAGCCCTGGGAAGGACGTAATGGCAAACCACCTCTGAAAAAGCTTGCCAAGAAAACTGCAGCAATCCACCAGTCATAAAAGAGCCAAGGTTGCCTACCCCTGCTTTAGGCCAAGCCTTAGAAAGATTCTGGAATGTAACTTGCATTGATCCAAGCCAAACATCTAGGCGCAAAACCAAATGTCCTTAACAAATTAAAATAAACAGTGGTTAAGTAATACTCTGCATATAGCTGGGACTGCACATGTATCAAGCTAACCTCCAGTCTAGACACAGCTTCTCAAATAAACCACAATGGGCTGGATTCACAGATCACATAAGCACACATTATTATGTATTAACATAAGGCAGGAGCTAAAGTACTATCAAAGAACACTGGCAATTAATTGAGCACTAGATTATTATGAGATGTTATGGCTAATATCATCCATAACATTGTTGACGGAAAAGTTTTAAGCATTGGAGCTATCTATTCAATTTCCTATTCCACAAATGTTGTATTTGAGTAGAAAACCTTGGCCTCCCATATCAAAAGGGCTTAAGTCAGACGAGTCCAATACGTTGAACCAAATTATAATATTTTTGCTCTTTCTGTATGTAACTCAAGAAATTTAAGAAGTTTCTCAACTCTGGCAACTTTTAAAACAGGTGGACTTCAACTCCCAGAATTAAGTCCAACCTATTTTGAAGCTACCAGGGTTGAGAAATAATGCAATAGGGCAGGGGTGTCTAACTTTGGCCAACTTTAAGACTTGTCGACTTCAACTTCCAGAATTCCCCAGCAAGAGAAGTTGAAGTCCACAAGTCTTAAAGTTGCCACGGCTGGACACCCCTGCAATATTAATCCCATTAATATTAGTCTTTTCATACCCATAGCCTTGCCTTCAAAACTAGCTAGCATTCAAACCCAACTTCAGGAAAAGGGCCAGGAAAAACAGCTCTTGAGTTGGAGGAATCAGACAGGAAGGACTGGACCATTGTGAAAATGGTCCAGATGTTGGCTGAACGTAATTCACTGTATCTAAACTACATTCCTAGCTGCAGCCAGAGTCTCTTGCGGATGTTTGGGGAAAGGAAAATGATGTGGGATAACTCTAAGGGAAGAATCCACTAGGATGCAGCTAGCACTTGCCCAGAAACATGAGATCTGAATTCACCACATGGTTCAAAGAAGAATTTTCTGGACAGCTGCTTGGAAACCTACATGACAAGAACGCCTATCAGCCCTCCTACATTTTCAGAAATATAGATAATAAAAATATATATCAGCCAGCAAGTTATGTTTCCCAGGGTGAACGTAAAAAACACAGCTGTTTCTTCTTTGGACGAGGAAGGAAAGGGACGTTTCCAACAATGGAGGGGTGAAACTTTATAGAGCAAATAAATATTAATAAACACAAGCCAGGGTGTGCCCTTGTAACTCTGGATGGGATCCCAGAATACAATGGAAACATACTTTAGAGTAAGATCTGCTCTGGAGAGCATGTAGGAGACTAATAATAAAATGTACTCTTTGCCTTGTATTAGAGCAGTTTTGTGCCGTGGTTAAGGTGCCAGGCCGGAAACTAGGAGACTGTGAGTTCTTGTTCCTCCTCATGGATTAAATCCGCCTGGGTGACTTGGGGCCAATTACCAGGAAGCTATGAGTTCTAGTCCTGCCTTAGGCATGAAAGATGGTTGGTTGATTTGGGGCCAATTATGAGGAGATGGCAAGTTCTACTCCTGCATTAGCAATGAAAGCAAGCTGGGTGACTTTGGGCCAATTACAAAGAAACGGTGAATTCTACTCCAGCCTTAGGCACGAAAGACAGCTGGGTAGCTTTCCCTCCCTCCCTCTCTCTCAGCCCAAGCTACCTCACAGGATTGTTGTTATGGGGAAAACAGGCGGTGGAAAGGAGTATTAAGTATGTTTGCCCCGTGAGTTACTTATAAAGACGAGATAAAAAAAAATCTAGTAAATCAATAAAAATAAATCAATTAGAGAGACTGGAGCAATAAAACATCTGCTTCAACCATCATTTCCTCACTGCAGCTTAATGGTTAACCCTGTTGAACCGCAGCCTAAGAAATGCAAACTAGATAACAATGTCATCTTTTGATTTGCAACCCCTTGGTAACAAAATTCACGTGGGGATTGCAACCCCTTGGTAACAAAATTCACGTGGGGTTGATCCAGTCTGGGCAGTAGAATAAAAATTTAAGTTGCAGTTTTCAGACTTCGTTAGATAACAGTTGGGTTATAACTTTTTTTTCCCCCAGAAAGTAACCCAAGAGGATCAAAATAAAAATATTTATTTCCCACTTTTCATTCAGGAGCTCAAGCACTCCCTCCTACCTTCCTCCAAACAACATTTAGATTCTTTATTTACCATGCCAACAAAATAGCCATCTGTCCCTTCTGGCTGAGGAATTCTGGGAGTTGAAGTCCACAAGTCATAAAAGGGCCACCTTTGAAGACCCCCTGCTTTACAGATTTGTAAGTAAGTGATGGGAAACAGGAAAATGGGATCATTTGTTATATTTTAAAAGAAGGCGATAAGTTATTTAAATAGTTTGTACTTGTGATGAAGAGAGAGGTTATTTCTTTATATATTTCTTTTCCTTTACTATATTGGTTTCTTTTTTTTTTTGCAGTTTCTATCTTTTTCTTTTGTCTGTATTAGTTTTTTCATCTTTTTAACTGTAATCTTTTTAATAAAATGTTTGACTTTTCTCTTCTGACATTCTCCCACCCTTCCAGGTCCACCCCAACCCACAATGAAGTACGCTCACTGCCTTGACTGATATATAAACCCAGAGGGATAAAAAAAATCTAATCATTATTGTTTTCCCCCTTCCCAGCCAAGACCACCCTTTTCCACAAAACTTGGGCCTTTCCAAAAACAGCTGGACTCTTCCCTTTCTCACCCAGCACAGGACAAATGCAACTTCACACCAACCAGCACACCAAATACCTTTATCCTTTCCTTTCATACTCCCAGCCTTCCCCCTTTCCGACAGCCACAGCCATCCAGGACCCCACCTCATCCCCCACCCATATCATTTCCCTGCAGCTGCATTAATAGGACAGAAACCCCCCCCCTTCATGGATTGTTCCATCAAATCCCCCTTGCCCAGTTTCTACCATTGTGAATGCTCCAACACCGGAAGTTTTTAAGAAGAGACTGGACAGCTATTTGTCCGAAATGGTGTAGGGTTTCCTGCCTGAGCAGGGGGTTGGACTAGAAGACCTCCAAGGTCCCTTCCAACTCTCTTATTATTATTATTGATCATCGCAGACTCAGCCAGATGTTCGGACTGGATTTGGCATTTTTAGTCTATGTATCCTTACCAAGGACCTGGGATAGGCAGAGGTGGATGTTTGATGGATGTTGCAGAATGGAAGCTGTTCCTAGTAAGGCCGCCTTTTGCAACTGACTGATGGTGAATTCGTCAATGCCAAGGGTGTCCAAGTGGTGCTCCAGCTTTTTGGGGATTGCCCCCAAGGCACCTATTACTATTGGTGCCACCCTTGCTTGCCTTTGCCACAGTCGTTCCATTTCTATTTGTAGATCTTTGTATTTTATTATGTTACCCAGTTCTTTCTCTTCTATTCTGCTGTCCCCAGGCACTGCCACGTCCACTATTATTATTATTATTATTAATAATTTAATTTCTATGCCGCCCTATTCCGGAGAACTCAGGGCGGCTCACAACATGATAGAAATTACAATAACATACATAAATATAAAAACCCTTAAGTTAAAAAAGGAAAAACCAATCATCCACAAACATACACACAAACGTACACTGGCTAGGGGCAAGGTGTTAGCTGCCCCAGGCCTGCCGGCAAAAGTATGTTTTAAGCAATTTACTTTTGTCTTTCTTATCGTCTGGATAGTGGCTGCAACATTATTATTATTTATTATTATTATTGTTGTTATTATTGTTATTACATACCAGCCCTGCTAGATACTCCAGACTAAAAGCACACCCAGGAGAACTCAATCTCTCTCTATTGTAAAGTTACCCCAACAGAATCTTGCAGGGCTGGAAGTCTTTCTCCTCACCCCCCCCCCCGCCCACAATTACTCTGTCTTTCCCCAAAACTAGGAGGGGCCCTTCTCCTTCTCCCCCCAATTCCTGCTTTGGCCTCTCCTCTGACCCCTGCCCAGCCTGCGGATCCTCGTCCTACCTCCCAAGGTCATTCTCACAACCCGTGACTGGTTCACACGACCAGCCTCAACCCCCCACCATCCCTCCCTCCCTCCCCCAAAGCTGGTTTCTCTCCCTCCCCCTCTCCACTCCCCAGCTTCAAAAGCCCCGACAGCTCAACTCAGGGGCTCTCTCGGACCTCCCCCCCCATCATCCCCAGCCTCCCTATCAAGGGGATCCCCCTCCCCGGTTTAATTGGAACGTTGCAACCCACCCCCGCCCCGTTGCTGGCTCGAGGGGAGGGGGGAGACAGATCTCCGAGGGCTGGAGGGAGGGGGGAGGCAGGGAAAGGGCCGATGGGGCAGCTCAGCCACGCTAGGGACGATGGGCGTTGTAGTCCTCCGAGGCTGGAGGGACCCTGATCGAGCAGTGGCCCGAGCGGGGAGGCGTGCAAGCCCCGGCGCCGCTTCCCTTGGCATCAAGCCCGGCTCGGAGGGGCGAGGCGGTCCGGCTTGCCCGGCCGGAGCGGCGGGACTCACCTCTCCCGGGCGGCGCCGCCGCTGGAGCTGCCGGGCCCCGCGCGCCTCCTTCCCCAGGCCGCCATCTTGGAAAAAGGCTTCGCAAATGTCTCCGCCGAAAGGGAGGGACGGCGGCGGCGCCGAGCCGAGGGCGGGGAGGGCGGCCGAGGGAGGCGCCCCGCGAGGGCCGCCGGGAAACGGAGTCCCGGAAGAGGGCGCGGAGGAAGCCCGGGCAACGGCTTCCTCCTCTCGCTCAAACTACAAACTCCAGCCATCTTGGCGGGAAAGGGAAGGGGGGGGAAGAGCGCGTGCGGTGCCGCCTGGGAAATGGAGTCTCGCCGCAAGGGAAGGCGGGGGAAGAGCGGACGGGGAAAACTACTTTTCCCAGGGAAGGGCGGGAGTGGCGTGGTCCACGTGGGAGGCGGCCAGAGAGCACGAGGGGCGGGGAGAAGAGATTTACCCACGCTCCAGAAAACGGACGGGGGCCTGGCAGGAGTTCTGGCTCCACCCACTTCGCGCGGCTCAGCCAATGAGAGCCCGGCACCTCGTGTCTCGGGCTTCGGGTTTGGAATGCACGTTTGCAGTGGAAAATAAACAATAAATTAAAATTAAAAAAAAAACCACAAAACATTTGCTTGCCGTTCAACAGCCCACATGCCTTCCTTTCATTGCAAAGTTCCTAATTAAGGGATTTTTGGGGCGGGGGTTGGTTGGGCGACCATCAAACCAACATCCAGATAAACCATGGTTTGTTAAAAACGACCCAGCACCCAAGGTCATACTAAACCAGAAAAAAAACAAGGAAGAACACCCAAGTTAGCACGTCAATCTGGTCGCTTTAGGAAGTGTGGACTTCAACTCCCAGAATTGTCCAGCCAGCATTAGCTTGACCTATGTTTGAAAAAATACTTGTGCTAACTGAACTCAACCCTTATGGTTTGCAAACTGTGTTGTAAGGTACGGCATTTTCTGTAAATAGACTTTTGCAGCCCATTTAATAATCTTGATTCGACCCATTATGGCTTAGCACTGCCTGTGAATCTGTCCAAGAATCAGCGTTTTCTGCTGCCTATGTAAACCTTAGCTTGAAAAGTTGCTGTGTCTAGACAGATAGATAGCTGGACAGATAGATAATGATTGGTAGATGTTAGAGAGATAGATATAGAGAGATGAAGGATAGACAGATGATAGATGGGAGAGAGAGAGAGAGAGAGAGAGAGAGAGATGTAATCCTTTAGTGAGTCTTTTGGTGTGAGTAAATGAATCTCTGCACATTTCCATTGTCTTGCAGGTTCCAATCCCACCAAAATCAGTGCTCTTTAGTGACCAAACAGCTTAGCCACACTTTTAAAAACGGTATTTCATGCAACAGGATCAGATTTTTATTCATAACACAACCCAAGAAGGAAAATGTTAAAAACACACATGTACACACCAACCGGAAATGTCATTGTAAGAAGTCCTGAGTTAGAAAGGCACATAGAATAAGGTAAAAATAATCCCATGTTGGTGGAAAACACAGAGTCAGCCCCCCCCCAACACTTCGAATCTTCTAAGCTGGTGGCTTTTGAAGCTCTAGGTAGTTCATAAAAGTTGTGCCCATCCTATGGTTCTTGAAGCGCTGTGTGCCCACCTAATGAACTTCCGATCCTCAATCTAACAATAAAGAGGTGCTTTATCCATGCTCTGTTCTTCCTCCCACAGATCCCAGGAATATTTTTCGTTCTCAAATATCTGCTAAAGTTTCGTTCCCCCCAATTTGGCCTCTTCAAGAGAAGTTGGGACGTTCAAGAATCACTAGCCAGCTCAACCACAGCTGGACAGCTGCACCCAGACACTTACAACCGAGATACTTCAATAAAGGAAAAATGGGGCCTCCAATCCACCACCTTGGGCTTTGTGGCTCCTTCAAGGACGAGCATCTGATTGCCTCTGCCCTCCCCCTGCTCACCCTGGAGACACTTATCTCTCTGCAATGCAAAAATTAAAAACTGCAGAAAGGTAAGAGGGTGTTTTTTTAAAAAAAAAACCACCAGTGTTACTAACAATATCTCAGTAGGTTCAACAAAGTTTTTCTGGGGCACCATGGAAGGAAACCGGAGCGTTTCTGAAATACTGTACTTATTGTAAACCTGGAAGGACTAACTCTGATCTTTGCAAGCCACCTCTTCAGCTGAGAAAAGTATTCCCATCATGTTTAGGATAAGTCATCTCTCTTCTTCTCCTCCTCCTCCTCAGCATCCAATAGTATTTTCTAGATAAGGGGGACATCTTCGGAGACACTACTGAAGACAATGGGGTGCCGTGGCAGTGATTGAGCAGTAAGGATGAGAAGCTCAAGGTTTCTAATTGTACAACAAGCAGTTTTAACATAGTCGCTTACTGGGTGGGCAGATGTCCATCAGATAAGGCGTGTGAATGCCTAAGAGTGCCCATACCCTCCCAAAATGTCAGTTGGACTCTCACTGACATCTTTTTAGGACAGTTTCTCAAACTTGGCAAATTTAAGACCAGTGGACTTCAACTCCCAGAATTCCCCAGCCAGGAATTCTGGGAGTTGAAGTCCACCCATCTTAAAGTTGCCAAGACTGAGAAACCTTGCTTTAGAACCATCAATAAGTCAAACCACACAATACCATTGGCTGCCCCAAAATATCATCCTTCAGGTAATGATTACCTTATCTCATTTTCTCCATTTATTTCTGCTGAAATTCCCAAAGACAGATCTAAGAAACTGAACGGAGCAGGAAAAAGGGATAGGGACACTTGGACCTCTCAAAGGAATCCAAATTCCAGATCTGCGGCAAAATTAACACAGCCAAATCCTTCCAGGTGCCGCCCTCCTATTAAAACAAGTTTCCCTAATATGAGCACCCTCTGTACTGGCCCAAGGTGATGGAAACTGTAGTGCTAGACATCTGGAGGGTTCTTGACTAGGGACAATAGGACTAAATAACCCCCATTCAGGACAGGAAGGTGAGGGTAGGAAGAGAACAGGAAACAGAAGGCAATTACAGCTCCCTGCAAAACCTTATTGCGTTAGCTTGCAAGTAATTGCAATCTAAAGAGGTAACTTGGACAACGGTCTCACCCATGGATAGGTTCTGTTTAAACAGGGGTGTCCAGTCTTGGCAACTTTAAGATCTGTGGAATTCTGGGAAGTCTTAAAAGTTGCTGAAGTTGGACACCCTGAAGACTTGTGGACTTCGACTCCCAGAATTCCACCGGTCTTAAAAGTTGCCAAGATTGGGCACTCCTGGTTTAAACAATCCTATCAGGAGCCTCTTTCTATTTTTCTGACCCATTCTTCCCAGTATCCCCAGCCATCCTCAGAGGCGAAGGGCTGAAGAAATGGAGAGCTCGATCACAGCTAGAAAGCTAACATTCCCCCCCCCCAGAGTAGACCCATTTCGCTCCAGTCTCTTTTCTTGAACCACTTTTAGCCAATTCAACTTAACGAACACCTTCTAGCAGCATCTCCTGTGAAATCCCTGGCCGTTAAGATTGCATGATTCGACCTCCTTTACGCTGTCTGCATTATGGATCTGTTAAAAAAAAAAAATGGCTCGAGTAGAAAAGGACTCTATTTTAGTTGGAGATGCCCATCGTTTGCCCAGAAGATACCTAACGCTCTTCCTTCCCTTGCCTCCATCCTTCTTAGCCTCTCGCTCTTCGTCTTCTTCCATATAACAGGAAACATCCCCCCACCCAAGGAGGGGAGATTGAGGTGGGAGGGAGGTTCCACCCAAAAGTGATAAATAGCCACGCTAGAATCCATCTAAGCCTCTCCTTCACACACCCGTCACCCAAAAAAAAACAGTTGAGCAGCAGCCCCAGGTAAAAAGTCCTTCCCTCATTGCAGTCCATGCTTCCGCAGGTGCCCCAGGGTGGTGAGGGCTCACAGCAGGAGCCCACCTTTCATTTAACCTCTTGTTTTCAGCTCCAGGCTTAGCCTGCACCTGGTCACACAATGAATCTAGCCAAGTGTCCAAAGATGCCCTTGGAGATTCAGACTGCTCGGCGTTTGTCTTCTCCATGTTACTCCAGGAGAACGGCGGCCAAGCTGACATCCTTTAGCTCATTGCAAATCTGACCCCCACCCCATGCCTTCTCCTACCATAGGTTCACCCAACTGGCAGGAGGTTGGATTTTCTGCCCCCCTGAGGGTTTCCAGGCCAATGATCAATGCACACCGTAAAATCCTCAAGTCGGAGAGCAGCTTGGAAGCATGGTTGAGAAATCACACCATCTGGTCTTTTTTCAAACACAGGACCTCTGAGCACGGACAGAGGCAGAAGAGGAGTCTCCCATGACAGCTTGGAGGCCAAGGCAAGTCCCTAGCAGACCTGGCTGCCATCTTCAAACCAGGTTCCCCTGCTCTCCGGGGTTAAGACTGTAAACGTTCCAGATACTGGGGCAGCGGATTCTCCTTGACGTATTTCTGGATATACCAACATGTCAGGTGAGCTTTCAAATCTTCCTCCACCACAAAATCCAAGGCAGCCTGGAGACAAAGAAGAGAAAGACAACCCCCCCCCGAAACAGAGTTAGCTTCTGACATGCAGGTAAGTTCGCAATTTGCAACCACAATCGGGATTGGATTGTTGCAAAGCAAGGTGGGGCTTAAATCAGGCCTGCCTGATTTTATGTCTTCTTTTGCCCAGTTAAGCAAATCACAGGCAGTTGTTAAATGAATCCTATAGTCACTAAATGAATTGGGCGTCCAGAAGTTGTGGCTGCTCCAACACCGGAGATTTTTAAGAATAAGAGAATTAGAGAGTCGGAAGGGACGTTGGAGGTGTCTCATCTCAAGCAGGAAATGCTAGAGACTTCCAGACAAATGGCTGTCTTTTTTTTTCTTTTCTTAAAAACCTCCAGTGTTGGCATCCCCACAACTTCCGGAGGGAAACCGTTCCACTGGTTAATTGTTCTCACTGTTAGAGAGTTTCTCTTTAACTCCAGGTTGCTTCTTTCCTTGATTAGTTTCCACCCATTGTTTCCTGTCCTGCCTTCAGCGGCTTTGGAAAACAGGCTGAGCGCCACCCCTTTCTTTGTGGCAGCCCCTCAAACACTGGAACACTGCTATCATGTCACCCCTAGTCCTTCATTTCACTAGAGTAGACAGGCCCAATTCCTGCAACCGTTCTTCGTATCTCCTTCCTATAAGAAGAGACTGGATAACAACCATTTATCTACAATTGCATAGGATTTCCTGCTTGAGCAGGGGACTGGACTAGAGGACCTCTAAGCCCCCTTCCCATTTTGTTTTTCTGTCAATCTGCTTGTTGGAAGCTGGCTGGGAAGGTGGCAGATGACAATCTTGGGATCTTGGATGCCTTCTGCCAAATGGAGGAGAGGCATCAGCACAGCTGAACAAGGAGATGCTAGAGTTAGGTATCAAGGGGCAGAACCATCATGGATAAGAACTAGAACTTTGACCCAGAAGCCCAATATTTTCCAGCAGTTTTGGCTTCTGCTAGTCAGGAAGTGTAGGCGTGGACTCTTCCTGCGCCAACTCCAGCTTCTGAATCTTGGTAAATAATCCACCCATGTTGGGAAAAAGGCGTGGCTCATTGTTGCCAAATCTTCTCCTGGGCCACAACAAGCCTTAGCCAAACCTAAGCAAAAGTCATCCCAGGTCACGGTTTCCATCTCCAGCTCTTACACGAGCTACAGGTTCAGGAGGACCTCAGGTTACATGCTTCCTCTTCTAGTTCTAGTGCCACCCATCTAGAATCTAAGATGGAGCCAGGTAGGTAGTTCTCGGCTTACAACAGTTCATTTACTAACCGTTCAAAGTTACATCAGCCCTGGAAAACATGACTTTGGACCATTTTTCACATGCCCGTTGCAGCATCCTGCGGTCACGAGATCAAAATTCTGAGGCTTGCCTTCTGGTCCTTTGGAAAATAAACTGACCCTCTCCTCTTTGTGGCAGCCCCTCAAATACTGGAATACTGCTATCATGTCTCTCCCCCCCCCCGACCTTCTTTTCTCTAGATTAGCCATACCCAAATCTTGAAACCTGCAAGCCAGGTTTCCCTGATGGCCTTAGAAATCCTGCTTTTTACGTAGACAAAGGAAGCCACGGGAAGGGGAAGAAGGAAGGAAGAACAGAGCAGACTGGAGGAGATCAAGAGAATGGAGATCAAGAGAAGCCGCAGGATCCTAGCAAAACCATAAGCGGCCTCTCTTAAAAGATCAGAATTTGCAAGCCAAAGCTGCTTATCCATAAATTGCAGCTTGCAAAGCAAGTTCATTCTGTCCCTTTTGAGTCCCCAGTCATAATCAGCTCTGCGCCCCGGTTTCTCCATGCTCATTAGCTAATTTAATGAACAAAGGCCAGAGGATAATAAAGAAATAAGCAGCAAAAGCACAACAAGGCGATTTTGATGGGACCGGCTGAAACGCGACAACGGGTGCATTGAAATTAAACCAAGATTTCTCTCTCTCTCTCTCTCTCTCTCTCTCTCTTTCTTGGAAGAAGGAGCGGTTTCACCACAAATTCAGCCCTCCCTGATCCAGCTTGCTCCAGATGTGTGGGTTTCTTACTTCAAGTCTCTCTCTCGCCGGCCTGGAGAAGCCAAGATGCCTGGCCAAAGGCTGAACATTTCAATGGAATTTACGATTTTTTAAAAACAATTGCTTTAAAAGAAAGACGGCTATAGCTAGAAAATCAGATTTGCATCGTGGTGGTTTCAAATACGCCAAGGGAACATTCTTGTCTATCTGCAGTTTTTAGACAGTCAGAAAGCTTGGCTGAGACAGCGTAAATGTGAACCATGGGTCATAAATACTACTGGGTGAATTTTCCTTCAGCTGGTGACAATGCAGTGGATTTTTGGGGGGGGGGGAGAAAAAACCTTCCATTTTGGAAATGTCTTTGGAAGGGACATGGTTAACAGATGCCCAGTTTAATCTCTTTCCTGACTGCCAATGTACTTTCCTAGCAATTCATACTCTGGATCTAACAAGAAAAGTGTCAAAAATACATGCAATAAAATGTATTCCCTCCCCAAAGATATAGTAAGAGTTAATCTACCGAAGTACAAATAGAAAAAAAACAAACTGCTGGTACTCTTAAGAACTGGAAAAAATATTCTCCTACAAAAGCTTTACATTCTCTGCACATTATGTAAATCTTTGTGAGAGTACTCGGAACAACTTAGAATAAGTGGAAAAGCAGAAAAGCCATTGAAGACCTCAAGCATCCCTTTCAGGAAGGGCAACCAGCTGATCCATACCTTGGCCAGGTGTTTTGCGATGCCTCTGCCCCTGTAGGTATCTGGGACCTCAGTGTGCTGGAGATCTACAACCCTCTTTCCCACGTATTCGTACAACAGGACCGCTTTATCATGGCAGCCTGCAAGTGGAAAGACAAACCACGTCACAACGAGACCCCCGTACCTGGAAAATTTAAAATAGGAGTACGAAACATTAGTAGCACGCAACCTTCCTCAACTCACATTTGGACTGCAACTCCATCATCCATAGCCAACATTGTGGGCTGACGACCCATTCATTAAGTGACATTGCCCTTCATTCGGTTATAAAAATCTATCCAACCTGTCCCCTTCTGGAGAAATTAAAAATAAGTTGGAATCTACGCTCAATTGTGCCCTGCCTATTCTCCCTCAAAAAAAGATTTCAAAAACTTAACAGGCTGAATCAAAGGTGCCTTTTCAGAAAGCAACTGGACTTCCTTTGTTTCAGCCAGGAAACCCTAGACCATTTCGGACAAATGGCTGTCCAGTCCCTTCTTAAAAACCTCCAGTGTTGGAGCATTCACTACTTCTCGAGGCAGGTTGTTCCACTGGTTAATTGTTCTAACTGTCAGGATGTTTCTCCTTAGTTCTAGGTTGCTTCTCTCCTTGAATGAGTTTCCATCCGTTGCTTCTTGTCCTGCCTTCAGGCGCTTTGGAGAATAGCTTGACTCCCTCTTCTTTGGGGCATCCCCTGAGATACTGGAAGGCAGCTATCCTGTCCCCCCTCGTCCTTGTCTTCATTAAACTAGACAGATCAAATTCCAGCAACTGTTCCTTATATGTTTTAGCTTCCAGTGAATTGTTGTAAGTTGAGGACTTCAAACTTGTACACGCATTGTTATAAATCAAGCATTATCTGTAATTCCACCACTAAGTGGTTCCATTACTGTGAAGATATTACGAGGGGTTTTTTTTCTCTTAAATTTAAACAAAAGTTATGGAGGCTTCGGAAAGCGCAGCTTGTTAAAAGGCAACACAATTAAAACAAATTAGAGTTGAACACTTTGTGCCCGCTAGATTTTCATGCACTGCACCCAAAACAGATGTTTATCTCTGCTCTGTTGAATAAGATATCCTCTGTTTGACACAGAACACGTGCCCAACAGGCGAAAGCAAACAGATCTAATTGTGGTTCGGAGGCCCGAGTCAAACAAGATTTGGCTAACTGAATGGAAGCCACCTTCAGGAGCTACGATCTGAAGCTTGTCTGAACCTTGATGGAAATTCAACTTTGGTTTTTTTTTTTTCAGTTTTATGCAGTTGTCCATCTAAAAACAAACAACAATTTTCAGATTTGTCCTCGCAGCCAAATTGGATGATGCATTCCGGTGGTTTATTGCAGCATTTTACATGTATGCAAACAATTCCTATTAAGGGAAACATTCAGTGACATCTATTTTGCAAGACGGGGTAATGTTTGGCTATGTCACCCCTAGCCAGAATATTTATTTGAGGCAAACTTTTCTGCCAGGTTCACCCCAATCTTCCAAGTTCCCCAAATAACATTAAGCCAAAACAATGGTTGCTTAATTAGGGCTCAACACCTACCCTGAATCCATCTGGTGCACAGTTCATTTAGTAAATCACAACTTGTGTGAAACAATCTTTATCGGTGTTTCTCAAGCTTAGTAACTTTAAGACGCGCCGAGTTCAATTCCCAGAGTATCACTTTGACTTCAAATTGTGTGTTGTTTTGTGGCTCAGCGTGATGTGTGCAACAAGGACCCTGGATCAATTGAGAAACTAGGTTCCTTTAACCATGGCTAAGTGCATGGTGGGTCACCTTGAAACAGGGGGGAAAGCTGCACCGCTGGTTCTCACTGGATGGATGTTGGATGTCTATGTGAGGATCTGAAATATGAGTTTGTCAGTCTTCTGCTCCAGTGTTTCTCAAAGCAATTGGGTGGACTTCAAGTCCCAGAATTCCCCAGCTAGCATGGCTGGGAATTCCGGGAGTTGAAGGCCAACACAGCATAAAATCCCCAAGGTTGAGAAACATTGGACTATCTCAGATCCTTTCATTCTTTGTGCGACCCCCTTTAGAAGCAGCAGTGCTTCCAAAGTTACCACGTGGTGGTCCAGATTCCTAATGGGAAAACCAGACCAGCAGTATCCATACAGGCCCCCCAAAGTCAAGATGGTTTGATTAAAGCTCGGCCTCCAATTCTATCAGACCGTCCCAGACAACTTGACTTAGAACATAGAATAAGAGAGTTGGGAGGGACCTCTGAGATCTTCCAATCTAACCCTCTGCTCAAGCAGGAGATCCAATACAATTTTAGATAAATGGCTGTCCCGTCTGATTTTGAAAGCCTCTAGTGATGGAGGACCCATAGCTTCTGAAGGCAAGCTGTTCCATTAGCTGATTGCTCTCACAGTTAGGAACTTTCTCGTTAGTTGCTCCTCTCCTTGGTTAGTTTCCATGCATTGTTCCTCGTCTTGTCTTTGGTGCTTTGGAAAATCATTTGACCCCTCCTCTTTGTAGGAGCCCCTCAAATATTAGAACACTGTTGTCTCCCTGAATCCTGACTTGTAACCATGCCACACACACACAGACACCAGGTTTGTCTGGATAACTTTGCTAAAAACCGAGCCAATATATGCTAGCATCTGTTTTTCTGTTTCTTTCCCCTCCAAATGCTGTGTTTTTCTATAAATATGGCCGAAAAGACGCTATTCGTACCCTTTTGACCATCTCTCTTCCCGACTGAACAGAATTCAAGATGCCTTTACAAAATGCTTTTTGGCTGAAGCCAAACCTTTGGCGAGAAACAAGCCCTACCAATTTGATTTATAGCTCCAGCAGATTTTCTTCTGCAATCCCTCACTATGAAACTATTTTAACCTTGTGCTATTTAAGGAAGCTCGACTCCTTTGGCTCTTCTCGCCCTCTTCCAGCCTGCAAGATTCATTTGCTATTTACTTTTTCACCCATTGTCAAAAGACAGATTATAGTCTATTTGCAGCCATTTAGCAGCCCTGTCTCTCCTACAGGCTATGTTAATGTTTGAGTTGTTTATTCGTTTTAACGCAGCCTGCAATGTAAATAAAACAAGCACAAACTTTAACAAAAAAAAACACAACTTTTTTTAAAGCACAGAACTGTGAGGGAAAACACAGCGTTTGAAAGAGACTAACCTCGCTCTTTCACTCCTGTGTATAAAGTGCAGTAGTTCAAGCACACACCATACCAGAAACTAGTTTGCAGTTCCTACGAAACCAGGGTTTAACAACAGTGTGATAAAGACCAGGGGACTGGTCTATTCCAAACCTCTAAGCCACAAATCACACAGGCTAGGGACTAGGACTGGTGATGCCTTTTGCTAAAGCCCCGTTTTAAGATTTGGACACTTTAAGAAGGGTGGACTTCAACTCCCAGAATTCCTCAGCCAGCTGCTATCCGCCTGAACTATATAAATCAAGTTCATTGGGTTTGTTTCTCTCCAAAGATTTTCTTTCAGCTAAAAGCTGTGCTTGGCTTGGGGAATTCTGGGAGTTGAGGTCCCCCCAACTTAAAGTTTCCAACTTTGACAAACACCGTGCTAACTCCTCAAGGGATGTGCTCGGTTGAACTCAAGTTCTGCAAATCCAGCCTTTGCGGGTTCTCAATCGTGGCTGAGCTCACGACAAGGGAGCCAAGGGCAGCAAGCCATGATTTAGCAGAAGAGGAGGCTTCAGACCTTGCACCAAGCCAGCATGCTGGCTTTCCAAGCCTGCCAAAGCCAGCCAAAACCAGTGGAAGCCACTCAAGCAAGAGGCTTGAGCCATCTTGAGCCATCAAACCCGGAGGAGACTCAAGTTCAGCGGTTACCCTGGAGTAGAATCAACGCCCCCCCCCCAGAAATTCAGGGAGGTCTCAAAGTGGAGCATCCCAGGCTAAGCGTCCAAGGCCACTGGAGAGGAGATCTCCAGATTCATTCCAACCAGGGTTTAAAAATAGCAACTGCAGGGGAGGAGAAGCCAGGCGCTTTTCCTAAGCAAGCAAGCAGAGCCAGGGGAGAGTGACCCCGGGGGCGCCCGGTTGCAAAGCGACGGCCGCCCAAACCAAAGCTGCCAACCCTTCTCCCTTGTTGCCCCCCCTTTTCCACTTAAACTCCGGGTTTTCGGGGCGGGGGGGAGAAATTGGGGACCTAAGCGGCTACCCTTGTTCAGCTGGGCAGCCCCCGGCCGAGAGCCCCCCGCCTGGCTTAATCCAGCCCCCCTCCCCATCCGGCAGAGCATGCAATTCCAGGCTGGAACGCGACGGAAGCTGGTTTGCCGCGTTCCGACGACCGCTGCCAGATCAGCGGAGGCTTTCCTCTGCCAAGGGGCGAACAAAAGACGCCCCCCACCCGCCGCCGCCGCCGCCTGCAGACCCCCTGGGCGTGGGGAGAGAGAGAGAGAGAGAGAGAGAGAGAGAGAGAGAGAGAGAGAGAGAGAGAGAGAGAGAGAAGGGAGAGAGGGAGAGAGGGAGAGAGGGAGGAAGGGAGGAAGAGGAGAGGAGAGAGAGGGAGAAGGAGGAGAAGGAGAAGGAAGGAAGGAGGGGAGAGAGAGGGGGAAGGGAGGAAGGGGAGAGGAGAGAGAGAGAGGAGGAGAAGGAAGGAAGGAGGGGAGAGAGGGGGAAGGGAGGAAGGGGAGAGGAGAGAGAGAGAGGGAGAAGGAGGAGAAGGAAGGAAGGAGGGGAGAGAGAGGGGGAAGGGAGGAAGGGGAGAGGAGAGAGAGAGAGGGAGAAGGAGGAGAAGGAAGGAAGGAGGGGAGAGAGGGGGAAGGGAGGAAGAGGAAAGGAGAGAGAGAGGGAGAAGGAGGAGAAGGAAGGAAGGAGGGAAGGGAGAGAGGGGGAAGGGAGGAAGAGGAGAGGAGAGGGAGAGGGAGAAGGAGGAGAAGGAGGGAAGGAGAGAGAGGGGGAAGGGAGGAAGGGGAGAGAGAGAGAGAGAGAGAGAGAGAGAGAGAGAGAGGCGGGGGGGGCAGCCTTCCCTTCCCTCTCCCCCCCCTCCGCCGGGCCGGGCCGGCCTCTCCTTACCGTTCAGACGGACGGTGAACTGCCTCCGCTTGCGGTCGTGCTCCACCTGGATGGGGAAGCCGGGCTCCAGCAGGTTGAGCGGGGCCGCCTGCGCCATGGAGGGTCCCCGGCCGCTCCTGCGCCTTTGTCCGCGCGTGGTGGGGAAGGGCGGGGAGGGGAGCCCGGTGCGTGCGTGTGTGTGTGGGGGGGGGGAAGCGTGGGACGGGCCCCCCCCAATGCTAAGGCTGATCAATCAATCCTCGGCCGGCTACTGGGCTGGGGGGGGCGATCCTTGCATTCTCCGGCCAGGAAACTTCCTAATGGGGAAAGACTGGGGAGGGGGGGAGAGAAAAAAAACACCAAAACCACCCACTCCGGCCGCGGAGCCGAAGCCAGCGCTCCAGAAGCGAAGGGAAGGGATAAAAGCGCAGGAAATCAGCTGTGAGGTCACGTGGCCGGCGGGCGGCCAATGGGCGGCCTGGCGCTTTTGTTTTGATACATTCCGTTCGGCCCTTAAAGGAGCCGCGCTGCCTTTTTTTTTTTCTCTCTCTCTCCCCCGGGCGGCTTTGCCTCCGGCGCGCTCCTCGGTGCGGGAGGGGCAGCGCGAGGGGTTTGGAGGGAGGGGGGAGGAGGGGGAGTGACTGGGGGCTGGAAAGGGTGGGGGGTGTTTCCTCCAGGGTATGGGGGCTGGGGGGGGTAGACGTTTTTACTTTTGAATGGTTTTGTATTTATATGTCGGTGTCTTCTTTGGGTAGGGCGCGCCTTCCATGGTTTTTTTCAGGCGTTGCACTGATGGTGTTGCCTAGTTGGGTAATAAAACGTCTTGCAAGAAAACCGTCCGGCTCACAGGGCCCCAAAGACCCCACAGTCGTCGTCCTCTTCCTCCTCTTCCTCTTCCTCCTCCTCCTCCTCCTCCTCCTCCTCCCCACAAATCCTTTTAGCATTGATGATGTTACCTAGTTTGGTAATAAAACGTCTTGCAAGACAACTGTCCAGCTCACAGGGCCCCAAAGACCCCACAATCGTCCTCCTCCTGCCCCCCACAAACTCCACTCCCTTTTAGCAGTGATGATGTTACCTAGTTTGGTAATAAAACGTCTTGCAAGAAAACCACCAAGCTCAGGGGGCACCGAGGACCGCACGGTTTTATTTTATTTTTTAAAAAAATGGTTTTATTTAAACCATTGCCTGGGGTGTTCCTCCCAAAGTCATATTGATGAAATAGGTGGCTGTGTACTTTGTGGGGTTTTTAAAATTATTTATATACATGAGATGGAGGAACTATGTATTTTTAAGGTGTTTTTTTTTTAATTTTGGGTTGCAGGAGATGGGAAACTATATGTAGTCACATGGGTGAGATGGGAGTTGAAGGCCAACATCTTAAATTGGCCAAGGATGAGAAATACTGCTCTGTGTGTGTTTGGGGGGGGGGGCTTTCTCCAACCACTAGGTTTGTCTTTTTAATGTTTTCTGTTTTATTCTGGTATCAAACAACTTCTTTAATGAAATAATCGTAACAATAGTGATCACATTGCTCTAAGTTCGAGTCCTGGCGATAAGAACAGCGATACAACTAAGCCCAGTCACCTCATTCTGAAGTTTGGTGAATTTTAAATTTATTGATTTTATTATTAAATTTATCTGTCTCCCACCTCTGTTCAACTCCAGGTGAGGACAACATGA
The DNA here is from genome assembly GCA_034064705.1 of Bothrops alternatus. Lineage (NCBI taxonomy): Eukaryota > Metazoa > Chordata > Lepidosauria > Squamata > Viperidae > Bothrops > Bothrops alternatus. The sequence continues at coordinate 720,994 of JARGCV010000470.1, read as the reverse complement.
ACACAACTATCTAAATTTTCAGGACAGTCACCTGGAATCATTGTGCTACTGTTGTTTGGGAGAATTTATTTATTTATTTTGTTAATTCCCTATCTAAGCTACAGGCTTGGAATTTCGGGGTGGATTAACCAGAGCCCTAATCTTGCTTAGCTTGTTTCAAGATGAGCCAAACCTGGTTAGGTGCTGCCAAAAAGGGGTGGGAGGGGGACCAGCTATTCTACAATTGACAACAAAGGAAGGAAGAATGGAGGCAGGCAATGGAAAGGAAGGAAAACATGTAGCTTTGTGGAGATTATTATAATATCCGCTCCTTGAGAGATTAGATTTTAATTCTCTGAGCATTTGTCAGGAAATACGGCCTGCCCTGGGTACCATTGTAGGAGTCCCTGCCAGAGATTAACTGAAAGAAACACACAGTTTAGAAGACATGACTCACCACTGCAGCCGATTCTAAGAAGCAAATCCGAATTAGCCAGGTTGAATTTTTCCACCTCTTGAATTCGCTTTTAATGGTTCTGTGACTTCTATAAGTACTGTAATAATCACAGGGGGACACAGATTTGCATGCCCACCTAGCCACAAATGAGGTCTTAATGATTTGCTGTGATTAAAAATTAATAAAAGTCATAAAAACAAAATACTTCCCGTAAGGAACACGATGCGCTGCTTATCTGATCAAATTCACTTGGGTGGATTCTGTAATTTATTCAATGGTCACTAGGAGGCGGAATGAGCCTATCAGAAAAATTGCACAATTATAAACTCAACTTTGCTACCGGTAGTTAAAATGTCTCATCTATTTGCTGGAAGCTTTATTTTTTATTTTATTTTTATTTTTTAAAAAAGAGAGGAATACTGACTTTTTTGTCTTTGCAGTAAAGATGCCAATTCCATCCTAAGTAGGCTGGAAAAGCTAGCAGGGAAAGGCAGAAATGTCCCTAGTCCTACAGCTGAGGATGGGCCTCCACCTATGATCTGCATTGAAGAAGGAGCTTCTCCCTTCTTCAGCTGTTCTACCTGTTGGAAAATGGCCTGTGGAAAAGCCAAGAATGGTCTACCTAGAAGGACCAATAACAGAAATCAAGAGGGGGCATCAAGAGGAATTTCCAGTGGAGTGGACAGCCAAATGTCCTTTCTGTGAGAGAGGTGGGCAGCTTCAGAGTTTGAGATAGATAGATAGATAGATAGATAGATAGATAGATAGATAAGATAGATAGATAGATAGATAGATAGATAGATAGATAGATAGATAGATAGATACATGATAGCTACATATAGATTACGGTATATAAATGATGGATAGATAAAGAGATAGATAAATAAGATGATAGATATAAATGATAGGTAGGTAGGTAGGTAGGTGATAGGTGATATAGATAAATGATAGATGATATAGATAGATGATGGCTAGATAAAGAGATAGATAAATGAGATTATAGATTATATAAAAGATAGATAAATACTAGATAGATAGATAGATAGATAGATAGATAGATAGATAGATAGATAGATAGATAGATAGATAGATAGATAGATAGGCTTGTATGCTGACTCTTTAAATCTACCCATCGCTAAAATCATGCTTTGTTGAGCAAGTTACAACTGGCTGAGTCCATATGTTGCTCTAAACCAGTGCTTCTCAACCATGGCAAGCTTGAAGGTGTGGGGGGGGACTCCTAGAACTCCCCAGCCAGGCCAATTTCTTAACCAAACCAGTCCAGTTGGCCGGAATCAGCCCCACACCCATCCTGATGGAATCAAGCAGCCCCAAACAAGCCAAGCCACGTTACTGCGACTCCTGATGCTCAGCCAGCCCTCAAGCCGTCTTCCCATCAAGGTGGGGTCAACGCAACTGTGAAGTGGTGGTGATTAAATCTCCCTGGCTTTTCAAAGAAGACGGGGGATTCCCTCCCAGGCAAAGAGCAGTTTCAGCCAAGGGACTTTTTTTTTTTTTTACAAACGGCAGCAGGTCACAAAGTTTCTCTCACCACTAGATCCTGCTGCAAAACCCAGTTATGAGAATTTCTCCCCCTTCCCCACTGCCACCCAAAAATTAAACTTGAGTGAATGCTGGCTTCATTTCTTTGGCCAACAGCCCCCCTTCTCAGCCATCTCAGCAGGCTTCCTGGGAATAATAATAACAATAATAACAGTAATAATAATAGTAATAATAATAGTAATACAGTTGGAAGGGACCTTGGAGTCATCTAGTCCCACCCCTGCTCAGGCAGGAAACCCTATACCATTTCAGACAAATGGCTGTCCAGTCTCTTCTTAAAAACCTCCAGTGTTGGAGCATTCACCGCTTCTGGAGGCAGGTTGTTCCACTGGTTAATTGTTCTGTCGGGAATTTTCTCCTTAGTTCTACCGTAGATTGCTTCTCTCCTTGATGAGTTTCCATCTGTTCCTTCTTGTCCTGCCTTCAGGCACTTTAGAGACTAGCTTGACTCCCTCTTCTTTGGGGCAGCCCCTGAGATATTGGAACACGGCTATCCTGTCCCCCCTCGTCCTTCTCTTCATTAAACTAGACATGCCCAATTCCAGCAATCGTTCCTTATATGTTTTAACCTCCAGGTATGTCATTGGCGACACCGATGGGTTATAGGAGAATTTCTCCTGCTCTTCCTCTTTTTTTTCCCCTTTCCTTGTTGTTGCAGTGAGCTACTCCACCATCCTTCCAGCCTCCCTCTTGAGCTTTCCAGTCCCAGATTCACACCGCCTCCTGATTTATTTATTTATTTCCTCCTTCCCCCCCCCCCTCCTTCCCTTTCCTCATTCCATGCAATCCATCCTGATAAGGAAGCCACATCTGTGGAGCTGATTAAGGCTGGGTTTGTTCACAGAGGTAGAATCGCTAAGCAACCATCTGCTGGGAAGGGTGTGTGCACAAACCCTGTATTGGGGTTTACAGATCATCGTCGTTGGGTTTATGCAACTCATTCAGGGTTGGAGAAGGCACTCGTGTCCTGGAATACTGTGTCCGTGTTTGGTCACCGTGATATCAAAAAAGATGTCGAGACTCTAGAAAGAGTGCAGAGAAGAACAACAAAGGTGATTTGTGCAGCCAACACTGGCCAAGACATTGGCTCCTTTTAATTGGATCCTGTTCATTAAAATTATTTATTCTTAGGAGGATTTCTCTGTCACAGATTTGGGAGCTAGGAGGATTTCTCTGTCACAGATTTGGGAGTGTCCCTTTATTGTCATATTAAGAAGGGTAACTTGGTGAAAACTTTTCAAGGACCTCAAGCACTAACAGAGTCTGCCCAGATAATGAGATGGGCGGTGTATCAATTGAAGAAAGGAAGGAAGGAAGGAAGGAAGGAAGGAAGGAAGGAAGGAAGGAAGGAAGGAAAGAAAGAAAGAAAGAAAGAAAGAAAGAAAGAAAGAAAGAAAGAAAGAAAGAAAGAAAGAAAGAAAGAAAGAAAGAAAGAAAGAAAGAAAATAGAATAATATAAAATAAAACCCCAAACAGCACATCCTTGGTTTGCAAATAGGATGACTTCAATCAAAGCATGAAAACCAGATCTGGAGAAATTTCCTGACAGTTAGAACAATTAACCAGTGGAATAACCTGCCTCCAGAAGCTGTAAATGCTCCAACACTGGAAGTTTTTAAGCAGAGACTGGACAGTCATTTGTCTGAAATGGTATAGGGTTTCCTGCCTGAGCAGGGGGTTGGACTAGATGACCTCCAAGGTCCCTTCTGACTTCTTCTTCTTATTATTATTATCATCATCATCATCATCATCATCATCATTTTGCACACTGGCTCTGCATTCAGCCGAAGTGGGCTCTGCACAATTCAGAACCTTCCCTGAAATTTATCTTAGCTAGAAATCTGAGGTTTCCTTCATGTCTGCATCGTCATTTGGTTTGACATTTGCATAATTTCTGCTGCTGGATGTCCAGGTTTTGCCATGACTGTGCAGTGACTTCAGGTAAATTCAGCTTGCCAATTCTGCGAGCGGGAAGACTTTGCTTGCAAGTTCCGCCTGTTTCCTGTTTGCATTTTGATAACTAGAGGTCAAGGGGAGAAAATATTGTGGGGGGGGGAGATTGGGACCATTGACGTCACCATTGTGCCATGATGGCGAAGTCACCGACAGCTTTTAAGGACTTTCCTGCTTGCTTTGTGTGTTGATTTATTTTATATGTAGAAGTATGGGTATATTTGTGTGTGTGTGTCTTTGTGTCTGCATGCGCTAATTTTTTTGGGAGATTGCTAACAAAGCGTTAAAGGGGGACAGGGATAGCTATTTTGAGCTAATTAAAAAAATTAAAAATTAAAAATAATAATAATAAAAAAAGATTTCTTCCTCCCATATTTGGGCCGACAGGGTGCATCAAAAAAAAAACCACTCAAGACACACACACACACAAATATACATGTGTGTGTGTGTAGAATAGAATAGAACAGAATAGAATAGAATAGAATAGAATAGAATAGAATAGAACAGAACAGAACAGAACAGAACAGAATAGAACAGAACAGAACAGAACAGAATAGAATAGAATAGAATAGAATAGAACAGAACAGAACAGAATAGAATAGAATAGAATAGAATAGAATAGAATAGAATAGAATAATGGAATGGAGCTGGAAGGGACCTTGGAGGTCTTCTAGTCCAGCCCCCTGCTCAAGCAGAAGAACCTGTCCTGTACCATCTCAGACAAGTGACTGTCCAGTCTCTTCTTAAAAATCTCCAGTGATGGATCACCCATGGTTTCTGGTGGCAAGCTGTTCCACTGGTTGATTGTCCTCATTGTCAGGAAGTTTCTGCTTAATTCCAGGTTGCTTCTCTCTTTGGACAGTTTCCAACCATTGTTTCTCGTCCTTCCCTCTGGTGCTTTGGTGAACAACCTGGCCCCTTCTGCCTCAGATACTGAAATGCTGCTATCACGTCTCCTCTATTTCTTTTTTCTTTAGACTAGCCAGACCCAAGTCCCGCAGCCCTTCTTTCTATGTTTTAGCCTCCAGGCCTTTGATGACCTTAGTTGCTCTTCTCTGAATTTGTGTGTGTGTGTGTGTTCTCAACTCATGACCACAATGAAGCCCAAAATTTCTGTCGCTAAGTGAGTCATTGGTTAAGTGAGTTTTGTCCCATTGTATGGCCTTTCTTGGCACATTTGGTGAAGTGAATCCCTGCAGTTGTTAAGTTAGTCACAACGTTGTTAAGTGAATCTGGCTTCCCCCGTTGACTTTCCTTGTCAGAAGTTTGCAAAAGGGGATCGCTTGACACACACACACACATACCCGGACAACTGCAACTGTCATAAATATGAATCAGTTTGCCAAGCGTCTGAATTTTGATCCCATGACCTCAGGGACAGCCTAATGGTCGTAAATGTGAAACAGTGGTCATAAGTGACTTTTCTCAGTGCCCTTGTAACTTTGACCGGTCACTAAGCAGGCACCTGTCCCCATTTAGTCATACTAATGGCATTTGCAGCCTTGCATTTCACTGGCAACAGCCAGCAAAGGGGTTTTCCATGAAGAGAAAGGGGTTCCCCCCCCCAACCTGGAAAAAGTCACCCAGTCCAGCACTGGACAAAGAAGTGATCCAGTTTAAAGAGAGGATCAGGGTAGGAGACGGTTTAAGAGGAAGAAGAGGGATTAGAGACGAGATCAGTGGGAAATTCAGCCTAAGAGTTGCAGGTCGTTGTAATCAACGGCGAACGTTCACAAAACAGTAGCTGGGTGTGGTGAGCTGAGTAATACTCCAAATTCTTTGCCTGTTGTTGAGTTTTGAATTTCACATAGCAACGTGAAACTAAATAGACATTTCTCGTTATTGGAGTGAGGGCACGTGCCTAGGTCTGCCCCACCTACCCCCTCACAAAATCAACACAACAGCCAGAGAGCGTATTTCTCAGTTGAAAGCCAGCAAGCGGGGCACCCAGCAAGCCACAAATGGGAGGGGGGCAGCCTGCTGCATGCACCTAAGCAAAGATGGCTTGATCAACCATGAACTTTGGCAACTTTTAAGTCATGGGGGACAGGGAATTCTGGGAATTGAAGTCCACAGGCTTAAAAGTTGCCAAGATTGGGAAATGCTGCAATGGTTGACCCCCCCCCAAAGTCCATCTGAAGGGGTGGTAGGAGAGGAGCCCCTAACTCAGCCAGAACACTCAGCCAGAAAAGGGTGCCAGAGGCACATTGGCGGGGGGGGGTGGGCAGTGTCAAACTGGAGGAGTCTGATTAACCAGGATTCTTCTCCTGTGCACGATGCAAAATCAGCCAATGATGATGCAAAGGGCACCTCAGTCGGTGGGCACTGACCCAGGTGCCAAAGACTCATTGGCAGAAGTGCCCAACTGGAGGACTCTGCTGAAATCAAGACTCCCCTCCCAGTACCCGATGCCAAGTCAACCAATGCTGGTTTGTTCCCCAGTTCGTGATGATGCAAGGGGGGGTCTCAACTGGAGGGCACCGGAAATGGGTGCAGGGCAGAGGTGCCCAGGTAAACCAGGATTCCTCAGCCGGTGGACAATGCAAAATCAGCCAATGCTGGTTTGGGCATCAGACCACGATGATGCCCAGGGCAGCTCAGCTGCCTGCAGGAGCTGGGGCCAGGAGCTCGTGCGCCAGCCTGGTTGGCAGCCCAGGGACAGCCCCAGGCTGGGTGCATCCTGCCAGGCATGTCACGGGCTCCCGCCCTGCAGAGGAACAACAAGGCGGCTGGAATTTCCTCTAAGGTCACCTGGGCGAAAGTCTCGGGACCTGGGCAGGAGGCAGGGGAGGCGGGGCACGGCCGGGACCCCGCCCTTTGAGAGAGATGAGCCAATAGGGGGGAAAGCTGGGCGGGGCGAAGGCTTTTAGCCGTGCGGGGTTCCTTTCGTGGGCTCAGTTTGCGCTGGGCTGGGTTGCGCGCACCTGTCGCCGAGAGCGCCTGGACATGCCTCGCGGCTGCGCTCAGGGGCGCTTGGATACCTGCGGCCGTCTCACCTGCCTGCCGGGTCGGATCTGAGCCAGGACGCAACCATGTCCCTGCCCAAAGGTAAGGGGGCAATGTGAATGTGCCGATAGATAGATAGATAGATTAGATAGATAGATAGATAGATAGATAGATAGATAGATAGATAGACAGACAGACAGACAGACAGACAGACAGACAGACAGACAGACAGACAGACAGACAGACAGATGATAGAAGTAGCTATAATAGATATTAAGATGGATAGAAGGTAAATAGATAGACAGACAGAAAGATAGATGATAGACAGGTAGATATAATAGATATTAAGTTGGATAGATAGATAGATAGATAGATAGATAGATAGATAGATAGATAGATAGATAGATAGATAGATAGATAGATAGATAGACAGACAGACAGACAGACAGACAGACAGACAGACAGATAGATAGATGATAGACAGGTAGATAGATATTAAGATGGATAAAAGATAGATAGATAGATAGATAGATAATACAGAGAGATAGATGATAAACACAGAAAGATAATAGACAGACAAACAGATAGATGATAGATAGATATAATAGATAGATATTTAGATGGATGGATGGATGGATGGATGGATGGATGGATGGATGGATAGATAGATAGATAGATAGATAGATAGATAGATAGATAGATAGATAGATAGATAGATAGATAGATAGATAGATAGATAGATAGACAGACAGACAGACAGATAGATGATAGACAGGTAGATAGATATTAAGATGGATAAAAGATAGATAGATAGATAGATAGATAATACAGAGAGATAGATGATAAACACAGAAAGATAATAGACAGACAAACAGATAGATGATAGATATAATAGATAGATATTTAGAATGGATGGATGGATGGATGGATGGATAGATAGATAGATAGATAGATAGATAGATAGATAGATAGATAGATAGATAGATAGATAGATAGATAGATAGATAGATAGATAGATAGATAGATAGATAGATAGATAGATAGATAGCATCCCTCTGGACTCTAAACCCATCGCGAGCGAAGGCAAACAACCAGGAGATCTGGATCCCGGCTCGTTTGGAGGCGCGCATTGGGGGGGAGGCGTCCGACGGTCGTGTGAAGCGTGCAGCGCAGCCTTGCAAAGGGCTGACTCGAGGAGGTCCGAGCCTTCGGGCCCGGGGTTGGAAGGAAAGCGCCCGGCTGCCAGGCAAAACGCGGGGGCTTGGCTGGCCTCTTTGCAGGGCTGGAGAGAGAAAGGAGGGGGGAGAGAGGGGGGTGCATGAAGCCGCTTTCTGGGGGGGGGGGGGCGCGCCTCCCACGTTGCACGCCGGGCTGACCGAACCGGAGGCTGACTTTCTTCCCCTGCGAGTTCGGTTCAGCAGGTTGCCGGAGCGCTCAGCATCGGTGCGTGATGCTCTTACGTCACCCGCGTGGCGTGGCTGGCTTATGAGAGTTACCTCGGATGACCCGGCGGTTGGTCATTGTTGTTCAGTTGTTGGGATTTGGGGCTGTTATTACCCATACCTTGTCGGGGCCCTTGACGCAAAAAAACAAAAAAAAAAAACCCAACAGGTTGCCTGTCATCATTGGAAAGAATAAAAATCCTGCAGGATGAAATTCATTTTTTAAAAAATTTTATTTATTCCTTTTTCACTCTACAACAAAAATAAAAGTACATTTTTTTTCCTTAACAGTACTGTGTTATACATCTTATATATATTATTTACAATTATTTCCATTAGTAATGGTATCTTTTTGTTTCTCTGTTCTCGCCAATCGTAACATTTGTTCCATATCTCGTAGAATTCTGTTGCCTCTTGGTCTTTTAGTTCTAGCGTAAGTTTGTTCCTTTCCGCACATGCTAGTATTTTATATCTAATCATATCATTTGTCGGTATGTTTTCACCTTTCCAACATTGGGCATATACTATATATTCATCTTTTGTGGGTTTGCGTGGGACGCTACATTCCATTTCCCGGTTGGATCCCAGGTTGTGTTGTCTACCTGAAGTTTTTTCCCAACTGGGTGGCTGTGGGAGTTCCAGGTGCTTGCATACCTGGTTGGAAGAAAGCCACTCCCATTGCTGTCCTGATCAATCCAGTCCACATAAGTGGGTGCCATAATATCCTTTGGCAAGGCTGGAGATATCAGATAAGTTGGCTTGACATCCACTGCAAAGGGTTTGTCTCTTTGAGGGAGAATCCCTGACATTTTTAGAGAACTTCTGGAATAGTGGTCCTGGGGATTAGCTGTGATCAAGCCCAGGTCTTTTTCTTTCTTTTAAAAAAAATATTTTATTGATTTTTCTATTCTTACAATTCATTAGTGCTTAATGAACAACGTCTGGTCTGGGTTGATTTGTTTTGCTTAGTAATGCAAGTTAAGTTCTTGCTCTCTGTCCTGTTTTTCCAGCCATTGATAAAATAAGTTCCATATTTGAAAATATTCTATTTTCTTTTTCTTTGATTCCATTTCAGCACAGTCCAGTGTTCAGTTAAATTGCTAGGTGTGACCCACAATTGCAGGGGTCTTCAAACTTGGCCCTTTTATGAGTTGTGGACTTCAACTCCCAGTATTCCTCTAGCTGAGGAATTGTGGGAGTTGAAGTCCACAACTCGTAAAAGGGCCAAGTTTGAAGACCCCTGCACAGTTGGAAGGAGAATTAATTTTGGCTTTAAAGAACTGAGAAATTTATTAGGGTTTAATCCACTGCCCAGATTCCTCCTCGCAAATTTGTGCACTGATGTCAAAGAGGCGATGTAGGGAGATTATTATTTTTTGCACGGTTGCCTTTCTTTTTGCTAAGTCTTTCTCTCGACAGCAACGTGGGGATGACACCAAGATGCAAATTTATCTTTCTGCTGTTATCACGGGCTATAGGGAAGTGCATCCCTAAAGCATCTCTGAGTAGGACAGCTTTTAGCATGAGTCAGATGTCAACTTTGGCAGGGATGGGTAAAGGGCTTCATCCTTGCCCAGGTAACTGCTGCAAACAAGGATGAGCAAAGTAAAAGCTGGCCAAAGTTACCTTCTTAAAGTGCAAGCTTGTTTCTCCACTTTCTTGGAAGTGGGATGGGGGTACAGGAGTCAATGACCTCTGAGCCCCCGAAAAATGGTGCAACAGCATAAAGAAGAGGGAAGCGTTGGACATCGGTGCAAAATTAATCCCGAAGTAGACAGAACTGAGCTGTGGGGGGGTCTTTCATGGTCTCTGAGCTTGCAGACGTTTCATTACCAAGCTAGGTAACGTCATCAGTGCTGGAAGGAGGGGGAGGGTTTGCACAGTGGAGGAGAAGGAAAAGGGAAGAAGAGGGCGAGGAAGATTATGGGATCTTCAGTGCTCTCTGGACTTGGTTGTTTTCTTGCAGACGTTTCATTACCAAGCTAGGTAACGTCATCAGTGCTAGAAGGGAGTGGTGTTTGCTCCTATTTTTTATATATAGCAGTAATGGCTTTATATACCAAAGAGTTGAGCCGAACGTATTGATCAGCTTCAGAGCAATCTCAGGGATTTTCAACTTTTTGGATGAAACTGGAGAAGGTTTTTTTAAAAAAAAATAAACTGGGTGGTGGCAAAATTCTATCAGCGCAGTTCAGGTGCAAGACTCAGCAAAGAGCTGAGACCTATCCTTGTTGTCTTGGGTGATGAATATCAACATGATATTGTTTTCCAAAAAAAAAAAAAAGTCTTGGCAGAGACAAAATCTGCTTCCCTCTGAAGTTCCTAGACCTTTTTCCTTGGCTAGGTTTACGGTTGTTATTAATCTTCCAGCTCCCGAGATTTCTCAGCTGCTGTTTATAGTAAGGCAATTTCTTAGTGAAGGAGGAAGATTATGGAAGGATAAAAAAAATGGTAGGAGGAAACAGTACAGTAGCCAGAATTGGGAAGAGGCTGGTAACGTCTTTTTCAACCCGTACAATTTATTAAAAGGCAGAAGCCTAAAGCTGATTGTAGGTTGCAGAAAGGATCCATGAACAAAAGGAAAGATGGGAAATTTTTTTTGGGGGGGGAGAATAGATTTTGTTTCTGAATACTTTACCTCTGTAAAATAGAGACCGTGAATCTATAATGTTTTTCTCAAGGTGTTGAGCCCGTGGCTAATGGTCCAGGATGATGGGATTTTAATCTAGCAATGACAGGAAGGCCACAGGGGGTTAACTGAATTTTTAGAAAAGTGTCAGTCATTCTGTAGGCCAGTAGGCTAGCTGGGATATTCTGTATTCTGGGAGTGGAAGTCCGTCCGTCTTAAAACGCTGGTTACTGTGGAATTCTTAAAGCTTGGAGAAATACACCTGGGGCACCCCACAACAATTGGAGGCAGGGTGTGTTCGAGGTCATGGATTTGGATTTTTGCACTCTGTCCCTGTGTCCTGCAAATTGGGCGATGGCAAACGGACCCACAACCTCTCTTGAAATGGGATGCAACGTTCTCTGGAGTGAGGGCGTAATGGACGAGAAGCTTGATAACTACTCTAAAGAGAGGATCCAGCTTTGTGTTTGTAGCTGCTGAAAACAATCTCTCTCTCTCACACACACACACACACTTGCATGCACACCAACCCATGCACAGTTGAGGGGAATGTCCTTTGGGATTAAAGTTGGAAAAATATGTTGTGATTCATTAAGGCCTTCCCATCAAAGGCTGGGGAATCCTTTGGTTAATGACTAGAGAACTCCGAAGTGAACATTGTTAGCATAGTTATGTATAATAGAGTAATTGCTATTTACGTAACTGACTTTGTAACAGAGCATGCTGCAGTTTTCCCTGTCCAGGTTGCTTGAGGGCTGCTAAGAAGGACCAGTTCTGGGTCATCTGGGGTTACAGTGACTATATAGCCAGGCCTCAACTTACCTCAGTTCATTTAGGGACCATTCAAAGTTACAATGGCACGGGGAAAAAGTGAATTGGGACACTTACGACCGTCGTCGCAGCCTCCCCGCGGTCACGTGATCAAAATTCACTCGCTTGTCAACTGGCTCATCTTTATGACGGCTGCAGCGTCCCCGGGGGCTCACCTGATCTCCTTTTTACGACCGTCTGGCCAGCAAAATCAATGGAGAAGCCAAATTCACTTAAAAACTGTCTTATTAACTTAACCATTATAGCGATTCACTTCAGAACGGTGGCAAAACAGCTTGTAAAGTGGGGCAACGCTCATTGAACAAACAAAGTCAGGATGCGATGTACTTTTTTTTATTTTTTTACAGCCTTCTTGAGTTTCTTCCGTGTTGACGGAGATTGTGGGAAGCACGAGTTGATTGAGCTGCTTTTGATTCGGTTTTGCAAAGCAAACAAGCCTTTATGTGATATTTTGTATCCAACTTTCATCTGTCTGTCTGTCTGTCTGTCTATCTATCTATCCACACATATACATATATGTTTTCTGAGGTTTTCGTGGGTGTTTGTATGTAGGTCTTTGGTTATTCGGGTTTTCTCCCGTGTAAAATTGGAAGTGTCTTGGTGACGTTTCGACAAAGTCCCATTCGTCATCTTCAGGCTGGTGTTTTCGGCTTCGTGCTTCTAGGAGCAATGTGTGATCGTAGTTGTTTCTTCCTTTTAACTGCCAGTGGGGATATGAAGTGATTGGGTGGGAGCTTGGCTATGTTCTGATTGGGTGGAGGTGTGTTCTGATTGGTTAGGGGCTTGGCTGTGCTCTGATTGGATGGGGGGTTGGCTGTGCTCTGATATATATTTTTTTACATTTTTGTTTTGCAAAGCAAACCATGTGATATTTTGTATCCAACTTTCATATATACCATATATGAAAATTGGATACAAAATATCACAAGGAGGTTTGAAGCAGTTTTTCCTTCTACACTTTTGAAATATTTTTTCAGCATATTTATGTAGCATGTCCATTAAATGGTATAGAATATCCTGCCAAAGGCCAGGGGCTGGACTAGAAGACCTCCAAGGTCCCTTCCAATCCTATTATTCTATCCTCTCTTCTTCTTTTACTCTTTTAAATACTTTTTCTTCTTTTACGTCTTTTAAATACTTTTTCTTCTTTTACGTCTTTTAAATACTTTTTCTTCTTTTACTCTTTTAAATACTTTTTCTTCTTTTACGTCTTTTAAATACTTTTTCTTCCTTTACGTCTTTTAAATACTTTTTCTTCTTTTACGTCTTTTAAATACTTTTTCTTCCTTTACGTCTTTTAAATACTTTTTCTTCTTTTACGTCTTTTAAATACTTTTTCTTCTTTTACGTCTTTTAAATACTTTTTCTTCTTTTACTCTTTTAAATACTTTTTCTTCTTTTACTCTTTTAAATACTTTTTCTTCTTTTACGTCTTTTAAATACTTTTTCTTTTACTCTTTTAAATACTTTTTCTTCTTTTACGTCTTTTAAATACTTTTTCTTCTTTTACTCTTTTAAATACTTTTTCTTCTTTTACTCTTTTAAATACTTTTTCTTCTTTTACTCTTTTAAATACTTTTTCTTTTACTCTTTTAAATACTTTTTCTTCTTTTACGTCTTTTAAATACTTTTTCTTCTTTTACGTCTTTTAAATACTTTTTCTTCTTTTACTCTTTTAAATACTTTTTCTTCTTTTACGTCTTTTAAATACTTTTTCTTCTTTTATGTCTTTTAAATACTTTTTCTTCCTTTACGTCTTTTAAATACTTTTTCTTCTTTTACGTCTTTTAAATACTTTTTCTTCTTTTACGTCTTTTAAATACTTTTTCTTCTTTTACTCTTTTAAATACTTTTTCTTCTTTTACGTCTTTTAAATACTTTTTCTTCTTTTACTCTTTTAAATACTTTTTCTTCTTTTACGTCTTTTAAATACTTTTTCTTCTTTTACTCTTTTAAATACTTTTTCTTCTTTTACGTCTTTTAAATACTTTTTCTTCTTTTACGTCTTTTAAATACTTTTTCTTCTTTTACTCTTTTAAATACTTTTTCTTCTTTTACGTCTTTTAAATACTTTTTCTTCCTTTACGTCTTTTAAATACTTTTTCTTCTTTTACGTCTTTTAAATACTTTTTCTTCCTTTACGTCTTTTAAATACTTTTTCTTCTTTTACGTCTTTTAAATACTTTTTCTTCTTTTACGTCTTTTAAATACTTTTTCTTCTTTTACTCTTTTAAATACTTTTTCTTCTTTTACTCTTTTAAATACTTTTTCTTCTTTTACGTCTTTTAAATACTTTTTCTTTTACTCTTTTAAATACTTTTTCTTCTTTTACGTCTTTTAAATACTTTTTCTTCTTTTACTCTTTTAAATACTTTTTCTTCTTTTACTCTTTTAAATACTTTTTCTTCTTTTACTCTTTTAAATACTTTTTCTTTTACTCTTTTAAATACTTTTTCTTCTTTTACGTCTTTTAAATACTTTTTCTTCTTTTACGTCTTTTAAATACTTTTTCTTCTTTTACTCTTTTAAATACTTTTTCTTCTTTTACGTCTTTTAAATACTTTTTCTTCTTTTATGTCTTTTAAATACTTTTTCTTCCTTTACGTCTTTTAAATACTTTTTCTTCTTTTACGTCTTTTAAATACTTTTTCTTCTTTTACGTCTTTTAAATACTTTTTCTTCTTTTACTCTTTTAAATACTTTTTCTTCTTTTACGTCTTTTAAATACTTTTTCTTCTTTTACTCTTTTAAATACTTTTTCTTCTTTTACGTCTTTTAAATACTTTTTCTTCTTTTACTCTTTTAAATACTTTTTCTTCTTTTACGTCTTTTAAATACTTTTTCTTCTTTTACATCTTTTAAATATTTTTTCTTCCTTTACGTCTTTTAAATACTTTTTCTTCTTTTACGTCTTTTAAATACTTTTTCTTCTTTTACGTCTTTTAAATACTTTTTCTTCTTTTACTCTTTTAAATACTTTTTCTTCTTTTACGTCTTTTAAATACTTTTTCTTCTTTTACGTCTTTTAAATACTTTTTCTTCTTTTACGTCTTTTAAATACTTTTTCTTCTTTTACGTCTTTTAAATACTTTTTCTTCTTTTACGTCTTTTAAATACTTTTTCTTCTTTTACCCGTTGGAGGGAGCAGAACAGCACTGCCAAGCTTCAACATTCAAAATCTTGAAGACCATTCTCACTGCCTTCCAATTTCTGCAGGTAGTGTGTGTGTGTGTGTGTGTGTGTGTGTGTGTGTGTGTGTGTGTGTGTGTGTGTGTGAGGGGTTTATTAAAATAACTTGAAGCCTTTTTCTGCCCGGGTGCTATGACAATCTGGATTAGTTCGTTATGTATTCAATGAAATACTTGACTGTTTAGTCTCCCAACATCCTTTTCACATGAGCTTATGGAATAGGCAGGTGAGCAAGCTACAGGTCATGCTCCTTTGCAGGTGACAAATTAACATTTAAAAACAAAAACCCAGTACAAACACTTTGGCTGTAAAAAGACTTGGATTTTAATCGGATGCCTTGGAGGCAATTTAGCCCGTGCAAAAAAAAAAAAAAAGTCTTCTTGAGCTTCTTGTAAGAAAGGGACAGGCAGTTCTCAACTTGCAAAATATTATAGCCCGGAATTATAGCCATAAATCATTGTGGTCGTAAGCTGAGGAGTTGTGTGAGCTCACCTGATTTTTTTCATCTTTTTTTTTGTGGCGGCTGTTGAGAGAATCGGTTTTCTCCAATGGGTGTTTTTTTTTAAAAAACTGGAAACTGGAAATAGATGTAACCCTCGACTTACAACAGTTCATTTAGCGACCTAGGTTACAATGGTGCCAAAAAAGTGACTTACGACCGCTTTTCACACTTACGACCGTTGCAGCACCACGTGATTGACATTCCGATGCTTGACGGCTGCCTTACATTTTATGACGGTCGCAGTGTGTCCCGGAGTCCCGCCATCCCCCTTGGGCGACGTTCTGACGTGCAAAGCGAAGGGGGAAACCGAGTTCCCGTCACAGCCCTCTGACTCATTTAACAACGATTCACTTCACAAATCTGGCAAGGAAAGTCCCCAAACGGGCCAAAACTCACTGATAAGAAACATCTCGCTTGGCCATAGAAATGTTGGGTTGCAAAACGAGGACTTACAGTTATGCGGGCGGTAGCGTTTGTAGTGGAAAGCATGAGGATTTGCAGGTTCCGGTTGCAGAGGAAAGGACTTGAGAGCAATGATTTGGGCCTTTTTTTGTTCTGGGAAGGAACATAAGAACATAAGAACATAAGAAGAGCCATGCTGAATCAGGCCAAAGCCCATCGAGTCCAGCATTCTGTGTCACACAGTGGCCCACCAATTGTACATGGGGATCGTGAGCAGAAGGAGAAGGCAAAACCCTCCCTTTCCCTTGACCCCCAACAAATGGTACTCAAGGGAATCCTGCCTGCCTCAACCAACATAGAGGCGGCACATGGACATCCGTTTTAATAACCACCGATACACTTGGCATCCATGAATTTATCTAGCCCTGCCTTGAAGCTGTCCAGGCTGACAGCTGTCACGACCCCTTCTGGAAGTGAATTCCATAAATCAACGACCCTCTGGGTGAAGAAATATTTCCCTTTATTTGTCCTCACTTTCTTAGCGATGAGCTTTAGGGAGTGCCCCCTTGTCCTGGTATTGTGTGATAGAGAAAAGAATTTTTCTCTATCCACCTTTTCTATCCCATGCATGATTTTATACACTTCGATCAAGTCACCCCTTAAACGCCGTCTTTCAAGGCTGAAGAGACCAAGGCGTTGCAATCTGGTTTCAGAAGGGAGGCGCTCCATTTCCTTGATCAGGAAGGAAGTCCCGTTTTTGGATGCCCTGAGAGGCCGGAAACCAAAAAGACCAGAATAGGCGGAGCTGTGCTGGAAACTGGGGTGAGGACCTTTGCGGAAGATAAAGCTAGCCCAGCCTTCTTATCGTGAGCTTGAGATTTTTCTAACCCTTCTATTGTCTGGCGCGAATTTTCTGGACCTTTTTCAGTTCTGCATTTTCTGCACCACAAGCCTCTTTGGGCTCCCAAGAGTCTTTTTTCCTTTTTAGAATGCCGAAATCCCTTTTTCTTTTAAATCGGAGATGAGGTGTTTTTGTTTTTGTTTTTTTTGAAGGGGAGGGGTTGGTTTGGTTAACGTTTAGTGGATAGCTTTGTATGCTTATTTGAAGTCTCTCTTTCATTTTTTTTTAAAAAAAGTTGCAATGTTTGGTTGTTTTTTTTAAAAAAAACAAAACAAAACTCCAAATAAATCTGCATTCCTTGGAGAGAGGGAAGGAAGGAAGGAGAGAAATAGGGGAGGAAGGAAAAAAATGGACGGAGGGAGGAAAGAAAGAAAGGAAGGAAGGAAGGAAGGAAGGAAAGAAATAGAGAAGAGAGAATTAGTGAATGAGAGAGAGGGAAGGAAGGGAAGGAAGGAAGGAAGGAAGGAAGGAAGGAAGGAAGGAGGGAAGGAGAGAAATAGGGGAGGAAGGAAAAAATGGAGGGAGGGAAGGAAGGAAGGAAGGAAGGAAGGAAAGAAATAGAGAAGAGAGAATTAATGAATGAGAGAGGGAAGAAAGGAAGGAAGGAAAGAAGGAAGGAAGGAAGCTTGGGGAAGACAACCAACCATGCCCTAATCTGAAAAATGTTAAAAATTGCACAAAATGTAAAATATGCAGACATCTATTTGGAAACCATGGAGTATTCCAAAATAAAACACAGGTCAAATGTCTGCAAAGATACGTAACATGTTGGCTTGCAAGTGATGCAACCTGGCTGAAGAGGAGCAGGCCAGGGAGGATGCCCTTAACCCTGCTGTTGGGTTGGTCCTCTTCCTCCTCCTCCTCCTCCTCCTGCCAGTAGTCCCTTCCCTTTTTTCCCTGCTTTGCGTCAGCCAGCGGCGTTTCGGCCCGCCCAGCAGTGCCCGTTTGATTTGAAGCTTGGTCAGCTGTTGACACTTCCGGTTGCCTCCCTTCCTTTCCCATTGGCTGGGGAGCCCGGTTGAGGCTGTGTGGCCAAATAAAGCAACAGTATAAAAAGTGTGTGTGTCAGACATGGGCTGGGGAGAGAGTGCAAGTGTGGGCGGCTGAGTTGTGAATGAAAGCAGGAGCAAAGTCTACGTTTGATCACTCGGGGCTTTTGCAAAAGCTTTTCCCATCCCAGCAAAGAGACGGGAGAGAAGCAGCAGCTGAAAATTGGCTGGCAATTTATGTCCAGCCACATCCATGCTGCTTTTAGCCTTAAACCAGGGGTCCCCAACCTCCGGTCCGTGGACCGGTACCAGGCCGCACAATGGCAACAACAGGTCCTCACAAACAAGCAAAGCCCCATCCACAAGTTGCAGCCAGCACACAAAACCACGCACCCTCCGGTCCGCGGAAAAACCTTTCCCCATGGACCTCCGCCGTCAGCCATATTGGCTGGTTCACCCAGTCTACGGCTTGCAAGCCTCAGATACAAGCCATGGTTTGAGCGGCTGTTGCAAAATAATAAGAGCTTGTTTAAAGGATCAGGGTTTGTGGGAAAGAGTTCTTAATTGCTGGATCTTGGCTTGCTTAACGGCCCCCCAGAATTTCCAGAATTAGCAGGCTGAACCATGCTGGTTTAACCAGCCGGTAGGAATCCCTGTTGTGAGATCTCTGGATGGGTAACAGATTGCCTCTCAAAGGATGTATTTTGATAGGAAACAAAACTATTTCTAGCTCAGTTTGAATTGTGGGGATTCCCTGTGCTCTCTCAGCTTGGTGGTTTTCCTTTCATGACCCAACTAGGTAACATCATCAGTGTTAGAAGGGATGGGGTTTGTGGAGAGGAGGAGGAGGAGGAGGGAGGGAGGGAGGGAGGGAGGGAGGAACTGCAGAGTCTTTGGTGCTAGGCTTGTTTTCTTGCAGATGTTTCATGGCCCAACTCGGCAGCATCATCAGTGCTAGAAAGGAGTGGGGTTCACATTGATGATGTTCCCTAGTTGGGTCACGAAAGGTCTGCAAACCCCCCCCCCAGCAGGCTCAGAGAGCACCAAGGACCCTATAAGGTGGATATTAGTGTCCGTAGGACAGGATGCTTTTTCATTTCATCATAAGCACATCTGGTGGGGGAGAGGGTCAATCTCTCCAGCTAGATTTGCAGGTAATTCTTGGAAGACCCATTAGATTGGCTGGGGCTACTCTCGCCCTCATTATCACCATCACCTTGACTTTTGGGAAAGCTGGACTTTTTCAGGGAACCCTGGAAGGAGAGTTGGGGTGAGTGGCTTACATCCAGAAGTTTATTGTGCACAACTGTCATTTGGGAGTTGACTTGGGGGTGTTTAAGTCACCTTTTCGTGATGCTGTTGCTGAAGTTTTGCTTGCTGGCTCTTCCTACGACAGAAAGAAAGGAAGGAGACCATGCAACCCTAACCATAAATAAACCATCCTAGCTTAACTGGGAGTGCGATGGGGACCTCTTCGTTCGGCCTTGGCCTCTTTTGCAAAACCCAACTCTCTCCCCCACTTCCTTCTTCGTGATGGGTGGCTGGGTCTCCGTCCTTCCCCTCTGGGGCCAGGCCACAGCCCTAGTCCTCCTGCTGCGCAGTAATTTCCTCCCCTCCTCTCCCTCCCTCCCTCTTTCCACGAAGTTGCAAGCTCGCTGCTGCCTCCGAGGAAGAGATCCCCGTCTGTGTGGGGCTGACTCACCGTTGCCTGTTTTACAACCTCGTCCTTTTGCTCCGAGTTCTGAGAAGCCAGCCAGGCTTTCAGGAACTTGGTGAATGCACCCGTCTGGCTTGGCAAAGCTTGATGCTGTCGGCCTCCGATTCACAGATATTTTAGAACTGGCTCAGAGAAGAGAAAAACGGGCATGATTTGGCAAGGGGAGCAGAGATAGACTCAAGAAGCGGAAGCCAGATTATTGCTACACCGATTGTGATGGCTGCCTTGGGTTGGGTTGGGTTGGGGAGAGCGTAAGGCCACAGGTGAAGGAGCCAGCTGCTGTGGTTCGCCCCGGTCTAATTCCAGGCTTTGAGTCTCTTCTGCTAATAATAGGAGGACTCGTCCTTCTCTCTGGGCTTCCTTGTTTTCTCGCAGAGGTTTCATGACCCAACTAGGGAACATCATCAGTGCCAGTAAGGAGTGGGATTTACTAGCACTGATGATGTTATCAAGTTTGGGTAATGAAATGTCTGCAAGAAAACCACAAGCTCAGAGAGCACCAAGGACCCCACAGTCCTCCTCCTCCTCCTCCACCTCCACCTCCTCCTCCTCAAACCCCACTCCTTTCTAGCACTGATGATGTTACCTAGTTTGGTAATAAAATGTCTTGCAAGAAAACCACAAAGCCCAGAGAGCACCAAGGACCCCACAGTCTTCTTCTTCCTCCTCCTCCTCCTCCTCCTCTTCCTCCTCCTCCACCACCACCACTACCACCACCACCACTCCTCCACCCCCTCTCCCTTCTAGCGCTGATGATGTTACCTAGTTGGGTCATGAAACATCTGCAAGAAAACCACCAAGCTCGGAGAGCATCAAGGGCCCCAGCCTTCCTCCTTCTCCTCCCTGTCCTTTTCTTTCTTCTTCTCCCCTCCTTCTCCTTCTCCTCCTCCCCTTCTCCTTCTGTTCCTTCTCCACCTCTCCCTCCTCCTCCTCTTCCTCCTACTCCACTCCACAAACCCAACTGCCTTTAAGCACTGGTATTCCCTAATGAAACATCTGCAAGAAAAACACCAAGCTCAGAGAGCACCAAGGACCCAACAGTCCTCCTCCTCCTCTTCCTCCTCTCCCTTCTAGCACTGATGATGTTACCTAGTTGGGTCATGAAACATCTGCAAGAAAACCGCCAAGCTCAGAGAACACTAATTTCAACCCTGAGCTGCAAAATGTTCTCCTTGATTGAAACTATCATTTGCCTAGTCTCGGTTTAGTGTGGTGCCAGGCCCCAGCAAATGGGCTGAGCAGGGTCTCTTGCTGTTCCAAGTGGTTAGTTCAAAGAGGCAGGTCTCTCTGCAGCCCCTTCCCACCTTTAAAAACCTTGCACCTTCTGATCTTCCTCTCTCTCTCCTCCTCCTCTGAAATGTCCTCCCCCCACTTTTTTCCTTTCCAGAATTACCCCATATCATGAAAGGGTGACTGTGTTCACCCATCAGGATAAACCCCGGTTGCTTAATCCCAGTGTGTGATGTGTGTATGCGGCAAAATGAAGTGGGTGTACAACAACTCTCCACCGAGCTGTGAGTCGGGAGAGATCATCTGTGGGTTTTTGTTTTTTTTTTACACAGCAATCGAGCAGAATTCATTGGGTTTTTTGTGTCGTGGGGGAGGACCGATCGGATGAGGGGGGGGTCACGTGATCCCCTTTTGCGAAATTTTGGCCTCGATTGCGGTCGTAAGGCGAGGACCCCCTCTGCAAATCTGAATTCTGGTTGTGCTCAGATAGGGGTCTTTTGCATCTGGCACCCCTCAAGGTCAAGCGCCGTCCACTTTGTTCATCTCTGCACAGCCATCCCCAGGACTTTTTGTGCCCTAGACTGAAGTTCCTGCAGCATTATACAATCTTGCTGTGTGCATTTCCTGAGTGGGTTTGGGAATAAGGGGGGGGGGTTTCTTGCTTTCTGCTTGACCTTGGAACCTTGCAGAAGCCGGAAAGTTTTTTTCCCTCTCTCTTTAGCTGAAAATGTGTTGCACATGTGTGTGTCAGGGTTTCCTTCCTGGGGGTGGGGGTGGGAAATTGAGATCACACTCACCATCTTGCAGCAATGATAGCTTAGCTGGATGGAAGAGCAATAATAGGGTGGCTAAGCTCTTTTTTAACTCTCTCTTTTAAAAAAAACAACAACTTTCGCCTTGCACATCTCAGCATATCTGTATATGGAAAGCTCCCCTTCTCCAACTCATCTGGATCCTATTATTACAGGACTGGGAGGCAAAGCCTCATAACGTAAGAATTTTGTGGTTGCATTCAACCCAAGTCCCTTCCCCCCCCTCCCCGCTTCTGACCCCCCCCCCACTTCCCAACCCCTCCACATATCCCTGTGCATATTTTAACCCAATGTTTCTCAACCTCGGCAGCTTGAAAACGGGTGGGCTTTAACTCCCAGAATTCCAAGGCTGGCTGGGGAATTCTGGGAGTTGAAGTCCAGCCATTTCCAAGTTCCCAAGATTGAGAAACGCCGGGCTAGCTAGGTCAGGGGTAGGCAACCTTGGCCCTTTTATGACTCGTGGACTTCAACTCCCAGAATTCCTGAGCCAGCATGGGGGAACTATGGCCCTTTTATGACTCGTGGACTTCAAGTCCCAGAATCCCTGAGCCAGCATGGGGAAAACTTTGGCCCCTTCATGACTCCTGGACTTCAACTCCCAGAATTCCTGAGCCAGCGTAGCTCAGCTTGGAAACCTCTCCCTTTCCCCTCAGCATGGCTGGCTGGGGAATTCTGGGAGCTGAAGTCCACCAGTCATAAAAGAGCCAAGGTTGCCTAGCCCTTGGCTAGGTGATCCTTCTGCTCTTTCCAACTCTATCATTCATGGCTGGCTGGGGAATTCTGGGAGTTGAAGCCCACCCATCGTCAAGTTGCCGAGGTTGAGAAACAGTTGAACCTCATTTTCCTGCTTCTTCTCTGCTCCTCTGTCGCCAAGGAAGCAAAGGGACGAGGTGCCCATTGTTACCTTCTTAGCCTGACTCATTTTTAAAAGCCCGAAAACGAGTTTCTCCAGCTTCACTGAAACTTTGGGGTTTTTCTCCTTCCCATGCAGCCTTCCTCTGCAATCTGACAGCGATTTGATTTGCACCATTCCTCAAGGCTTAGTCAAGGACCATATTTCAGGGCCCTTCAAGCATCCTTCGGATTCTGGAAAATTTCGTTGTCTGCTCCAAGGGGCGGAGGGGAGGAGGAGGAGGAGGAGGAGGAGGAGGAGGAGGAGGAGGAGGAGGAGGAGGCTGGCTTTCAATTGGATCGAATCCCAACCTGTAGATCTGGGACTCTGCAATGGAGAATTTGAATCGGTTGGTCCAGAGCAGGGTCTTCCAACTTGGCCCTTTTATGACTTGTGGACTTCAACTCCCAGAATTCCTGGCTGAGGAATTCTGGGAGTTGAAGTCCACAAGTCATAAAGGGGCCAAGTTTGAAGATCCCTGGTCCAGAGCCTGGGTGTCTGTCTGCAGTTGATTGTTTCAGATGCACGCAGTGGTCATCCAAAGGCTGTTAACTCGAGGACTACCTATAACCTATTTTATTAAAGGGCACCATTGTTCATGAACTGGACTCTCCTCCTTTGATACATGGGATGGTAGCGCCTCTGACTTGGGCCCTGGAAAGACAACTAGACCCTCATTCTGGGTGTCTAAAAAAAGGACCTCTAGCTGACCCCCCCCCCAAAAAAGCGTCCATCTCATCCTTCCCCGGATAAAAATTGTGCACCCTTGTGAATGCGCAGCTCGCTGGAGGATGGTGTTTCTCCGTAGGGACGTCTGGAGCTGATCTTGCTTAGGCCTCTTTTTCTATCACTTATCTAGGCCTGCTTTTATTTCTCATGTTCTCTTTGCTAACCCTCGGCTCGGCGCATTTTGCCCTTTCCAATCCCATGGGCAGAATGCAGTTTTGTTTTTGTTTTTAAATCAAGAAGGAGAAAAGGGCAAGGACTAGAAACTTGGTTCTTTTATTCATTTTTTTTTAAAAAAAAAGCAAAATGCACATGGCTTTGAGAGACAGAAAAGGAAGGAAGGAAGAAGAAAGTAACAGAAAAAGAGAAAGAAAGAAAAGGAGAAAGGAGAGAGAAGGAAAGGAAGGAAAGAAGGAAGGAAAGGAAGAAAAAAGGAAGAAAAAGAAAGAAAGAAAGAAAGAAAGAGAGAGAGAGAAAGAAAGAAAGAAAGAAAGAAAGAAAGAAAGAAAGAAAGAAAGAAAGAAAGAGTTGCATTTTCCCATCAGGGCTGCCGACACAAACTTTGCAGGCAGCAGGTCTGTCTTGTCTATCTTGTCTGTCTATCTGTCTGCAGAGGAGCCCTGTGTGTCTTTGTGCGTGTGTGTCTTTGTGCGTGTGTGTTTGCTTTCCATCTCTCTCTTGTCCCCCCCCCTTTCAAAATATATCACGCTGGTGTAAGGTTATCGTTCCCTTCCCTGCTGGCATCTGCCTTGTCCACGCTCCAGCCAGGCTCCTGTTTCACTCCTGACGCAAGTTGCCACAAGGGGAGGCCGAGCGGCCGGGATTGGGAATGGGAGGGGTGGCGAAAAGGGGGGGGCACCCAGGAAAGCTCCTTGGCTACCCACAGACACAAATAAAACCTTTTCCTAACAGGAGGGGGGGGAGGCTTTTATTTTTAAATCTCTCTTGTTTTGCAGCCAGTTCTCGGCTGGCTTTTTCAGAGTGCCCCGGTTCCTGTCCCCCTGCCCCCCCCAGACCATTTCTTTCAGACCTGGAGCCCCAAAAGATGAGAGCCCCCCCCTTTCCAAGTCTGAGATGCAAGGTCCTGGCTTCGAAAAGACATTGCACTCTGGTCTGAAACAAGGTAGAAAAAAAAAAGCATGAAACATGAAAATATATATATGAATGCATATCAGCAAAGCAGAGGCTAAAAAAAAAACAACCCCATAGGTGAAGGAAGGATAAAGATGGCCACCTCAAGCACTGGGGAGGGTTTATATAAGCCCTTGATGATAAATTACCATGAAATTCTCCATAATAAATTATCAGGCGTTTTCCGTCTTTTGCACCTGTTATGCAAACTCTCTGGGTATTTTGGCTTCTTTCCTTCCCTCCTTTTCTCCCTTCCTCCCTCCCTCCCCCTCCCTCTTTCCTTTCCTTCCCTCTTTCCTCCCTCCCTTTTTCCCTTCTCTTTCCTTCTTCCTCTCTCCCTCCCTCTTTCTTTTTCTTCCCTCTTTCCTCCCTCCCTTCTTTTTTCCTCCTTTTCTCCCTCTCCCTTTTCTCTTTTCCTTCCCTTCCTTCCCTCCCTCCCTTTTCTCTTCCCTTCCCACTTTCCTCCCTCCCTCCCTTCTCTCCCTTTTTCCTTTCTTTTCCTCCCTCCCTCCCTCCTTTTTCTTTTCCTTTCCTTCCTTCCCTCTCTCCATCCCTTTTTCACCCCTGCCCAGCTCACCACCTACACCCGGAACCAAACGGGGGAGGGGGGGAAGGAGGGGGAGGGCTTGTTGAAGAGCAACCAGCCTTTGACCCAGAACGGGGGGGGGGCTCCAAGGGAGAAACTCTCCACCGTCTTTCCGGGCAGAGATATTGGGGAGGGGGGGCAATTGTCCCCTACATTCCCCCACTGGGGGGAGGAGGCGGCGGCGGCGGGGGTGGTTCCTGCAGCGTATAAGGGCGCGGAGGCGGCCGAGGGGGGGGAGATTGGAGGGTCCCGGGGCATCCCTGGCTTCCAGGGCCAGAGCTGGGGGGGGGCAGGTTTTGCAAAAAATGCCAGTGGGGGCTGCGAAGAGGAGAGGGTGAGAAAAGCAATGGGGGGGCTGTTGCACGGCAAGCTCTGTTGCACCCCCCCCTCCTGAAAGGAGCAGAGACCCCGCTGGGTGCATCAGAGTTAGACCCCCCCCCAAAAAAGAGCAGGGCATTCCTAGAGCCCCGCCCCTTTTGGCTCCTTTCCAGCTTCCTGTTTGACGTCAAGCGCCGAATCTCTCCGGGCTGCCCGAACGGCTCTTTTTACAACTTATGTTGCGGAGTGTGTGTGTGGGTCTGTCTCTGCTTTGTGCTTCCCCCTCCCCGCCCCCAGACAAGGCAACCTCGGCTCTCTCTCTCTCTCTCTCTCTCTCTCTCTCTCTGGCCTGGAAAGGGGGTAAAATCCACACGGATCTCCCGTGCAACTTTTTAAAATTATTATTATTTTTTTGTTTGGAATTTTTTCTCTCTTTTTTTTTTTTTGGCCCTTGTCGGAAGACTTTTCTTTCGGGGAGGGGCCCGTCCCGACGTTGCTTCCTTTCCTCCCTCTCTCGTCTCCCACCTTCCTGGATGAGGAAGATGAAGGTGGCTTCCCGGCGGCGCTGCAGGGCCCGGCACCCCCCCGCGCCTGGAGGCCACCCGCCAAAGACGGACCTTAAGCGAGGACTGAGCGGGGGCAAGCGAAATGGACACTGGCCGGGATCTTAAGCGCCTGCACCGGTCCTGGGAGTAACTGTCACCGATTGCTTTTTTTTCTTTCTTTTTTTCCTTTTTTTTTTTTTTGTGTGCAACCAGCCCGGGTGCCTCCGGAGCGAGCACACAACACACACACACACACAGAAACACACACAGACACACACAGACACACACACACACACACACACACACACACACGTACAGAGTCACCCCTGCAAGGCGTTGTGTGCGGTTTCGCTGGTTCCGTAACTCTGGGAAATCAGCATGGACAAAAAACAAGGTAGCTGCTTGTGTTGTGTTGCAATTGCGAATATTAAGAGGAATCCGAAGGAAGAATGGTGTGATTGCGCGCGGGAGGGAGGGGGGGGCCCCGCGGGAGAGCGCGAGAGAAAACGGGGTTGCGATTCAGGTTCGCTGCTTTTCCCCCCCCCCCGTGCAAAGGTTAAACGCGCCCGTTTCTGCAGCGGTGGCGCCAGGGAGGGAGGGGGGGGAAACGGCGGTGGGTTTAAAATATGCACCGGGGAGGCGGAGGGGGGGGAGAGAGAGGAAGGGAGATGTGTTACCAGTGTGCAAAAAAAATAAATAAAATCAAATAAAAAGTTTTGCACGGGTTTTCCGGGCAGGGAGTTTTGCACGGTGGGAGGGCGGGGGGGGGTGGAGGCAGAAAGTGCAAAAGGGCGTGCAAAGCTTTTGCAAGGGCCCCGGTTGGGTTGGGGTCGCCGCTTCTCGCTTGCAGCCTCTCCCAAAATCGTTGCCCTTCGGAGCAATTGGACGGAGGGGGGGGTGGCCGTGTCGGGAGAGTGTGTGTGTGTGGGGGGGTAATCTTGCAAAACTTTTGTGATATTTCCGGCCGGCTCTTGACAAGGCGCTTTTGCAGCTGTGTCGTGCAGGCGAGGCTCAAAAGAGTTTCAGCCATGCCTTTCAATTTATTATTATTATTATTATTATTATTATTATTATTATTATTATTATTATTATTATTATTATTATTATTATTATTATTATTTTCCTCTGTGCAAAAGGATTGCGGCTTCCCTTTTTCCTCTTTTATTTTTTTTTTTGCAACTTCCGCAAAAGGGAGGCCCAGCCTTCCTTCGGAAAAAAGCGGGATGGGGGGGGAATTCCAGTTGCTCCTTCCCAATAGTTGCTGTCTCCCCCCCCCACCTTCCCAAACGACTGGGATTGGGTTTTCTGACGTTAGTGCCTGTGCATCCTTTTCAGCAACCCTTGCTAATTCTTCTTCTTTCCCCCCCCCAGAAAAGAAATTCTGGGCTGTGTTTCCTGCTTTCCAGTCGACAAAAACTGGTGGCGCTCTGTATATGCTTAGAAGTAGCCTTTTCCCTTCTTTTCCAGAAACTGTGTGTAAATGGCAGGCTATCTAGCAAAGGGTGTGTTGGTTGCAGATGAGGAAGCTTAAATATCCAGGACCCCCTTTATTATGGGGGGGGGAGGATTTGAGGTCACAGGTGATGATCTCCTGCAGTTCCCTGGCCCTGCATTTTGCTGAACATAGTTGCAAATTGCAATCTTGGGTGCCTATCAGCCGTGAGTGATCATCCTGGATGATAGCAATCTATTCGCAGTCCGATACATGAGGGACAGTGTATGCATTTGCTAAACTAAATAGGTTTGTGTATTATGGTTGGACAGGAGACCACTAAGTGATATAGACTAGATTGCGGGATTGTGGGGGAGGGGGGGGTGAAGCCTTGGCAGCAGGTGACTTGCAAGCCGCTTTGAGTGGCTGTCAAAAAAGCTAGGTGGGGATGGCCATGAAGTCACCAAAAAGGTAGGCTTGACTGACAGGAGATTTTTTTACCCTTTATGTAAATTAAATTAAGCTCAGTTTTGGTCCTGCCCTGTCCTTTTCTGTGCCCAAATGCAGAAAAGTTTGCAAAGTTGAGAGAGAGAGAGATGAGAGAGAGAGAGAGAGACGAGAGAGGAGAGAGAGAGAGAGAGAGAGAGAGAGAGAGAGGAGAGAGAGAGAGAGAGAGAGAGAGAGAGAGAGAGAGAGAGAGAGAGAGAGAGAGAGAGAGAGAGAGAGAGATGGACCCATAGATAGATAGATGATAAATAAGACAGACAGACAGACAGATGATGATGGACCCATAGATAGATGATGAATGGACCCATAGATTAGATAGGTAGGTAGGTAGGTAGGTAAATAGGTAGATAGATGGATGGACCCATAGATAGATAGATGAATAGACAGACAGACAGATAGATGATGGATGGACCATAGATACGGTAGATACATAGATACATAAATAGATGTTTCTCAACCTTAGCAATTTGAAGGTAAGTAGACTTCAACTCCCAGAATTCCCCAGCCAGCCGTGGATATAGGTTTTTTGTTTTTTTTTTTAAGTTAAGAATGCTGTTTGTGTCCTTGCCTGTTTCCTGCATTATCGCACCAGTGCAGAATCTCTGGTATCTGAGATGAAATTCCTAGGAACTCATTGTGTTGACATATTACGAGAAAGCGAGTTGCTGAAAGAATTGCTAGCATTGCAGAGGGCTGTACAATCTGAACTAGGAACAAAGATAGAGTTTCCAGAAGCTGGTGGGGGAGGACGGGGTTTTTCCCCCCACACACAAATACACAGACACACAACTACACAGAACTACACTCTACTGATCAATGGAGCTGGCCTCGCTTACGTTTCGGATGTTCAGAACACTTTGCATAAGGGTCCTTCTTCGCCTGGCTGTCGCTGTTAGTCTTTGAGACTGCAAATCCTAAAGATTTGCTAGCTGAGCGAGTTTTACACCCCTGTGAGGTAGGCCAGCAAGTTCCTCCTGCAGACACAAAAACGGGTCGTCCTCATTTAGCAACCGTTCAGTGAAAAACAAAAATCAGTCGGCAAATAGTCTTCCCATTGAGATCTGCAAAACCAGTAAAAAAAAAAGTGAAAGATCAGAGTCACGGTTTCACTCAGTGACCTGTTAAAGACCAAGCTGAGTGTTGCTAAACGAGGACCGCCTGCAGATAAACTGGATTAAGATGATGCCTTATTATGCAAACCTCTGCACAATGATTTTTGGGAGAGAGGCAGGGTTATAGTTCTGGAGCCTGTGCACTTTGTAATTTTAACGCCAAGTGGCTGCAGTGAATCCAGACCAAAGCGTTTGATTTTATTTATTTTCGGACTTCCTCTCCCGCTGCCAGCCAAGGTTTTTTTTTCCCCTTGGTGGCATTAACGCTGTGCCTCTAAGCAGGCGAGGGTAGAATTTGGCCTGGTGGTTGAAGTCCCAGGACATTTTTAGAAGGGAGGAGAATATCACCAGCTGGTTGAATTTTTTCCTGGCACTTTTTGGTGCAGGCTAAAAAAAAACAACCCCAAAACGCCAAGGCTATGGGAAATTGTGCTGTCATGGAACATTTTGACACACACACACTCCCCCACTCCAAATGGGGAATTTTATGAGTCCAGAATGGCTGTTCTTAAATCTCCATCCCCTTTTGGCCAGTTTGCAGAGAAATGTTCCCCATTCTACGGGGGGGGGGACATTTTGCAAAGGCCGGCGGACTTCTGTGTGCTTGGCAAATCAGTTTCATTCAACAGGGATCATATTTCCAGGTTTCTTTCCCTCCTTTGAAAGATGGCATAAATAATCTGCATTTTAGCTTGTGCTAGCATGCTGGATAAAGGAAAGCACCACGTAATTCTCAGTGGGAAATTTGGGAGGGGCCGTCACCGGAGAAGGTCCTGTTGGGAAAATGGGTCCCGCTTCATTTCAGAGAAGGGTGGCGTTTTAAGGTCCTGGTCTCTCAGTGTTGGCCAGCGTGGCGGTTGAGTGCCAAGGTGTAACCGTGGTTCTTCACTGACAACCATTTGTTTAGCAACAAGTTAACAACAGCGCTCAGAAAAGGACTTAACGTCCGGTTCTCGCTCTTATAACGGCCACCGTACCTCGGCGTGCAAATTGTACAGTCTCTACAGGTAACTCTCAACGACCGTAGTTGAGCCAAAATTTCCGTCGCTAAGCGAAGCAGTTGCTAAGCGAGCTTTCCTCCCCGTTTGGAGACCTTTTTTGCCCCAGTTGTTAAGTGATTCACACAGTTGTTAAATGAATCACAATCGTTAAATAATAATAGTAATCATAGTCATAATAGTCATAATAATAATAATAATAATAATAATAATAATAATAATAATAATAATAATAAAGTTGGAAGGGACCTTGGAGGTCATCTAGTCCAACCCCTGCTCAGGCAGGAAACCCTGCCCTAGACCATCTCTCTCTCTCTCTCTCTCTCTTCTCTCTCTCTCTCTCTCTCTCTCTCTCTCTCTCTCTCTCTCTCTCTCTCTCTCTCTCTCTCTCTCTCTCTCTCGTGTGTGTGCGCGCGCACACACACACACATGGTTTTCTCAAGGCGAAATCCTGTCCGTGGCCTACAAGGTTTTTTGTTTTTTCCCCCCTTCAGACAAACAGAAGTCACCCGTCTCAGGGATATGTCCTGTCTCCAGAGGCGTGTATGTGTGGTGGTGGGGGGGTTTGTGAATGTATTTTTACCATCCTTTTGGTGACTCAGAAGCCTGATGACATCACCAAGTTCAGGCAGGCCCAGAAATTCTTTGGGAACAAAAGAGGTTTTTACAGTCATCTTCTGGAAACGATTCAAGGAAGTCTTGGAGGAGACTATATATATAATAATAGGGGAAAGGTCTTGGCATTTGGAAAGACTGTACGGAGCGGTGCGGAAAAAAGAGATGTTTCATTGTGCAGTGCAGCAGGTTTAATTTGAGTTTTTAAGGGTTGGAAGTTCAGCTTGCATCCATCTAAAGAGCAGTCCCTTTAGACCAGGGGTTCTCAACCTTGGCAACTTTAAGACTTGTGGACTTTAACTCCAGAATTCCTCAGCAGCATTAGACCAGGGGTTCTCAACCTTGGCAACTTTAAGATTTGTGGACTTTAACTCCCAGAATTCCTCAGCCAGCTTTGCTGGCTGAGGAATTCTGGAGTTGAAGTCCACAAGTCTTAAAGTTTGCCAAGGTTGAGAACCCCTGCTTTAGACTTAAACAGATTTTGGAGTGATTTTCCAGGATGGTTATTGGGAGGGGGGGTAAGCGGAGCCCTCAAGAGAAGGGGGGGGGGTGCTGGTAGAAAACCTCAAAAAAGATCTTCAAAGAAGTAAACTGTTTTTTTTAATGTATTCAGTAGGTTTTTCAATCCTGCCTTTACTGTATTAATGTTTTATCAATAACTCATGGTGGTGAACATACTTAATGCTCCCCTCCTCCTATTTTCCCCAGAACAACCACCCTATGAGGTAGGTTGGGCTGAGAGAGAGTGACAAACCCAAAGTCACCCAGCTGGCTTTCATGCCTAAGGCAGGACTAGAACTCACCGTCTCCTGGTGATTGGCCCAAAGTCACCCAGTTGCCTTTCATGTCTAAGGCAGGACTAGAACTCACCGTCTCCTGGTGATTGGCCCAAAGTCATCCAGCCACCTTGCACGCTTAAGGCAGGACTAGAACTCACCATCTCCTGGTGATTGGCCCCGGAATCACCCAGCCAGCTTTCTTGCATTTTTCTAAGAGACTCCTTCTATGCAGTCCAGTAACATTGGGCAGCATTTGTTGCAAGTGTGAATGCCCTTTGGAAAAACAAGTCAAATTTCATTTCTTGGCCAGAATAGAAAAGAGGAACCAGATTTGCTGCTGTTTGGCCAGCAATTTTTATATCACCTAAACATGAAATATTGTACAATCTCCTTTCCTGGCTCCCTGCTGCAACTGTAGCGAGCATCAGAAAAGCAGGACTGTGATCAGCAACGAAGATGCTTTTTTTTTTTGCATGGAGATTGACAGATCCCTGTAGCTCCCATTTTCAGTCGCTCAGTTCTGAAAAAGGGCAAGTGAGAATCGGAGTCTGCCTCCCTAAGACGTTCGCTGGTTAATTGTGTTGCTCTATGGAGGGACAGCCTACTCAGAACAACAGACATGGAAGGGACCTTGGAGGTCTTCTAGTCCAGCCCCCCTGCTCAGGCAGGAGATGCTCTACCATTCCAGTCAAGTGGCTGTGCAGTCTCTTCTTAATGACTTCCAGTGATGGAGCAGCCACAACTTCTGGAGCGAGGTTGTTCCACTGATTAATCATTCTCACTGTCAGGAAATTCCTCCTTAGTTCCAGGTTGCTTCCCTCCTTGGTGAGTTTCCATCGGTTGCTTCTTGTCCTGCCTTCAGGTGCTTTGGAGAATAGGTTGACCCCCTCCCCCCTCTTCTTTGTGGCAACCCCTGAGATACTGGAAGACATCTGTCATGTCACCACTCATCCTTCATTAAATTCAGTCTTTGCAATTCAGCATAACGATCCATTCTTTTGGGGATTAGGGATTAGGGGTGTGTAGGTGTGCGTCTCTCCAAAAAAAACACACCTTGCTGTCGTGGTGGCAAGCTTTAAGAAGAGGTTTTCTTTAGAGAAATTTTCCTCTTAGAGAAATTAACGGAGAAGACTAGCAACGGTGAATTCTACTTGCTATAAGGTTACCTCCTCGACCAAAAGCAACAGTTGCTGGGCAACACAGCCAGGGCAATCACAGTGTGCGTGTGTCCTGCTTTGCAGCTTTCCAGAAACATCCATCTGTCCACTAGGAAGCGGATCCAAGCTCACTTGGCCTTCTAAAACAGGCCCAGTGAGTCTCAATACTGTATTGCACTGGCTAAGGATCCACTCTTCTTTTGAGTCATCCGAAAACAAATGGTAGCACAGCTGCATTTATAGGGCTTTTAAACACACCCCTGTCCCACTTTCCTGGGGTGACTCATGTCTGACTTCCAGGCGAGTTAGCAGTCAATTCTTTCCTTCCTTCCTTCCTTCCTTCCTTCCTTTCCTTCCTTCCTTCCTTCCTTCCTTCCTTCCTTCCTTCCTTCCTTCCTTCCTTCCTTCCTTCCTTCTCATTCACTCAGAAATTTTTCCCTTCCCTTCCTTCCTTCCTTCCTTCCTTCCTTCCTTCCTTTCCTTCCTTCCTTCCTTCCTTCTTCCTTCCTTCCTTCCTTCCTTACTTACTTACTTACTTACTTACTTACTTACTTACTTACTTCTTTCCTTCCTTCAATATGTCAATGCATAACCCAGAAATCTGTGCCACAATAAAGGGGATTTCAGTAGCATTAAAACAGGAGATTTTGCATTGCCTGGAAAATTAAACACCACAACTCAGAATCTTGGGAAAATCTCTCCCTCTTTATTTTTGTTTGTTTTTGAATTTGCAAAAGAGAAACTGTTAGAATTGCCTTTGCACAGAACGGTTTGCGAGTCTATACAATAAGCAAAATAAACAAACAAACTATTGTTGCATATGGATGCTTAACCTTGGCTTTGCTCTGGATGACATATAGATGCATTAACATCCATTCCACAGCCTTCCTGCTTTAAACTCAACTATTGTTGCAGAATCATTTCCGAAGGTTTTGTATCCTGGCCTGTTTTTATTTTTGTGACGTGCGTTTTCTGTGTGTCGTTGACCTTCTCCTGCCACTGGCATAGAAAGAGGAGAAAGAAATACAAAGCCACCAGATCAGCAAGCTTTGCAGAAATGCAGAATCCCTTGACAGGCAGTTCTGGAAGCCAATCAGATGGTGATCCAACTAGGATGCTGTTCATTTTGGAGGGGGATTTTGAACCTGCTGGATTCTTCCCCACCTCTGTTTCCTCTAGGTCCGGGGTGTCCAACCTTGTTGACTTTAAAACTTGTGGACTTCTAACTCCCAGAACTCCCAAAGCTGGCTGGGGAATTCTGGGAGTTGAAGTCTGCAAGTCTTAAAAGTCAGCAAGGTTGGACACCCTGTTTTAGGTCGTTGTTAGCTTGCCGATGCGTCTTGTGAACCGGAAGCGGCCCAGATGTGCAGATTGCACAGAGGTCTCGCATTTTCTGCAGCCTCTGCATGCATGCGCATGCACGGCTGTCGCCGGGGAGCTGCAAGCTGAGTGCAGCAACCCGATACTCAGTCCTGTTGCCTGACAAGCCTCCAAGAAAGGTGGAATTTCCTGCAAAGCTTGTTGGGTCAGGATCCCAGTCGCCCAAACGCTCCCGGCTTCAGGTGTTCACAGGGCTGGCAGCCCGAGTGGGTGGAGACAGGAATCCGAGCTGAGGATACAGAGCCTCCTTTTCCATCTTCAGGGTGTCGTAGGCACCCCGCCAAGGAAAACTTAGAGGGAGCGTTTTTAGTTGAAGTTGGGGCTCATCTTGTGGCCATGAGGCTGCCAGAGTCAAGGGGCGGGAGAGGGGCAGGACCTCCGGCCAAGCCAGACCTGCCTGGCTATTGGTGCTAGTCCTCATGGTGTGCAGAAGAGTACATGGCTCTCCCCCGATGTGTGGGCCAAGTAAGGGTCAGTTGGAAGGGAGAAGATATCTATATATCTATACCTATATATCCATATCTCTATATCTTGTGTATCTATATCCATATATCCCTCTCTCGATCCATTTCATGATAAAAGTCTCTTTTTAAAGGTTATGGACCATAATATCCATACTGGTTCATTGCAGGCTGGTAGACATATATATTTTGGTTTCTTAGGATAAGGCTGAGAGATAGTGACTTATCTAAAATCATCTAATCATCACCTTCCTTATCCATGACAAAGGGAGCATTTAACTAGAATCTGGGTCTCCCTATTCTAGTGTAGCTCCTTGACCATTACATCACACTGAACCATCTCTCTCTCTCTCTCTCTCTCTCTCTCTCTCTCTCTCTCTCTCTCTCTCTTCTCTCTCTCTCTCTCTCTCTCTCTCTCTCTCTCTCTCTCTCTCTCTCTCTCTCTCTCTCTCTCTCTCTCTCCACACACACACTTATACACACATATACATATATGCATATGCAAATTATATATCCCTGTCCTGTAGCTATGGAAAGATTTACCGGACCGCAAACTAGAATGACAAGCCTGGTTGTTAGTCACACGGGGTGACTAAAGAGGTATTCACCATCTGCCGGGCCCTCCTTTTTTTCCTAAATCCTGTCTAAAATCCACCGTGAACTCTCCTTCTCGCGGTTAAGTTCAGGGAGGGAAGGAAGCAGCGGGGTTATTACGCAAGCAACGCACCTCTCTTGATTTGTCTTCCTTTTTTTTTTTTAAAGAAAAAAGTGCCGTTTCATAAAATCAAGCCAGTTGCTTCCGGGTTTAATAGTGTTGTCTTCAGATCCAGCCTCAATGCAGTGTTTGTTCTGAGATGCGTACAATGAGGCCGGACTTCAGCTTGCGTTTTGCATTTTGTTTCTCTATCCGAGTGGCTTTATTCTGCCTTTTGGGGAACGGGTGGAAAGATTTCAGCTCTTGAGTTCTGAGCAACCGTCTCTGAAGGGGGCAAAGCCGCCTGCCAAAATGTCTTGCTTCCATGAAGGCAGAGGTCTCCCAAGGCTGGGCTGGCTGAAGTATTTCCTCCATGGCTTATCATCAGCCCAGCTATTCAGGCTTTTTAAAACAACAGCTCTTTTCTAACCTCTCCTCTCTTGTCTTACAGATCCCAAAGGATCCTTGGAAAAACGCAAAGTCGGTAAGCGAGGAATACATTTTTTTAAAAAAAAACAACAACAACAAATTCCTCCAGGGCTGAAAATCACTTGTTTGACATGCCTACAATAGCTGAGACTTAGAACCAAAATTCTTCATTCTTTGGAAATGGAAATAGAGATTAACAGAGTTAGAAGGGACCTTGGAGGTCATCTAGTCCCACCCCCTCCCTACTCAGGCAGGAAAGCCTATACCATTTCAGACAAATGGCTGTCCAATCTCTTCTTCAAAACCTCCAGTGTTGGAGCATTCACATGTTCTGGAGGCAGGTTGTTCCACTAGTTAATTGTTCTAACTGTCAGGAAGTTTCTCCTCAGTTCTAGGTTGCTTCTCTCCTTGGTTAGTTTCCACCCGTTGCTTCTTGTCCTGCCTCCAGGCGCTTTGGAGAATAGCTTGACTCCCTCTTCTTTGGGGCAGCCCCTGAGATATTGGAAGACTGCCATCCTGTCCCCCCCTCATCCTTCTCTTCATTAAACCAGACAGACCCAATTCCATCAACCGTTCTTCATAAGTTACAGGAATTGAGTATGTCACATTTGAATGTGCAATAGGGAGAACGGAATAGATGAATTTCCCCCCCTGTTTTTATCCTCTCAACAGCCTGGCGAAGTAGGCTGGGTGTGAGACAGCGAAGCCAACACAATGACAACTGGGGTAGAAAGCATTTTGAATTAGACAGGGTCCTCATAGCCTTCACGTCCTTTTGAATCAATTCTAGTCCTGATTCACTTCTGCCGTTGGTTTCGTTTAGCGCATGATGTAAAAACGCAGCCACTTGCATGATGTTGTTGGGTCTTTTTTTTTAAACTATAACTATGAATAAACTATAGTTTGGCCCTGTACATGAAGAGAAGCCTTGTCCTCTTGAGCAGATTGTTTTTTGTTTTTTGTTTTTTTAAAATGTCCTTTTTCTTCTAGGAACAAAGAAGAAAAGACCACCGATTTTAAGAATGCCGTCGGTTAATAAACAGTCACCTGTCCCTGCAACGTAAGATCTATTTCTCCTCTTTTTACGGACAAAACTCAAGTAACAAAATGTTTGACTCCCTTCACTCCCTTAAGTGAAGGACTATCAGTAAAAGTTAAATGTCGTTTGGCTGAACCCCATTTTCAGTGAAAACACCGGCCTTAAGAGGCTGAAAGATCCAATCAAAAGGAATGTTAAAGCAAAGTTGCTTTTCTCCACAACTCCGTTTAAGGAACCCGCAGGTAGAACGAAGAAGCAGATGTTCTTCCAGGCGTTATCCCTCCCCACAGTCCGTTGTTTCTGAATCAGTCTGGACAATCAGCCTAACTTATGTCAGCAGCATCCAGTTACCTAATGAGATAATTGATGTTTTCATATAATTGGCCTCCATTTATGTCACTCGTGTGGTTAGGTGACGTTGGTTAAGGGTTAGACCAAATGACATAAGCCGGTGCATCTGAGGTCAACATTTCCATGATATAACCTCCTCACCAAAGGACATCAGTTAAGGTCCTTTGGATTTAACAGACTCCCTGCTGTCTGTTAAATGGAAGTTTTCTTGTAATGCCAGAACACGAGAAAGGATGAATTGTGTCTTCTTCAGCTTGGGATGTCTGATTGATCAGCTGAAGCCGCAACTCGATTGATTATATTTTTTTAATCTTGTTTTCTTTTTCCAATGCTAGAACGTAGGAGGTGGGCACCGGGTTTTTGGCATTGGGTCTTCTCCAGAATCATTTTGGGGACTGGATTGGATTCTTTTCTTTTTGTTTCTTCCACAGACCACCCAGGAACTTGGACTCCAGGACTTTTATCACCATTGGAGAAAAGGTAGACCTTGTTCTCTGTCCAAGCTTTTGACTTTTTCTTCTGCAGAATTCTTTGATTCACTATTTATCTTGTGATGTTTACAAAGATTAATACCTAATGTTGTATGCTATGTTCTAGGATGATTGTTTAGCAATAGGATCTTTGCTTTAATGTTGATCACATTAATATGGAACCAGATAAGAGAAACACCAATCAAACAAAGTGTAACAGGAGTATAGTTGAGGCTAGACGCGAGGGGTGGAACAAGGCTTACTAACTCAGACGTTTTCAATGACTAATACTTAGTATTGTATATCAGGTGCCATGATGATTGCTGCACAATACGTTTTTATGTTCAATGTTGATTGTTTTAATAAAAGAATTTTATATATTAAAAACAAAAACAAAAAAAAACAGGAGAGGCTCAGAACTGCACGGATAGTGCCCCCTCCATACGAGTGTTGCTTTGTGTAGGCAAAGCTTGTGTGCAGGTACCCAGTTGGGACAAAATCCAAGGTGTGGTGGTTTCACCCTCTTCTTGTGGTCCCATAAGGTTGACTACTGGGTGCATGCATGACCCCAA
The DNA here is from genome assembly GCA_034064705.1 of Bothrops alternatus. Classification (NCBI taxonomy): domain Eukaryota; kingdom Metazoa; phylum Chordata; class Lepidosauria; order Squamata; family Viperidae; genus Bothrops; species Bothrops alternatus. Next base: position 683,258 of record JARGCV010000470.1, on the reverse strand, counting down.
GCAACTGTGGTTTGCTTAGTTTTTATTTAGCAAGGGACGTTCTTCTCGCATTGGTAGACCACTGTTGTTCAAATTTGACACCTTTAAGACTCGTGGACTTCAACTCCCAACATGCTGATTGGGGTATTCTGGGAGTTAAAGTCCAATCTTGAAATTGCCAAGTTTGAAAAAGACTGCTGTAGATCATGAGTGCCAGCTGTAGAGATTGTATCAGTCTTCTTTATTATTATTATTATTATTATTATTATTATTATTATTATTATTATTATTATTTATTAAATTTCTATACCGCCCCTCTCCCGAAGGACTCGGGGCGGTTTACAGCCTTAAAATTTAAAAAACATATAAATGTACAAAATTAAAATATTTAAAAATAAATTAAACAAATTAGGCCATAAAATCCCATATAAAACCCAATATATACAAATCCTAAAATCCTAAAAAATTACAAAAATCCTAAAAATTACACAATCCCCCTAAAACATTTTCACCCGGTTGGAGCCGGAGGTTCTATGCCAGGCCGGCCTGTTGAAAAAGGAAAGTTTTCAGTTCCCGACGGAAGGTGCGTAAGTCCGTCATCGTACGGAGTTCGGGGGGGGGGAGCTCGTTCCAAAACGTCTTGCACCACAAGCTGTAATTACCACAAGCCATGGCTTGGTGGGCGAGAATCCATCTCATCCCAAGAAGCTGGCCTGATAACATCTCCAGAACTTCTGGAAGAATGTTCTTCTAAGCTCTTCCAGTATCTTAAGCACTTGGGGAAACCCAGGTCTCCTCTTTCATACCTCTTCTTGTTTTCTGTTGAACCTGACCTCAGTGCTCTTCTGAGTTCCTACTCTTTGTGGGCCTGACCTGACCTAATGGATGGGTCACTCGAGGTCACCGTCTCTCTTCCTCCCAACAGCCTTTTCTATTCCTGCCTTTGAAAGCTTTTCATTGGCTGTGGGCTGACCCAGCTCGGACTCCTGGGAGTTTGTGTGACCCTCACACTTAGCAGCTAGAAATAGCTGCTGGTTTCTGGTTACAAGCTGCGCCATAAGCTTCAGTCAAAGAATAACGATCTTTGTTTTAGACACGGAGATCGCTTCCTTCTTTCAAGTGGGAAGGCCAAAGCCATCAGAGATAATCTGCATTAAATGTCTGAAGTTGTCTGGGGTGTAAAGCCCCAGGTCTTTCCCCGGGTCTCCTGTTTTTCATTTCTCTCTGCCAAGAAAGTCTCCTGCCATTTAGACTTTCCTGTAAGCTGGAATTGCAATGGGCCACTTCTGTTTAAGAGTCCAAGAACGCTTTATTAAGTTACACGGCAAAGTTCTGCTCCCTCTGTCCTCAGCTGCGAGGGGAAATTCCTACTTTTTCTCCACGGTGGCAAAAAAAATGACGATTTATGAGCAGGTTAGGGGGATCAGTTGGTCCAAGGGACACCTCGGGGAATTTCCTCAAGAGTGCATTTGTGGAAAAAGACAAAAAGTGAGATCTACGGTTACCTATTTGCTAAATAGCTGGAGTGGTGGAAAGACTAACATGGAGATTCTCAGTCCTCCAGGTTTGTGGTTTTCCCCAAGGTGCTTTTTCAAGAGGCAACTGGCTTTCCTTGTTTTTCTTTGAAGATGTTTTGCTTCTCGTCCCAGAAGCTTCTTCAGGTTCTGACTGAATGGTGGGGAATGGAGGATTTATACTCCTTGCAGAGAGCTGGTCATTTGCATCCTTTTAGAGAGTCGTTGAGGCCACTTGGAGACTTATCTGTGTCCTCAGGGTTACCTGAGTGGTGCAAATGGGTGTGCAGCCTTCTTGGCTGCGGAATGTTTTCTGTCCTGTGTCAGGTGCAGTGATAAAACGGGGCAAAACTCACTTAGCAAGTTTCTCACTTAGCAACGTCAAATTTGGGGCTCCAATTGTGTTCTTAAGTCGAGAACGGCCTGCGTTCCCAGGAAGAAAGATAACTGCTAAAGAGTTGGGTGTTGCTTTGCTTTCGAGTTTCTCAAACCTTGGCGAGTTTCCGCTGCGTGGACTTCAACTCCCAGAATTCCACGTGCAAGTCAGAACACGGTTATTTTTCCTTTTAAAGGATGTTTTATGTGGTTCCCAGATTGCCGATGGCAACAAGTTGGCTTGAACGGATGGAATGTTGGTTCCTGGAAGTGTGTTTGTGTTGGTTTGTTGAGCGTTCACGCAGAGGGCACAAGACCTGTCTCTGTGTTCTTCATCTGTTGGCCGTTTTCTTTACTCTGTTTTTTGCATCACGTCCGAACTGCAGAACTTTGAAGTTGAGGCCGATGACTTGGTGAGCATCTCCGAACTGGGCCGAGGTGCTTACGGCGTGGTGGAGAAAGTGCACCACGCGAAGAGCGACACGATCATGGCTGTGAAGGTGAGAACCTTAACAAAAGGGCTGCAAATATTTGGACCTAAGTTTCATGGTCAATCATCGAGGGAGATCAGACTAGGACAGGTGCTGGTGTAGAAATTGGCAGATGGTGAGTTCTAGTCCTGCCTGAGTCAGGAAAACTGGCTGGGTGACTTTGGGCCAATCGCCAGGAGACGGTGAGTTCTAGTCCTGCTTTAGCCATGAAAGCTGGCTTCAAGCCAGTCACCCTCTCTCTGCCTCACAGGGTTGTTTCCGTGGGGAAACGAGGAGGCAGCAGTATTAGGTAGTTCACCATTGATTTCTAATAAATAAATAAATAAATATTAGCATTGCTCCATCTTGAAGAGTGGACAGCCAAGTCCCAGAATTCCCCACCTAGCAGAGCCCTCAGTGGGAATTCTGGATATTGTGGTTCATTGTCTGGAGGTTAGGAAGATGGTCTGTCCTTCCTTCCTTCCTCCCTTCCTCCCATCTATCCATCATAATTAGCTTCCTTCCTTCCTTCCTTCCTTCCTTCCTTCCCATTCACTCAGAATTCTTACTTTTCCTTCCTTCCTTCCTTCCTTCCTTCCTTCCTTCCTTCCTTCCTTCCTTCCTTCCTTCCTTCCTTCCTTCTCATTCACTCAGAATTCTTCCTTTTCCTTCCTTCCTTCCTTCCTTCCTTCCTTCCTTCCTTCCTTCCTTCCTTCCTTCCTTCCTTCTCATTCACTCAGAATTCTTCCTTTTCCTTCCTTCCTTCCTTCCTTCCTTCCTTCCTTCCTTCCTTCCTTCCTTCTCATTCACTCAGAATTCTTCCTTTTCCTTCCTTCCTTCCTTCCTTCCTTCCTTCCTTCCTTCCTTCCTTCCTTCCTTCCTTCCTTCCTTCCTTCCTTCCTTCCTTCCTTCCTTCTCATTCACTCAGAATTCTTCCTCCCTCCCTCCCTCCCCACTGATCGGTATCCTTTTGCTCCCGACCCAGAGAATCCGAGCCACTGTGAATACTCAGGAGCAGAAGAGGCTGGTGATGGATCTGGATGTCTCCATGAGGACCGTCGACTGCTTCTACACCGTCACGTTTTACGGAGCTCTTTTCAGAGAGGTAGACAAGAAACCCAGAAGCCTCCCAAACTCACTGGGAAAAGCCAGTCTGGGTTCAAATGCAGATCGTCCTTGATCTGAACCGAGCAGGGATGATGGGACCTAAGAATTTTTGGAAGGACTGAAAATTTCTTCTCTGGTTCTCAGGGTGATGTGTGGATCTGCATGGAACTGATGGACACGTCGCTGGATAAATTCTACAAGAAGGTTCTGGAGAAGAAGAAGACCATTCCTGAAGACATCCTAGGAAAAATAGCGGTGGCTGTGAGTGTTATCTTTATGCCCATGTTTACCAAAGCAGGACAAAAGAAGCAACGGATGGAAGCTCACCAAGGAGAGAAGAAACTTAAAACTAAGGAGAAAATTCCTAACAGAACCATTAATCAGGGGAACAAATTGCCTTCGGAAATTGTTAATTTGGGCATATCCTGGAGGTAAATGAAAAATCTCACCCCCGTCACCTCAGTTTCCTTGGTTCTGGTTTGTCTGCACAGTTTTAAAATGTCAATGCATCGTTTTAAAAACGTTAATAGTTTTTTCTATTTATCTTTTTATATTCCGTAAGCTGCCCAGAGTCGCCCTATTGGGGAGATGGAGGGCATATAAATGTAATGAACAAATCAACCAAATAATGCAGCCATTTGTAGTTGTCTGCTGGTGAGTCAAGGAGCCAGTTTGATCTGCTGCGATGCTCGTGTAAAAAAGAGAGTTTGAGGGTTTTGTTAGGGGTATTTGAGACCGAAAAAATGGAATTAAATGGCTTGAGTTGCTGTGCCCTGTATAGCAGCTAGAAAGTGTGAGAGTGTCCCACAACTTAACGGGTATATCTGTTGTTTCTCCCCTTTTGTCCAGATTGTCCGAGCCCTGGAGCATCTCCACAGTAAATTGTCAGTGATTCACAGAGGTAAGGTTCAAATTGCAGATCCCATCAGATTGACAGAGAAAGCAGCTGAGGGTTAATAACACAGGTGAGGCCCAGTTAAATTACAGGCCGTCCTCATTTAGGGACCGGAAGTGGGACTGGCAACTCCGCCACTAAGTGAAACAGTTTCCTAAGTGGGGAATCACATCGCAGCGGCTGTGTTTCCCTTCCAGATGAGTACAGATTGTCCTCAGCTTACAGCAGTTTTGATCCCAAGGCCGTTTTGTCTTCCCTGCTTACAGATGTGAAGCCGTCCAACGTCTTGATCAACAAACAGGGACATGTGAAAATGTGTGATTTTGGAATTAGCGGGTACTTGGTGGATTCAGTGGCTAAAACGTTGGATGCCGGCTGCAAACCTTACATGGCTGTGAGTGGGGTGGGGTGGGGGGCCTCCATTGTGGGGACACACGCGTGTGAGTTTAGGGGAGAACCCCCAATCCGTTTCCCTCTTCCCTTCTTTCCTCCTAATTCGCTTTTATTTTATTTTCCCCCTGCAGCCAGAAAGAATTAATCCGGAGCTAAACCAGAAGGGGTATAATGTCAAATCAGACGTTTGGAGTCTTGGGATCACTTTGGTAAGGAATCAAGGCGGCCTTGGGGACTGGCAAGGCAGAAAGCATAAGGACTAGTCGCATGCTGTGCTTTGGAGTTAGAAAGGCTTAGAGATCCGGCCGCGTCAGGAGACTTTCCTTGGATTTGGTCTCCCTTGTGGACTTCCCCCCATCGTCTCCCCTGCAGTCGTAGGGAGCCAGATTGTGGATAAATCCAGTATTTCTAGGGACCCTGGTGCTTTCCGAGCCTGGTGGCTTTCTTGCAGACGTTTTGTGGCCCAACTAGGTAACATCATCAATGCTAGAAGGGAGTGGGGTTCGCTCTCTAAGCAAGCTTCTAGCACTGATGATGTTCCCTAGTTGGTTCATGAAACGTCTGCAAGAAAACAACCCAACTCAGAGAAGCACTAAGGACCCCACAGTCATTATCGTCCTCTTCCTCCTCTTCCTCTTCCTCCCCCTCCTCCACTCTTCTCCTCTTCCCATCTGCAAACCCCACTCCCTTCTAGCACTGATGATGTTCCCTAGTTGGGTCATGAAACGTCTGCAAGAAAACAACCCAACTCAGAGAAGCATTAAGGACCCCACAGTCATCGTTCTTCCCCTCCTCTTGCTCCCCCCTTCTCCTCCCCTCTGTAAACCCCACTCCCTTCTAGCACTGATGATGTTATCTAGTTGGGTCATGAAATGTTTGTAAGGAAGCCACCAGGGTCAGAGAATTACCAGGGCTCCAGAGTTCAGCCCTGAGCTACAAATATTCTCTCCTATTGGAATCCAATCTGTGTCTCTCTCCAGATCGAGATGGCCATTCTCCGTTTCCCCTACGACTCCTGGGGGACCCCCTTCCAGCAGCTTAAGCAGGTGGTGGAAGAGCCATCCCCCCAGCTCCCAGCCGACCGCTTCTCCAAAGACTTTGTCCACTTCACCGCCCAGTGGTAAGTCCCTCACCGTCTGCTGGTGAGTGGCCCAAAGTCACTCGGCTGCTTTCATAGCTGACGTGGGACTAGAACTCACCGTCTCCTGGTGTTTGGCCCAAAGTCATCCAGAGAGCTTTCAGGCCTTAAAGCAGGACTAGAACTCACCGTCTCCTGGTGTTTGGCCCAAAGTCACCCAGGTGGCTTTCATGCAGTGAGTATTTCTGTTGTTCCAATGACAAATCTTTTAAGCTTGGATTAGTGATGTTCTGGGTGTCTTTTTTTCCCTAGTCTGACGAAGAATCCTGCTGAACGAATGAGCTACTTAGAGATGATGGTGAGTTGACTTTCTTATGGCCCAGTTTTAATCTGTTTTATTTAGATTCCAGCAGGTGAGTGCACAGCAACCTTCGTGCCTCCTTCTCTTCCTTCTCCTTCACCACCAGCTCCTCCTCCTCCTTCCTCTCTTCCTCTTCCTTCACCTTCCTCTCCTCCTCCTCCTCCACCACCACCACCACCTTCTCCTCCTTCCTCTCTGCTTTTGTCTCCTTCACCTTCACCACCTTCTCCTCCTCCTTTTTCCTCTACTCCTCCTCCTCCTCCTCCTTCCTCTCCTCCTGCTTTCGTCTCCTTCACCTTCACCATCTTCTCCTCCTCCTCCTCACCGCCACCACCATCCCTTATTGTCCTCTTTTCTCTGGCAGGATCACCCCTTCTTCACTCTCCATGACACCAGTGACCCCACAGTGACCGAGATGGCTTCCTTCGTCACGGAAATCCTCGGGGAAGACTCTTAAATTCCCCCCCCTCCGACCTCGCCGTCGTGCCAAATAAACTGGAGTAGCATCGTCCTCGTTTCTCCCAGTGGGAAGAACCGAGGCAGTTTGAAAACTTCTTAGCATTACCGGCGGCTTGCACAAAAAAAACAAGATTGTGAACGTCTTTTGTTTGCAACCTCCATCAGCCCAATTTAACCTCACGCGATACTTCGTGCCTTCGAGAGTGGCGGGTGGTGTGTGGCCACACCCTGCGTGAAGAAATCTAGCTTCGGAGGACCCGAGGTCGGTAATCCTTTACTGGCATTTCAGCTGCCGAAGTGATTTTTTTGTGCGTTCCCCCGCAGTAAACCTTTCCTGCCCCCCCACCCTCCCCAAATGCAACTGTGGACATTCAGACGTTTTCTAGACTTGATGCAAAACCGCGACACCCTCCACCCCTTTAAAGAGCTGACTGCGGATGCCGCTGCTAAGAAGGAGCTTGTGTTGGCTTTTTACGCTTTGCAGTTTCAAAAATCTCTTTCTATAGAAAATCAAGACGGTTTTAGTAGTTTCTGGAAGTAGGTGTTCTATCTTCTGCCATTCTCTCTCCCTCTCCCTTCTTCAATCCCGTGGCAGTATTCCTCGACCTCTGCAATTTTCAGATGCCCACAATTCTTCAAAAGCGGGAGAATTAATGGGAGATGGAAGTCCACACATCGTAAAGTTGCTCAGGTTGAAAAGCTGCTAGAGGAACAATTTCCCTTCTTCCCCCTCCCCCCCTCCCCCCCAAAAAACTCCTCCTGGAAAGATTTTACAGCCCAATTTTGTGACCTCTATTGCTGGATTGCAAAGCGCCCCACCTACCCTCGTTTTGTCATCTCCTTCCAATGTTTCCTTCGAAGAATTCATATACGAAGATGATACATGCTAGTTTTGGCATCAGCAACCCGAAGATCACACGTCTTCTCAAACTTCTTTGTGCTTTTCAACATACAGATGTTTTGATGTACGTTTCACCTTCAAATTAGATGTGCTGAGCCTCCTCCCCCCCACCCCAAAAGGTCCAGCTATTGTGAGGATCTTGTCTCTGGAGACATCACTGGAGGTTGAAAAGGTTAATAAAAAAATTAAATAGCCTCCCCCTTGCGTTTCAAGAGATGGATTGAGGTGGATCACTTGAATGGCACTGACAACTGGGAAGCATTTTTGATCCGGTGGGCTGATTCCCCCTTTCTCTCAACTCTTTGTCATCCCTTCCTGGACTGTTGGAACTAGGAAGTCCACCTAGAGGTTAGGAGGATCTACCTTCCCTTGAGATGTTCAATCTTCCCCATCACTCCTTAGCTCCAAGATGGGTCCACCAGAAGCTCACTTTCCTTGCAACATTGTCCACTGCCCCTCCACAAAATGTATCTCCACCCACCCAGATTTTTGCACACCCTTGTTGTTTAGTGCCAAGCAATGTAGCTTAGCCTACTGTGTAAACCCAACAGTGGATGAATTGCCGTGATTACCTTCACCAAGTCCAAGCACTCATCATCGCGTTGAAGCCAATGAGATTCCCATAAAGATATCCATCAAGATATCCATCAAGACCTGGGTTCGCACACGTGCACCACATCTTGGCTTGTTCATTGAGTTAGCCATGCTAAAACCACGGTGGTAAGGTGATGGTTTTCTCTGCCTGACACAGAACATCTGGATTGAAGTGGAAAGTGTTGGCCTATGAAGGACGTGCTTCCTGCAGTGAGCCCATTTCTGATTGATCATCTATATCTTACTTCCGCAGGGGGGAAAAAACCCTTAGGAACATGGGTGTGAATGATTCTTAAAGGGGGAACAAATGAAATATTTTTCCACCCCTCCCCTCCAAAGAACTTAATGTGGAGAACTCTTTCCCTTTTGACAGATCTGCTTCTAAGAAAATTTTCTCTTCCCTCCCCCTACTCAAAAGCAAATATTGCCAGTGGCTTAATTCACGCCTTTTGTTTTTCAATAAATTCTCCCCCTCACTCCTATCCCCCCAAAAGTAAATTATCTTTAAATGTGTGCATATGTTTGCGTAAATGAATAGATGCAGAATAAGCATGGAGGAAGCGCCAGCACCTGAAAGTTCTAAAATGTTAAAACACAGAAAAGTAAGAAAAAGGGAAAATGCATTTTAAGGACACTGGAAATGGTTCTGTGCCAGGAGTTCACGAGTCAGAGGCTAAAGAACAACTCTACCTATTTATTTTATCCGTCTGGTCTGAAGAAATATCCTTAGCCACCTCAAGAGTTGGTCTTCACCCACAGCCATCTCCACGGGGGGTTGAATGAGTTGCTAGTCCCTGTCGATCCATTAAAATATCTCAGCCGTGGCAATGTAAGAGATGGGACTTTGATCCTTCCTCCTTCAAGATGCTTTTAAAAACAAGTTTCCCATTCTCATCAGCTTTGAAAGACCCTGGTGATCACTTGCCCAAGTACTAACCAGACCCTAGCAATATATTTTCCAGAATCAGCTGTGGGTCACCGTTGCCCGCCTGTAAGGGGTTTGTTAAATCGCTCCCTGGAAATTTTTTCGGACTTTCTTGTGCTAACAGGTCTAAGCTGCTGGTCAAACCTCTGTTCATAATTTGTCTTGAAAGCCCGTTTAAAACAGGGCTGAAGGCCACCAGTGTCCTTAATATCTGGAGATGGGTGACAAATAAATAAATTTCCTTCCTTAGATGTTCAACCTTCCTTTCTGAGAGTTGCTACTGCCTTAAGTTACCTATAAATAAAAGCAACTTTAAAAAAATAATAATAAATTGCAAACATAAATGATTCGGGGAGACTATTCCGTCCATTCTCTTTGTGAGTTAACATGTTCCGCTTTGGGGTTTGACTTGATCCTGTGTGATTTGGGGAGGGGGGTTCTCAGGCATGGTCAGAGACGTGAAGTGACCCTCAAAAGCTACAGGAAATGGACCATCTTATGTATTACCATCGCTTGAACCAATGAATGTTGCATGCAGCTTCCGAAACTGAGAGACCCCCATTATAGTTTTCCAGCCTGTTCTCGTTCTGGTTTGTAATGTCTGCTTTTTTTTTTTTTAACCTCTGCGCTTTTTGGAGGCAAATTTAGTGAACATTTCTTGTGTTTTTCTTTTGAGTCTAGTGCAATGTTTCTCAACCTGGACGACTTGGAAGATGTGTGGACTATACTACAACTCCCAGAATTCCCCAGCTGGCATGGCTGACGGAATTCTGGGAGTTGAAGTCCACGCGTGTTCCAAGTTGCCATGCTGGAGCCACGCCGATCTAATTAGACAGGCTTTAGGTGGCTGTTGATGCTGCTGCTGAGCCTCTGTAATATTTTTATTTCTTAACTGGTTTTAGATTAGCAAGAAGGTGTTTTGGCTATCGTTCCCTGAGCCTCTTTCTCTGCTTCAGGGTTTGTTTCTTCAAATGCATGCCTTTGGATTTTACAGAGTTCTCTTCCACCTTCTTCTCTTCCCCATCTTGCAAAAAAAAAAAAAGTTGTTTATTTGGAACCCGGCAAATGAAATGACCACAGGAGCCCTTGTGGAGCACGAGCTGGGTCTCCAACGGGGCAAATGTGAAACTGATCTTGGTTTAAAGAAAGTTTGATAGCACATGAGCCCCAGACTCACCTTCCATTTTGTTTTTGTTGTTTTTTCACCACTTTTTCTCCTCTCCTTTCCCACCCCCTTCCCAAGTTTCCAGCAGAAATGGAAGACTATTTATATTTAGACAAGAACTCTGGGTGCTTTGATGATTTGAAAGGTTCTCTCTAATAAACTAACTTGGTTGTTGGTTTTCAATAAAAGAAGCTCCCAATCTAGTTTCTGCTTGGTGGCTTTCTTGAAAAAGGGCGAAGCATTCGTTCTTCTCATTCACTCATTGAAATTTTTTAGAAAGGGAGGGGTTGGATTTGAATCTGAGCTAATTGACATCCCCCAGGACAGATAGCTCTTGACTTAAAGCGATTTGTTTAGTGACTGTTCGAAGTAACAACAAAAAGCAGCTTGCAACCATATTCTTACTTAGCAACCATTGCAACGTTGTATGGTCAAAATTCAGGCACTTGGCAACCAGTGTGTATGCGTCACATTTGCAGCATCCCATGGTCATGGGATTGCCCGGCTTTGGACAAGTAAAGTCAATGAGGGAACATGGATTCACATAATGACTGCCTGAAAACAATATCTCCTGCTAAATACATGGGAAAATCCACTTAGGGTTAGGGTTAGGTCTCCGTGAATTTGGAGGGCAAAATGGACCTCGCCAATGGATTCGGAGCCCATGGGTATGGTTAGGAGGGTGCAAATTTTCCTAGCCTGCCTTAACTCCGTTCCCTGGCAAAATACATGGGAAAATCCCATTGGGGGGAAATCCAGGTAGGGTTGTTATTGTTAATTGTGAAGTCGTGTCCAACCCATTGCAACCCCATGGACAACATTCCTCTAGGTCTTCCTGCCCTCTACCATCTTTTGGAGTCCATTTAAGTTCATGCCTACTGCTTCAATGACTCCATCCAGCCATCTCATTCTCTGTCGTCCCCTTCTATTGCCCTCAATCTTTTCCAGCATTAGGCCCTTCTCCAGTGAGTCCTTCCTTCTCATTAGGTGGCCAAAGTATTTGAGTTTCAACTTCAGGATCTGGCCTCCTAAAGAGCAGTTGGGGTTGATCTCTTCTAGGACTGACCGGTTTGAACGCCTTGCAGTCCAGGGGACCTTGCCAACGGATTCGGAGCCCATGGGTATGGTTAGGAGGGTGCATATCTGAGCCTGCCTTATCCCCATTCCCTGGTGAAATACATGGGAAAATCCCAATTGGGGAAAAAATCACTTAGGGTTAGGGTTAGGTCTCCATGAATTCGGATGGCAAAATGGACCTCACCAATAAGTTCAGAGCCCATGGATATGGTTAGGAGGGTGCAAATTTTCCAAGCCTGCTGTCTCTACATGACACCAACTTGATGGCCTTTAAGCAAATAAGCAATGACCTGGTCTAAGAATAGAGAAGGTTGGTACATATCTTTGGGCTATAACATCCTGTTTCTACATTTCACCTGAAAAAGTAGACTTTCTCGCGCCCAGATTTTCATCGTAAGATACTGAGCTGTTCATCTAAACTTTTAGGCTTGTGGACTTTTTAACTCCCAGAATTCACCATCTTTCCATTGATTGACCCCACGGTGGTGCTGTCGAGTTGTCTTGCATTCTGCCGGGGTCAAGGATACTTCCAAAAATTTAATCCAATTGCCTGTCTCTCATTTTTCAAAGCCTAAGTATCTCATTTCTGTCTTCACAGCAGTTAGTGAGGTAGATGAGACTGAAGGAGTGAGAGAGGAAGGGAGGGAGGAAGGAAAAGAGAGGGAGAGGGAGAGAGAGGCTGACTCAAGGTAATTTGGGTTAGAGGCAGAAGAATTTGGTGATTGTGCAAGCAAAGTGGATGTGTGTGTACAGGTTTCATTATTATTATTTCATTCCAGTGCAGTTAAACAGAATTTCCCATCTTGTCTTACCTTTAAATCTACTCAGGTCTCCACTGATGAGATACCTTCAAACTTGGAAGAATTGCTAAGAATATACAACTGTGTGCAATTTGCTTTTTCTTGCTCTGGATTATTAATTGTTCTCTCTCTCTCTCTCTCTCTCTCTCTCTCTCTCTCTCTCTCTCTCTCTCTCTCTCTCTCTCTCTCTCTCTTCTTTCTTCTTTCTTTCTCTTTCTCTCTTTCTTCCCCTCTCTCTCTTTCTCTCTTTCTTTCTATCTCTAATTATAGAAATTGGAAGTAAATAACCCCTTCAGTCTGCTGCATAGTCTCTCTCTCTCTCTCTCTCTCTCTTTCTTTCTTTCTCTCTCTCTCCCTCCCTCCCACCCTCTTTTCTTCCTTTCCGAACTCGTTTTCAAATAGCTCCCAATTCTCTTAATAAAAAGAATGCAACTTATGTCCCCTTCTGTACAGCCAAACTGGTTAAACATGCCCTATGGCCAGATTCAGCTCTAATTTTAAGAGCACAAGCTATCTCTTACTGCTGTAGAGGAGCATAAGAAGGGACAATGGTTATTGTTTGATGTGCCACAAAATCCCTGTTGTTCGTGGGATGGGGAAGGGGAAAAAATGGATGTGAATGGAAAGAAATGTGATTGTAGAGCTAGCACAATAGATCCTTGGTCCCCGGAGAAGGCAAATTCACGGTAGGAGCAGTTCCTCCCGCATCACAAGGCAAAAGTGAAATCATTAGACCTCCTAAGTGATTCTTAGGTTCTCATTGTCCTCATCTCATCTGATTAAAGTTGAAGAATTCATTCTTTGGCTGCTGTGTTTTGCTTGCTCAGTGCCGGGCAATGACTACAACACACAAAGCCCTCAAAAGAATTGTCAACCTTCCTGACTTGGCCATTGAAAAAAAGAAAGACTCTTGGACCCATTGTTAGCCAAAAGTATACTTTACTACAGCCAAGTGCTTACAGAAGAAGCAAAGCCAGATCTGGGATTTGCAAGCGCAAAGCGTATGGTTAACTTTTCCCTTGTTCCCACATTCCCTCCCTGGTTATCTTTGTGTGTCCAATTAGATTCTAACAAGTTGTTTGGGTAACAAGCCCCGGCTTTGTGGGCTGGATGGTGCTGCATTCCATAGTGTGACCTTGGAACAGCCGGGGGCTCTCACAGGACTGCATGATGACTAGTTTCGATTCCTCTCATGCTACCTCCCCCCTTTATCCCACCCTGCAGTCCTTCATAAGTTGTGGGGCCTTCATCATTGGAAGCTTTCAAGAAGAGACTGGACTGCCATCTGTCAGAAATGGTGTAGGGTCTCCTGCTTGGGTGGGGGGTTGGACTAGGATCAGGGGTAGGCAACCTTGGCTCTTTTATGACTTGTGGACTTCAACCCCCAGAATTCCTGAGCCAGCCATGCTGAGGGGAAAGAGAGAGGTTTCCAAGCTGAGCCACTGGCTCAGGAATTCTGGGAATTGAAGTCCACGAGTCCTAAAAGAACCAAGGTGGCCTACCCCTGGACTAGATGACCTACAAGGTCTTTTCCAATTCTGTTATTCTATTCTGTTCTCCTTGCTGAGTTTGGCAGGTTGGCAGCAAGCGAAGCATGGCATGGCAGGCTGGCAGTCCTGACAAGAATGTTGGTCTTGATTGAATATTTGTGAGGTTCATAGGACTAACTGATTCCTTGGGAGTATAGCAAAGACTTGTAATGAAGAACACAAGAGAAAGATCTCAAACCAGACTTAAAGTTGCTATCAGCCTAGCGAGGTAATTCCAACAGGGATCCCAACCAGATGGATTTATTCTTCTTTACTGTAAGGTTACAGTAACAGGATCTTGCAAGTCTGAAAGTACATCTTTCCCCTGCCCCATCTTTACAGGTAACCAAACTAGGGAGGCTCTCTTCTGAGATGTTTCCTACCCTCCTGAGGTGGGCTAGGATGCCTCCTATCCGGCCATTCCATTGATTGTGGCTCTTCCCACATCTCCCAACCTCATTCTCACATACCATTAACCCTCGCGGCGGTTGAGAAACCCAGTTAAACACACCAGCTTCCTCCTCCGTTTCTTCTTTTCCACTAAACGGGAACCCAACTTCTCTTTGTAAAAGGGGTGGCCCTTTTCCGCGGGGAGTAAACACCAAAGGGAGGTTTTGGAATCACCCAACTGGGCTTCCTCTGCTTCTTCTGTGCCCAGAAGTCTTCATCAAGGGCTTTGCGGGAAGCGTCAGCTCTTACATGTACAACGCTGCAGCTACTATCATGAAACCCTGAGGAGGTTTTCTCTTACTCCGCGAGAAATCAATAGTTCCTTGGCGGTTTCCCAAGAGCTGCAGAAGGAACAGAAAATGAGGAAGCAGACTGGAATTGTTGGACTTCAACAGGGTATTGATCCACTCAAGTGCAATAGCTCTCTAGAGATCCACTCCAGAAGTAGCAAAATGTCAGACTTCCCAGGTAAATCAGACAGGAAACATGATCAGATGGGCTAATTCTACTGTACTGTGCAGATCTCCCACCGTCTCCTAGAACAGGGGTCCTCAAACTTGGCCACTTTAAGACTTGTGGACTTCCAGAATTCTCCAGTCTTCAAGGGAGGCTGGCCAAGTAGAATACCCTCCCTTTCTCTCCTCTAGAGAACTCAGATGACCTTCAGAAGACTCCCTAAAATTTTTTTTTTTTTAAAAGAGTGCTTTAAATTCTCCTTCCTGCAGGGCCTGCTTGGATCTTGAATTTTAAAAACACGATTCCATGAGTCTTAGACCCAGCAAATATCTCAGGACAGGCTGGCCTGGAGTCATTGCCCTGAGAAAATCAGGTGACCTCCTATTCCACAAGCTCCGAAGGAGAACCTTTATCTCTCTGCTGACAGCCGAGCCTTCAACCTGATCACGCCAAATGCAGGATCAATAGCAATTCAGTTATGTTGTATTTTTAACTAGGCTTTCACAGGGCGGGTGTTTTGTGTTAAGTCAATTTAGCCCGAGCTCAGAGGCAGCAGGTTGAAGATGGAGAGGTTGTACAGAAGACCCAGAAGGAGCCTTTGCTGACCCCAAGCAGCCTTGATGCTGGAAGAAGCTCTGAGCACATCTGAAATTACATCTGAGGAGACTTCACATTCCAGAAGTGTGAAGTTCTTTATTAGAACAGCTGACATCAAAGGCAGAGACACACACAGAGAGAGAGAGAGCAATTCGTATTGTCTTATGTGTGAATTTAGAGCAGTGTTTCTCAACCTTGACAATTTTAAGGCATGTGGACTTCAACTCCCAGAATTCCACAGCCAGCATTGCTGGCTGTGGAATTCTGGGAGTTGAAGTCCACATGCCTTAAAATTGTCAAGGTTGAGAAACACTGATTTAGAGCATAGAACAACAGAGCTGGAAGGGATCTTGGAGGTCTTATTTTTCTTAAAAACCTCCAGGGATGGAGCATCCACAGCTTCTGGAGGACAAGTTGTTCCACTGATTAATTGTTCTCACTGTCAGGAAATTTCTCCTTAGTTCTAGGTTGCTTTTCTTCTTGGTTATTTTCCATCCGTTGTTTCTCGGTTTTGCCTTCTGGTGCTTTGGAAAATAGTTTGACCCCCTCATCTCTGTAGGAGCCCCTCAACTATTGGAACGTTGCCATCATGTCTCCCCTAGTTCTTCTTTTCATTAGACCCACTAGATATACCCAACTCCTGTAATTTATTTGTTATTGGGCACCAGCATTTATTACTCAATAAGTGCCAGCATCTAATCAATTATGACTGATCTTGAACTATAAGCAGACTCAGCCCTGCATACTTCTTGGATCAGAAGCTATCAGAGAACTTCATGGCTATAAGGCACAGTGGAAAATTATAAAATAACGCATAAGAAGGGAGTGGCAAAGGATTTCTACTTAATATGTAAAGAAAAGTTGGCATGGACATGATCACTAACACAGCTTGACCTGAGAATGTTTTTGCCTATTGTAAGCTGTGTAGTTTAATTCCACCTGAAGATGGAATCTATAGTCCCTGAAAGATCAGCCATAATCCTGAAAACTTATCAATCCTTTCAGGATCACCAAAAAACCCCAAAACCTTCTCAGGAGTCACAACCATGTCTTTGCTTCTTGTGATTGAAGAACTGTCCAGGATTCTGACATATTCTGGGCCCTAAATTGGCCGCCATGCTCAAACCTACTCAAACTGGTCTACTCAGAGAAGAAAGCAACTAGGCTTCCTATCCAGAGTGGCAACCCATCTTTGGATCCTCTTGTGGCTTTGCTGGGGCCATTCACATCTTTCTAGAAGAATAACACACCTGAGGTCACCCCCAAAGCTTCCGTTACTGGTGGTGGACTTCAACGTAGGCCAGGGGTCCCCAACCTTGGCAACTGTGGACTGCCTGGGGAATTCTGGGAGTTGAAGTCCACAAATCTTAAAGTTGCCAAGGTTGGGAACCCCTGACCTAGGCTTCCTGATCCTGGTCCAACACCTTCACCATCCCTTCCCTGCGCCTTCTGATCCTGAATGTCCCACATAAAGGTGCCTTTGGATTCCTCTTACAGCTTCCTTCTTTGCTTTTCATCTTGCCCGTCTGCAATTGTTGTTGAGTTGCGCACCTGTGGGAGATTGTGCTCCCCGTTCCACAAACTCACCTAGTTAATTGAAATGTCAATTGGCCTGGGGAAAGCAAAGAGACTGGCATCCAGGTGGCAGCTCCTTGTCTGGGTCCAAAGGAGACAAGTTGATTGAAGACCATACCCAGGAGGAGAGAAGTTGATGAGATTTGAGACCCATCTGCATTGTGCTGTGCAAGGTGTATCATCACTGCCAATTAAGTACCAGTTGATTTCATTTTGTTGTTCTCTTCTGACAACAGAGTAGAGTTGACAGCCATTTTTGGACAGGGAAAATCAGTGGGAACAGGATTTTCATTTTTGAGTCAGCAAACATATAAGGAACGGTTGCTGGAATTGGGGATGTCTAGTTTAATGAAGAGAAGGACGAGGGGGGACAGGATAGCAGCCTTCCAATATCTCAGGGGCTGCTACAAAGAAAAGGGAGTCAAGCTATTCTCCAAAGCGCCTGAAGGCAGGACAAGAAGCAACGGGTGGAAACTGATCAAGGAGAGAAGCAAACTAGAACTAAGGAGAAACTTCCTGACAGTTAAAACAATTAACCAATGGAACAACCTGCCTCCAGAACATGTGAATGCTCCAACACTGGAAGTTTTTAAGAAGAGACTGGACAGCCATTTGTCCGAAATGGTGTAGGGTTTCCTGCCTGAGCAGGGGGTTGGACTCGATGACCTCCAAGGTCCCTTCCAACTTTATTATTATTATTATTATTAGCAAGAAGTTTAATACTGGCTATCTCCAGTTTGTGCTTAAAGGACCAGATTGTGTAGCAGAAAATCAGGCAGACCTATTCTCCAAAGTACCCAGAAAGCAGGACAAGAAGCAATGAATGGAAACTAATTAAGGAGAGAAGCAACCTGGAACTAAGGAGAAATTTCCCGACAGTGGGAACAATTAATCAGTGGAACACCTTGCCTCCAGAAATTGTGGGACCTCCATCCCTGGAGGTTTTCATGAAGAGATTGGACAACCATTTGTATGAAATGGTATAGGGTCTCCGGCTTGAGCAAGGCGTTGGACTAGATGACCTCCAATTCTGTTACAAATATATATTACCTGATGGGTCTGGGCCACAGGCCAGCACCTCCTGTTTTTGAGCTGGGCACAGATACGGTAATTAATAGAAGAAGAAGAAAAAGAAATCAAAAAGCCTGGGGCAGGAATTGTTTCTCTTTCAGCCTTCGCTTTCTTATATTTAGTAAGTTTCAAGAGGAGAAGCCGTGAGAGGCAAGCCGGACCTGAGTTGTGCTTGCGGATGGATGTCAAAGGGAAAAGCCAACATTTCATTAGAAATAGAGACGCGGCCCCTGTTGTTTTGTGCTCAACAAATAAGGCGTAAATAATTTAGCATCCTGGCTTTCTTGCCCTGCCAAATAAGAAATGCATGCCTTTCTCTCTAACCTGCCCTTCCCTCCCCCAACTTTTTAAATCTTTTTTTTCTTCTTCTTCTTCTCCTTCTTCTTACGATTAGATTTCAACGGGAAAAGCAACTTTGGAGTCATAAAAATATCTCCTGTAAAAGTATCTTGGCTTTCAAGCACCAATATCGATTAATAAATGGGTC